>JAMAJV010000022.1:0-567571 GCA_023628835.1 Sordariomycetes sp. S4602 | reverse complement strand
ACTATTTAAGAACCTAATAAACTGCTAGGAACTCCTATAGCAGTTCTACCTAAAGAATCCTAACTAACTATAGGGTTATCTAGGACACCCTCTGTAGCGCTAGTAATTAGAGGATTAGGATCTAAATTCAGGCTAAACTAGGACTAGTTAATATTAGTTCTAACACCTAGGACAGATAAATCTGCTTTAACCTACTGCTTGTAAGAACTAAGAGCAGGGAGAAGCTCTAAAGGCCTAACACTATCCTCCTTATTAAGACCCTATATACCTTTAGCAAAGAGCTCCTTCTTGCGTTAAAGCGCTTTACGCTTAGTTTTCTAGATCTATAGGAGTTAGGAGATAGCAAGCTGTAGATTAGCTTAGAGTTTCTCTAGAGCCTCTTTAGCTTTATTCTCCTCCTCCTCTAGGCAAGATTAAGACTTAATAACCTAAGAAACTGTAAGGATTAGCTACTACTAAAGAAAGGAGAAGGGATATAATAAGGGATGTATAAGAGGAAGCTATGCAAACACTATTATAAGGGCGCTTCTAATAAGTATACTTGCAATACTAGGAAGAACTATTAATTCTAATATACTTAATCCTAGACTGCTAACAGTAAGAACAGGGCATATTAGGCTTATAACCTAATAAGTTAAAATAGGTGAAGAGAGCCTGACGTTTAAGATCTTTTTAAAGATTCTAGCAGGACGTTATAGTTAGTAGTAAGAAGAGTATAAAAAGGAGGAAAGACAGGAGATGTATAATTATAGAAGGAAAAAGGCCTCTTTATAGGTTGTTAGGTTAACTCCTAGGGAGAGGGGAAATTATGTTATAGATTAGACTGCTATAAGCTAGGATAGGCGCCTGCAGAGCAGAGAGGAATAGTAGAATAATATAGATATATCTGGAAGGACAATGGAAGGGATTATATAAGCTAACTAATAGGACAAAGGAGCAACGCCTGCTTAGAGTAAGCGCCCCTAGAAGTATGCGCCCCTTAGAGCGCGCGCCCCCTTAGAACAGGCGCCCCTTATAGGCAGGATAAAGGGATTACTTATTATATAAGGATAGGCCTTTACCTAGTAGATAGACACTTCTTTCCTTACTCTCTAGTAGTTAATTATATAATAATCTTAGGATTATCCTACTAGAGACTTTAAAGCCTTTAGTTAACGCACTGCTTAAGACTCCTAAGTCTCTTATAATATAACTATATAATATACTATATTACTGTCCTATAGTTACCTTACTTACTTAATTAGGCCCTTAGCTCTTAACGTTCTAGGAACGCTCTAATAAGCTATTATAAGACTTACTTGCCTTCTAGGAAGACAAGCTTGTAACAACCTAACTTAAAATGTTTAATAGAAATAAAAGCTAACTTTAAAGATTCTTTATATAAATAAGAACCTTTTTATACTTCTACTAAGGAAGTATCCTAACTAAAGCAGATAAAGTAGTTTATATAGCAGGCTTTCTTATAGAAGATACTTTTAATTAGTTTAAACTAATACTAAGAGATTTCCTAGAAAGCAAAGGAAACCTAATATAATAAAACCCTAATACTATAGTAGTTTTTTTAAGCTACTTAAACTTTAAAAATATAATCTAGAAGGTTTTTAGAAAACCTAATAAAGCCTAAACTAAAATAAATAAACTTAAGAACTTTTAATAAAGAAAGTAAGTAATATCCTATACTACTAAATTTAAGTAGCTTATAGCCTAGTTTAAGTAGAACTAGTAGTATCTAATAGAGACCTTTTATAATAGCCTAAAGGACACTATTAAAGATAAACTCTATAAGGAGAATCTACTAGTAACTTTAAATAAATATATTAAAATAGTAGTTAAAATTAATAACTAATAATACTAGTAATAACTTTAGAAATAAAGATAGCAGAACTTTATAATAAACCTAATATAAAAGATATAATACTCTAATACTATAAGGAAATACTATAATAGAAATACTTTATAGAGAACTTATAGTAGACTTATAGAAATTAATACTAACTACTAACCCTTACTAAAAGATAAGAAGACTATTAAGTATTTCTAATATAAGAAAATAGGATACTATATTAGAGAATATAAAAGGCTAAGAAACTAGAAACTAGTCTTTAATAACTAATAAGTTAGTATAACTAATATACTTTAAATTAAGCTTACTAATATTAATAAATAAGACTATAATAATAGATATATAGATTATACTAAAGCTAAGCTTATATACTTTAAAAATAAGTAATAGTAAGCTAAAGAAGAGTATATTAGCTAAACTCTAGAATATACTATTAAGCACTAGATAGCCTATAAATTAAAGGAGTGCTAAATATACTAAGTTATATATAATTAGAAATAGAGGTAGCTTAAAGAAATTAGAGAATTGAAAAAGTCTAAAGCTAGTTAATAACCTAGTATAGAAGAAGAAAATAAAAGAAAAGAACTTTAGGAACTTATAGATAGAATCTAGGCTTAGTACTATAAGGACTAAGTAATTATTAAAACTATTTTATTACTACTATATAATAAGAAATAGTTTCTTTTAGTACTTTAGTAGGAATAGCTTAAGAAGACTTTTAAAGAAGTTATAAAGCTTTAAAAAGTATACTTATATATAGTAAGAAATAATATAACTCTATTCTTTAAAGTTTATAGATATATTTATAAACTATAGAATAAGCTATTAATTATAAATATTTTAGTTAACTTTAAATATAAAATAGAAGAAGAGAAGAAGAACTTTAAAACCTAACTATTAAAGTAAAGCCTAGTACTTAAAAATAAGAATAATAAAGAAAACTAGCTACTTATAGCTACTATAGCTATAAATATAACTAAATATAATAAAAATAAAAAATAACTTACTTAAAAAGTAATTAACTACTTAAGTAAGTACTAAAGATAATATATAGCTAGAAAGCTTATAGAGAAGTAAAACTAAAAGAAGCTAGAAAGCTTCTTATTAATACTTATAAAGAATAATAAAGGAGAAGGCAGTACTTTAGAATAACTAATAAATATCTACTTATATCTAAAAGCAACTAATATAGAATAATAAGATAACTATAAGAAATTAATTAGAAAGAACCTTAATAAAAAGAAAGAATTATAATAGGACTAGAAAGTAATTAAGACTAAGCTTTTAACTTATAAAGAGTTAGATAACTCTTAGAATATACTTAAAAATAATAACTATAAAGCCTATAAAACTAAGGATAAGGAAATCTAATAACTTAAAAAGGCAAAAGTAAAAAAAAACTATACTATATATATATTTAAGTAAAGAACCCTTAATAAAAACAGTAATAAAATTATATAACTATAGTATATAATAAATAGAAAAAAAAAAGTATTTAGAGATTATAAAAGAAGATCTATAATAAGAAAGAAGCACTTATAGAACTTATATAATAAGTTATAAATATTTAAAAGAAAACTTAGAAAAGGACTATAAAAGCTATTTAAATATTAAATAGCTTACTAACTAGATATATAAACTAAATAAATAAAGATTATAAGGATACTATTATAATATAGCTAAAAAACTAATTAGCAGGTAGAAAAGAAACTGCTAGAAAATAGTAAAACGCCTTATAATATAAAACCTAAGATAATATTTAATTCTAAGTATTAAGATTAATAGGAACCTTATAGAAGCACTTATAAATAGCAGATTAAATAGAAACTATATTATATTATAAATTATTAATTATTATTAACTACTATAGATATAAAAAGAAGAACCTTATCTACTTATAATATTTAATAGCAGCCTAATAACCTATAATAGTAGAATAGTCTAGTATAAGATAGTATACCTTATATTAACTATAGGAACTATAAAGGAATAAGTCTACTTTAATATAACTAAAACTACTTTTTATTTAGTAATTCTAGGGATCTTATAGCTAAAGAAAAGTAACTTAAGGATTAATTAAGCAACTAGCTAACTATTTTAAAAGGATAAACTAACTTAGAGCTTAAAAAATATAGAAGACTTAGTTACTAAAAAGAAATAATAAAGATACTTTATATATAAGTTATATCTTATAAAATTACTTATTATAGTAATATAATAAGAAGGTATTAGATATTTAGGATTTAAACTAATAAGATATAATATATTAGAAGAAGTACTAGAAGAATACTACTAGTATATAAAGGTATTTTAAAAGAGATTAAATACTAAGCTACTTTAATATATAAAATAGGACTATAAGATACTTTAAAAAAAGGAATATAACTTAAGAAATATAAGCTATATCTAGCTAATAAGTAATAATAAATAGTAAAAAAGAAATTTATTAATAAAAGCCTAGTAAAAGGCTATATATAATAATTAATATTACTAGTAGGATATTTAATACTATAAGTATTAAAAAAATAAGTAACTATAACTTACTAAAGGAAGTTATTATAGATAAAGGATTAGTATTTATATCTAACTTTTAGACTAGCCTAATAGACTTTAAGAGAATAAAGTATAAGCTATTAATAGCTTACTACCTATAAATAGATAGATAAACTAAAAGGATTAATTAGATTCTAAAGTAATACTTATAATACTATATTAACTAGGAATAAAATAACTAGATATAACTACTACTTACTGCCTAGATAGCCTATAATAGTAGTATTTTAGAAAGTATAAGAATAATACTATTCTATATAAACTATAGAATTAAACTTTAAATAGGTAGTAACTTTTTAAAGCTATAACTAGAAGTAGAAAAGTAATTCTAGAGATATTAAGAATAAGGGAATTATACTAATAGCTTATAATAAAGCTATACTTTATTTAGCAAAGGATAATAAACTATATAGACTAATAGAAGATTAAGAAACTAACTTTAACAAGAGAGAATAAAGTCTACTTTTTATAAAAAATATTTATATATACTAACTAAGTAATAAACTTAATTTTAAGAAAATTAGAATATTTAAAATCTAAAAGAAAATCTTTATAGTTAACTATAAACTTAAACTCTTAAGCACTATAAAAATATACCTAGTTTTCTATATCTTAATACTTAAACTAGTATATAAAGATATACTTATAAAGGATATAATCTATATAGAAACTAAAAAAGCAGAGTATAAAGTTAAGAAAATCTTAGATTTTATACTTAATAATAGTAATAAAACTAAATACTTAATAAAGTAGAAAGACTTTTTAAATAATAATAATATATAGAAACTACTTAAAAACCTAAAGAACTACTAATAGCTTATAGTATAGTTTTACTAAAGGAACTTAAATTAACTATAGCCTCTAAGTTTAAACTAAACTAAAACTAGTTAATATTAGTTTTAATCCTTAAAGTAGATAGGTTAGCCTTAATCTACTGCTTATAAGAATTAAGAATAGAAAAAGGCTTTAAAGGCTTAATACTATCCTTCTTATTAAGACTCTATATACCTCTAGTAAATAGCTTCTTCTTATATTAAAGTATCTTATACTTAGTTTTCTAAATCTATAAAAGCTAAAAGATAGTAAGTTATAGGTTAGCCTAGAGCTTCTCTAGGGCCTTCTTAGCTTTATTCTTCTTTTTCTTTAGGCAGGATTAGAACTTAATAACCTAAGAAACTATAAGAATTAGCTACTACTAAAGGAAAGAAAAGAGATATAATAAAGGATATATAAGAGGAAGCTATATAAATACTATTATAAAGGCACTTCTAATAAGTATACTTATAATATTAGAAAAAACTATTAATTCAAATATACTTATTTCTAAACTGCTAATAGTAAAAGTAAAGTATATTAGACTTATAATCTAATAAGTTAAAATAAATAAAGAAAGCCTAATATTTAAAATCTTTTTAAAGATTCTAGTAGGATATTATAGTTAGCAGTAAGAAAAGTATAAAAGGAAAAGAAGATAAGAGATATATAATTATAAGGGAAAAGCCTTTTTATAAGTTATTAAGTTAACTCTTAGAGAGAAGAGAAATTATATTATAGATTAGACTACTATAAGCTAGGATAGGCGCTTATAAAGTAGAGAGGAATAATAGAATAATATAAATATATCTAAAGAAATAATAAAAGGGATTATATAAGTAAACTAATAAAATAAAGAAGTAATACTTACTTAGAATAAGCGCTTCTAGGAGTATATACCTTTTAAAGTATATACTTTTTTAAAATAAGCGCTTTTTAAAGTAGAATAAAAGAATTACTTATTATATAAGGATAGGTCTTTACTTAATAGATAAATACTTCTTTTTTTACTTTCTAATAGTTAATCTTAGGATTATTTTACTAGAGACTTTAAAGCCTTTAGTTAATATACTATTTAAGACTTCTAAGTCTCTTATAATATAACTATATAATATACTATATTACTATTCTAAAGTTACTTTACTTACTTAACAAGGCCTCTAGCTCTTAATATTCTAGGAATGCTCTAATAAGCTATTATAAGACTAACTTGCTTTCTAAGAAGATAAGCTTATAATAAATTATACTTTGCAGAATTAAAGAGAAAGTATAAGAAGGGTAGTAAGGATATAGTGCTAGATTTTATATATACTTATTATCCTTTAATCTAGCTCTTTACTTTCTCCTTAGCTAGCAGAAAATACTTATCTGCCTTTTTACTAGATAGAGACTTAGCAGAGACTAGGTATAATATAATATTAAGAAACTATTAAAGCCTACTATATTATAATCTTTAATTTATTAAGGATAGTATATTAAACTCTATTTAAAGTAAGGATATTAGCTAAAAAGGGTAGACTAAGAGAAATTAAAAGGTATAAGGGAGTAAAAGGGAGAGAGAGAGGGGGAGAGGGGTATTATTCTAAAATATCTAGGATAAAAACAGTATATAAAGAGAGATCTTATTTTTAACTAGATTAAGTAAAAATAGAAGCAAACTAGGGGATAGTTAAGGTAAATTCTGTTTATACTGTGGAATCTAGAAAACATAGGGGATAAGGCAATAGGGTAGGGGCGGCGAGGCTATGGAGGCGGGTGAGGCTGGTAGGTTTGGGGGCGGAACTTGATCTGGTTGTTGTGAATATCCCTATGTCCTTATGATAACCACCTCGTTTCTGTACCGGAGTGTCGCCACTTGTTGGCAACTGCCACATTGCCGGAGTGCGGGCGGGGTCGGCCCCGGCTCCGATAGAACGCCGATAAGTCGCGAGCGCATGCGCGCAACTAGAGACGATGGTGGCGGTTGCTTGTTTCTTATCATACGCAGATACCTCCATCCCGCTCGCGGTTCGATCCCCCCCACCCCATTATGGAACCACACCCGCCGTCGTCCCGGCCGAAGCGAGCCATGGCCCCAGACGCCCCCGAGAACGGCCTCCCGAGACTCTCTTGCAAGAGGTGCCGGGCGAGGAAGGTCAAGGTGCGGCTAGACGCTCCCCGCGCATAATAATTCAGACCTTGACGTCAGCGATCTCCAGTGCGACGGCCAGTGGCCCTCCTGCATCGGCTGCTCCAAGTCGGGCTCTCCATGCGTCGTAGCAGACCCGACCGCTTCCAGGGATTACACACAGGTGTACGGCCCCTTTCTATCGCCCTTTGGTGTGACGTAGGAAACACTGAGCTGATATTTTCTGTTTTTCTGCCCTTAGTGAGGTCCGGCAGATGCAAGATAGACTCCGCCGGCTGGAATCGCTGCTCGGTACACCGGCCCTCCGATGGTCCGACCTGCCGCTGGCCCCCTCTCCGGAAAGGCAACCGGCGCCCTCGCCGAGCAAGACCGCACCTGATCCCCGCGTCGCCCCGCAGACCGGCTCATCGTATGCCGCCGTTCCTCTCACCCGTCCCTATCTCCACCTCGCCTAGGCGTCGTTGCTAATGAGCCCAGTCTCTTCCGAAGCCTGCTTGACTCCATGAAGAAACGGTCAAGCGCCTCCGCCCGGCTGCCCCCCGTCCCTCCACATGCGTCGTTCGCATTCAACCTCGACCACGCACCGCATCGCCTGCCCCTGCGTGAGGTGGGGTTGCAGTGCGTGAGGGAGTAGTGCGTCGACCGCCCCAGCGCCACGCCCTCTGCCCAGCTGACACGTTAGAAGCTTCAGGGAGTTCCACGTCGAGCATCCGTTTCTGAGTCGGTCGCGGGTGTTCGGCACCCTGGCACACATATACGACAACGCGCCAGCCGGCCGGACCGTACCCGTCGCGGCGTCCCCGGCAAGCGCGGCGAAGCAGAAGCTGTTCCAGCTGAACATGGTCCTCGCGATAGGGAGTATCCCGCTCTTCCGCACCGGTGGGATATCTCTCCATCCGTTCGGCTTTTTCACGGCGGCCTTGCGGGCAAAGCCGCCGTCCGGGTCTCACTTCGGAGGGATTGAAGACATTGAGAACTTCCTCCTCATCGCCTACTTTGGCATCTACTACAACATTGGTTAGTGGGCTTCCTATATCTTTGGCGAACATGCTCGTTTGGGAGATGTTGATATTGAGAATCAAGACAGGCTGCTCCGTCTGGGAGCTATGCAGGCTGTGCATGCGCATCTGCGTGGAGCTCCAGCTGCACCGACGATCCCCCAATACCGCAACCTACAGTCCCGTTGAGGAGCAGCGTAGGCGGAGGGTCTTCTGGGAGTGCTATTCGCTCGACCGGTTCGCGTCAGGCACTTTGGGCCGGCCCCTCGCAATTAACGACTCGATGATCACCGCCGAGCTGCCGGAAGCCCTCGCCGACCTGGGTGATGACGAGACCTCCATTGACACGGATAATACCGACTACCCTCCACCCAGGCAAACCATGGACCTAGCCGTGTCAAACCACCTCCTCCACCTCGCACAGATTACCTCCGAGATCCACTATCTATTCCAGCCCCAAGCACCCGCGCCGTCTGCCGTAGACGGCACGCACACCCCAGCGCGACAGTCCAGCTGGTCCTCGAAGCCCGGAGACGTGTACCCAATCCTCCTGGCCTGCCACAGGAAGCTCAAGGACTGGCTCGACTCCGCGCCCCGCTACGACAGCCCCGACTGCGTGGCGCGGACCGCAGAGTTCTTCGAGCTGGCCTACCAGAAGGAGCGGCTCGGCCTCTTCCGCAGCGCCATCGACCGCTTCTCCGACTCGATGCCCTCGCCGCCCGAGGTCCTCCTGAACTCGTGCGTGCACGGGGCGTGCCGGACCATCGCCATCTTCGACTCGCTGCGGCGGCGGGGCCTGCTGACCTGCACCAGGCCGCACACCCACCACGTCTTCACCACGGGCCTGGTGCTGATCTTCTCCGTGTTTGTCCAGATCCAGCGGCAGGGGCACCGTGACGCCCCGGGCTCGGAGATCGACTTGGGCGTGTGGTGGGCCGAGCTGGATAATGATGCTGGGGCGCCAGGTCTGTCGCGGTCTTTGGAGGCTCTCGGCACTGCTGGCTCCGTGCTCTCGTGGTTTGCCGAGCAGATGCCGGATATGGATGCCCACGCTCGGGTCTTTGAGACCCTCAGGCAGGAGCTGGGCGAAATCGTCAAGAACCACCGCGGCGGGGATTCTGACCTTTCGTCATCATTGCCCGGGCCCCACGGTACGCAGACAGACATGGGCAATCGGTTCCCCTTGAACGATATGATTCCACCTCTTGCATACCCCGGAGGCCTACACACGGACCAGCCGCTGGATTTGCAGGAAGCCGCGAGCACGCCGGTTAATCCCGAGGGCTCCGGGCTTCCTCTGTACTCACGAGGCACTGAAACCGGTCAATTACCCGGTCCTTCCAGCCCAAGCGGATTCCTCGCAGGGATCCTTCAGAATAACTCGAGCGTCAACGCGGGCCACATGGACGTCTCTCTCTCATCCTGGCCGTTCTCGAGCATGCCCTGGATGGAGGGGGTCGAGCCCCGGCTTTCCGGGTACGAGTGGGAGATGATCTACTCGGGCCTGAGCCCGTTGGAGGATGCGGCGGACATGGATATGATCGGATAAGGAGTTCATAGAAGCAGAGGAAACACCCACAGTTTCGAGGCCCGCGGGAAACGGAACAATAAGTAGCTCAATGTGATCTATGTTTCTAAAAGTCTGCGCCTCTAGTTCTCCTCCAGTAGATACCGCAGTACCGCGTCCGTAGCCGCGTTCGTCGTTGCCACCTGCGTCTCATCCGTGGCCGCAGCAATATGAGGTGTCCCAACGAAGCGTGGATTGCTCCACAGACGCTCATACCTCTCCAGTGTTGGGGGTTCCTGTACGTGACAATCGAATCCAGCCCCCCAAATTAGTCCTTCTTCCAGCGCCATGGCCAAATCGTCCTCATTGACAATACCCCCACGCGCTGTATTCAAGAGTATGGCGTTTCGCTTCATCATACAGAGCTCCGGGTATGACACGAGGTTCTTCGTTGACGCTGTGAGGGGGACGTGTAGTGTTACAATATCCGCAGCCTCTAGCAGGTCCTTTACTTCGTGGACTCGCTGATGGGGTATGTCTTGCCAGGGTCCGCCGCCGTCCGATGGAAAGTAAGGGTCGAAAGCAAGAACTCGCGTGCTGAGACCGCCTGCAAACATTTTGGCCACCGCCTGGCCGATGTTCCCCATGCCGATAACCCCAAGCACCTTGCCAGACAGGAGCATGCCGGAGACCGTCTCCTTCCGGATGGCCTCGCCGCCGTCGATCTGCCTCCGGACAAGCGCCGGTATCTCCCGAGCAACGCTCATAGCGAGGCCTAGCGTCATCTCAGCAACGGCGCTAGCGTTCACGCCAGGGGTGTTGAAGACCTTGACGCCTCTTCTCTCGCAAGCCTCCACATCCACCTTGTCAAGGCCAACGCCCTGCTTGCCAATGGCGCGGAGCTGTGGCGCTTCGTCGAGGTCCTTTGCCGTAATATAGTAGTCCTTGATCAGAATTGCGGTTGCGCGAGTACGCCATTCCAGAGCCTCCTTGTCGCTAGGGAGGACGCAGTCGAAAACAGACTGCGCGTGCTTGACTGCATCTGGATGGAATTGGCTCAAGATGTAGAGTTTTGGCCTCGTGGTACCGTTTGTTCCGTTGGTATTGTCAGCCTGGGTTGCCTTCGCATCGATAAGAAAGGGCCCGGGGACTGGTGTCCCTGAGGATAACACGGCGGTAGGCGTCATGCTGTTCCGTACAGTTGCCCCAGAGGCCGACAGGAATGCAAGGAGAGAAACTAAGGAGGACTTTTTGAGAATTGGAATATATCCCCGGGAAGAAGGTCTAAAAGACTCTAGCAATTCATCTGCACTCGTTGGGGTTATGGACAGAAGTGATTAGTTAGGAGCAGCGGCACTCACCGCTCGGCCCCGAACCCGATGACCGATGATCGGAAGCCCGGTCTCGGACGAACGTCCGAAAGCGATGTGACTTCTTGTCAGAAGCCCGCCGATCCCGTTGTCAGGATTTGAACGCCTCGCGTATATGTACGTACGCCTGAGTTCCGGGGACAAATTAACATATATTCTCGCAATAGACCATGTCGCGGCGACGTGTCTATATACGAACTGATGCCCTGCTATCTCTGAACCACCGTCGTCCCCTCTCCGTTCAAGGCCAAGATGTCCTGCGCGAGTCGCTTTACCTGCCAGGGACCAATTTGTTCTACCAAATCCGTAGCCTCCTGGTACTCCCCAGAGGCCACACCTGCAGCGTCGCCCGACGACCGGACCATCCGCCATAGTAGCACCACGAGGCGGCGGTACGTCAACATCCGCGGAAATTGACGCCCCACGATGTCTAGCTTCTCGACCGCCGCCTCCTGCGCGCGCTCCGTCTCTTCTAGGCATTGGCTCGCCGCCTCCCATCCCATCCCGGCACGTCTCGCTACCACAGGCCAATACATGGCGACTAGAGCCATGGTCAGCGCGCTGTAACCCGTGATCATGGACAAAAAGGGGCGCCGGCGCATGCTCTGCCTATTCAAGCTCTCGGCGACCGCCCGGCACGTTCCAGGGAGCCTGTGCTGCTTTATCCACTGCAGAGTCCGCCTCATCGCTTCCGGCGACTGGTATGCCGACGACTGCCCGTCCAGCCCCTGGCGGTCGCGTGATAGTGTTATTCCGCGTAGTAATAACCTCAATATCAGCGTGTTGTACAATGACGTCTGGTATCCGTAATGCTCATCCAAGGACCCGTCTGTATGCCTCGGAGTCAAGGCTCGCCAGTGGAGGACGTGGCCCAAGTGGGAATCGAAATCCCCCTGATGCCCGCACTCGGAGGCGTAAGACATGAGGGAGGCGTAGCGGAATAGATGCACCTGCAGTGACTCCTTGCAGGACACGGCAGACGCACCCGATGGCAGCTCTCTTGGTAGTGGCACGGTAATGTATCTGTCTTCGATCGAGAATGGCCTCTCTAGGGCTGTGCATATGAGACGGTCCAGAAGGTAGCAACTCCAGAAAGCCCACCGACGCTGCTCGGTCTCATCTTCGGTCAGTCCCGAACGTGCGGGAGTATCCCGGTGGTACCCGAGCGCAATGCACTTGTTCATCGCGAAGCCAATTAGGTGCCACGACGAGCCGGCGGCGGAACTGTGTAGTGAGAAGATGACCAGCAGCAGCAGACACTGCACAATGTCGACGCCGTCTTCGTGCCGGAAGACCTTGCCCAGGACGCCTAGGCTCTTCGCGAGCAGGTGGATGGATATGTACGAGCCCTGGGCGACGGGATAGTTACCCGAAACCAGGGGCACGATGGCGATGATCATGTAGGCTATGAAGATGTGGGAGGGGTTCTCCAGCAGCATTCTGCTGTACAGAGCCCCGTCCGGGCTGCTGATTGCCGCGATGCCGTCCTCCGCCTTCTTTACGGGAAGTCCCGGGTAGCGGAAGTCCACCACCTCTAGATAGGTCTGGAGAGCCTGGCGGGCCTCGGCTTCGTGCACGTAGATGCGGTGGTCGTTGTCGGGGCTGGGACGGCGGATGTACTGGGCGATGCCGTCCCACAGGGAATCCACGCGGCTCGTCCTCTCGGGGTCGCCGCCGTACGTCTCTGTGACGCCGGCTATGATCCGCGGCATGGAGAGCTCCGTCAAGAACTCCCCCGCCCTATTTCGGGGCTCCGCCATGGCGCTGAGGGACAGAGAGTCCATGTTGGCGTACTCAAGGTTCCACGCATCGCCGCCGGCGTCTATGTTGGGGCGCTCCCCGTCCCTGACGGTATTTCCATGCCCGGCGGCACTCGTATCATCCGTCGCTGCCGGAAACGCTGGGCTGCGTGAGCCAGCGTCTTCCGCGCGCGCCTCCCCGGTCCGGTCTGCCCCGCCTTGTCGGTCGCGCTCGTCGACGACGCCTTCCTGGATGGATAGGCCGGCTTCTCGGGCCCGGCTTTCGAGCATTGCCAGGTGCTCCTCCAGCGCCCTGACGTACCCCTTGCGCGCCACTCCCTGCCCCTCAAGGTGGACGACGGACGCCTCCTTCACGCTGTCGGTGCAGGGCGAGCCCGCAGCTCGACAAGGTCCGCACACCGGCACGGCCTTGTCGCACCGCTGCTTCCGCCGCGAGCACCTGCCGCAGGCGAACGCCCGCTCGGTAAAGACGGTTCTTTCCATGTTCGCCATCGGGACCAAGGCGAACCGGCCGAAGCGCGACCCACGAAGGGAAATCTACCTGGATCGGCTCGGACGCGAGCCCGCCGCAGGATTCTTTGGCAGATTGTTCTCGCGGAAGGCGGAAGCGGAGACAAACACGTTGGGGTGGCATTAACTCGTGTCGGGCGGAAGGCGAAAGGTCGGGATGTCGACGAATCGGCGACACGTCGGTGCAGGCCCGAGGCATGGGGAGTATCTTATGCCGCCTCCAACACAAGCGTCCCGGTTTCGCGGGGAAGCCGAAGAACCGACAATCCGTGGGGCTGGGTGGGGATCTCGCAACGGGTCCGAAACCGACAACACCAGGGATCCCAGTTGTTAACCGTATGGGGTAAGGCGCAAACATAGCGGCTTTTACATCGGGAGCCGCCCCTCTGTCCGAAAGGTCACCAAAATCATGCGGAAATTGGCCGGATGCGAGACCTCGGTCCATCGTCGTGACCGGGATCATCCTATCGGAGTGAATATCAGGCTTTCACTGTCCCCTGGCCGGATGAGGGTTTCCGGAATGCTGGCTGCACTATCGGACTGCTTCGTGCCTCTCAGGAAAGGGGCATAGTGCTTCTCGCATTCAATCAATTATTCGAGCTTGGTAATACGAGAAGAATCCGTCGTTTCCTGCCTCAGCATAGATCTAGAAACATTCGAGTGATGCCACCATCAAATGTCACCGGTATCCTGCCCGAAACGGCTTCCACCACCTCGGGCAAAGCCTCAAATGTCGAGCAGGCCCTGTCGAGTTGCCGTCGCCGTGATTGGAGACAACGACGCCGCCCACCCTAGCATCCAAGGCCAGGGAGGCATCTTCGGCGGTCATGATGCCCCTGACGACGATCCTCATCTTGGTGTGGCTGCGACTCCAAGGGATGGGATCTTCCCAGGTTAGGCTCCTGTCCACCAATTGCTTCGCATGTCTATCCGTGACCTCAAGAGGACATGTGTGACGTCCCCCATAGAAGTAGTCGCGTTTGACGAGAGGATGTAGTTCGTTCTTACTACCCTTGCAGCTCTGAAACATCCACCTTCCCGCCTGAGCCGACCAGTTTCTGGTACGCGCTTATGGCAATGGCGATTGGTATCTTATAGTGCTTCCGCATATCGTACCCGCGGTGATGATGATGGAAACATCTCGAAGAACCCGAGGGAGGAGTAAGACCCTGCATGGCATAGGTGGTGTTAATTTCGTCCGCTCGATCTCGCTAGGAGCGGTGGACCCGGGGAATGGAGACGAAACCATGGGAAGCTCAGCGACCTTAACTTGTTTTAAATAGTTTCATTCCGCTCAACGGTCCTTTCATCGTCTGATCCCCTACAATGATATTCCCCACACTGGTATTGGAAGCCGATGTTTGGCGTGCCGCTTGATAGTGTTTACTGTATGGTGTCAGAACTGGCTATTGTCGATATTGAAGACGTCGATTTCCAACGAGTGGGCAAGAGCACCGGAGCCACATCAAAGTTTCTTCCCCAAGAACTCAATAAATCCAGCTATTGCAGTATCCATGGGCAGGGTCCTCGCCAACCCGCCGTGGTCAGACGGTTTGAGTGGCTCGCAACACGCCCGACAGCTAGCTCTTCAAGGCCTAGCGCCGGCGCCGACCCCGTTCAAAACTTCTCCATCTTTGCGGGGACCCCGCGGGGTCGAGAGCCGCGACCCAGCACAACCAGTCGAGCGGGCTTGCCTGACTCTATCCAGAAAAGGGAAGTGGGAGACTTCTTTTGGACCGGGATGCGACAGGTTACCAGGGGGTAGATCCACGTGTATATATTCTACGCTTAGATCGGCCAGATGTTCTAGCTTTCTCGTTTCCCGCATCCGTCTGAATTCCCACCACTCTACTTCCCCGAATACGAGTGTGAGCCAAGAAATCAATTCGCCATGTCTGCTAAGGGCTCCATTATGGAGTCAGGGGAGACGGTGGAAAAGCACCACCCATCGAAAGAGGCAGAGCAGCCCGTCATGGACGAGAATTGGCACCGCGTCAGCCGCTCCGTGGTTCGGAAACTGGACATGACGCTGATGCCCATGATCTGGCTACTCTACCTCTTCAACTACCTCGATCGCAACAACATCGCGTGAGTCACAACCAACGGCACCAACTTCAAAGCAATGGCTAGATATTAACCACCGGACAGCCAGGCAAAGTTGAACGACATCGAGACGGACCTGGGTCTCACGGGAACGCAGTATAGCACGGCGGTTTCTATTCTCAATGCAGGGTAAGCAAACTTGGCTCCGAGTAGGGCTCGTCCACTAATACCAGCCAACCACTCCCAGCTACATGGTGATGCAGATCCCCAGCAACATGGTCCTCACGAGGGTTAGGCCTTCTATATATCTCCCTATTTGGACCCTTATCTGGTCTGGGGTTGCTGCCTCGACAGCGGCGGTTAATAATTTTGGCCAGCTCGTCGCCGTTCGTCTGCTCCTAGGTGTCGCGGAAGCACCATTCTTCCCCGGCGTATACTACCTGCTTTCTTGCTGGTACACGAAGAAGGAGCTTGGTCTTCGCATGGCCATACTCTACTCTGGGCTTGTTGTCGCAACCGCTTTCTCCGGGCTAATTGCGGCCGGCGTCTTTTCGCAGCTGGATGACGTTCGAGGCATCGCGGGTTGGAGGGTAAGAGCTACCCTGCAAAGTCACACATTCGATTCATGGCCGTGTCTGCCACAAACCCCAGTTGTCATGAGGCTAACATTTCCTAGTGGCTCTACATTGTGGTCGGCGCCATCAACGCGGCTTTGTCGTTTGTTGCCTTCGTCATGATGCCCGACTTCCCCGAGTCCGCAACCGGAAGTCAGAAGTGGCTTCTGACCGCGGAAGAGCGCAAGGTAGCCTTAGAGAGGGTACTGGTAGACCGCGTTGAACAAGAGGACAACCGCACGCTTTGGTACGGATTCGTCCGGGCTGTCTCCGACTATCGAACCTGGGTCTTTGTGAGTGCCAGCCGCGTACGGGACGGCTACAACATGTGGACTAACGGCGGTCTGTCTAGGTCTTCGTCATGCTGTGCAACCACGTGGCTTACGGATTCAATTACTTCTATCCCACCATCGTCAAGGGGTTCGGGTTCGGTTCCGATACCGTGACGCAGCTCCTGACGGCACCCCCATTCCTGATCGGCGCAATCCTCTCCTTCGTCATCTCGTGGTCTAGCGACAGACGCACCGAACGCTCGCTGCACGTTGCCATCCCAATGGGCGTGGCGATCGTGGGCTTCATTATCTCTGTCGCGACGCTCAACGGCCCCGCCCGATATGTGTCATCCTTCCTCTACATCAGTGGCTGCTTCGCCGCCAATGGCCTCCTGTACAGCTGGGCTGCCTCCGTCCTCAACCAGACGCCGGAGAAGAAGGCGGTCGCGACGTCTATGATCAATGTCCTCGCGCAGCTGGGCAACATCATGAGTCCCTACTTCTTCCGCTCCCAGGATCAGCCTCGCTACGTCATGGCCCTGATCCTGCTTATCGTGTTTGCCGCCATGAGCGGTTCCTTGTGCCTCTTTCTGAAGTGGGATCTTATCAGGGCGAATAAGAAGATCCAGGAAGAGAGCGATGCTAATGGGACTGTGGCGAGGCGATTTATCACCTAGTTTTCTACTAGGGACTCGGGGAACGGCATTGTGGTACGAGCACGGGGGTTGTTGTATGGAACTCGCTGCTGGGCCCAGGCTACGTATGCGTCAGCGCAAAGATGGGCGGATGGGCAGCTCAGTTGACTTGGCTAGGGGAACTGTTCCAGCGATACTCGATATAGCCTTCTTCCGCTGCTATAATGGTAGCAACTCAATATTGTCTTTCTCTCTCGAATAACGTATCCGTGACTCCTGTCACACTTGGCCTGTAACAACATATGCGTGTAGTTGTGCTCTAACCTACATTGAGCCGGAGTCTAGGGATCAGCCATGATTCAAGCTACGGTATTATTCACGAATTGCAGAGCTCGTTCGATCCAGGGACGGGTTGCCCTGCCCGTTATACTGGAGACTGGGGCCCGCTTTGTAATTCACGGAGCGAAGATTATGAGCGTTGTCTAGTACGGACATCTTCATGACGGCTACTTAATCAGACCATTAACGTCTTCTACACACCTCTTCCCTGCCCCGGCCAGGATACCCGAGTCCTGCTGCACAAGCATAAAACGGATCCCTAGCTGCTCAATCGCCCAGGAGTGGTACTCGGCTTGCTCGTAAATGCCCGCCAGTCCCATGATCTTTCCATGTCTCTTGCAAGCCTCGCTCACTTTTCTCAATGCAGAGCAGAACGCCTCGCTCCAGAAGTCCCCCGCTACACCGAGTTCGATGGACAGGTCGTTGGATCCGATTAGTAGACCCTCGACGCCCTCGACGGCTGCGATCTCGTCCACCTTCTCTACACTCTCTGATGTTTCTATCATGAGAATGACAGACGATCCGGAGCTGTTGGTCTCCTTCATCACCGTCGACACCGCGGTTGGCTTTAACCCAAAGAGTGGGAGTTGGCCGGTCATTGACCGGCATCCCTGGGGCGGATACTTGCAAATCCTGACCGCAGCCTCGGCATCCTCTATCACCTATATTAGCAACTCACACGCGAGCGGATGAGAGAGCTATTCTTTACCTTTGCTATGGATGTGTGGGAAGATTATACCCATCGCGCCACTGTCTAACACCCGTTGAACCAGCCCATAACCACACTGGTACGGTACGCGAACAAAAGGTGTGATCCCATTTGGCAGGCTGACCATGCATAGGCGAGTAACATCTTCAAGCGAGAGAGTCGAGTGTTCTAGCTCAATAAAGAGTGCATCGAAGCCGGCGTTCTTAGCGAGGTAGACAATGGACGGATTGCTGACTAGCCTGATACCGAACAGCTGGAAATAAGTGACAATTAGCACACGCCGTCTGCCCTGGTTAGACAGTATCCTCTTACTTTGCACAGACCCGGCTTGTCTGTCTGATCCTGCAGACTGTTCGTAATACCGTTGAGAAACATTGTGAAATAAGACCACTTGTTTGGTTGTGTAACTTTCGTGTTTCTCGTCTGATCCTTATCTTGGTAGCATAGCGAAGTCTATGGGCACCGTCCCTTTAAGGTGTAAACGAGGGAAGGATTCGCAGCGAGACCGGCGCGCAATTGTCGGGGCCTGCTCCAACGGACGATGGGCCGAGCATATCTGCCGGGTGCCTAAGAGTGACCGGCGGGTAGCTGAGTTCAGGGTTAGGGAATCGAGGTGTATTTCGACGACCCGGCCGGCAGGGGACGCGACGGCTGTGCTGCGAGAGACGACCGGGCCACGGCGAAGCCAAGTGCCGAAAACCCATTGTCGGACGGGCGCCCGACGAAGTCCGTGGCCGCCTTTGTCGCTCGTGTTCTACCGGAATAGTTTAGCGTCGGGGCCTTTCCGACGCAAACATCCGCTTTAGAACCGCTTCCTAATCAGGGATTCTGCCACGCTCGGGCTCTGCAGCTATTGATCGATCGCTCGTGCCACCGCAACCCCTAGAATAACCTCAACATACTACGACCTCATCAAGGGTTAACAGACGTGGTCCCACCAGGTCCACAACAGCCAAAATTAAAAAAAAAAAAAGGTACTTAAAAACAAGTACTAGCTAGTATGCAAATCACCATCGAATAAACTTCGCTCTTGGGAAATGATACGATGTTACGGAGACCCTCACATGTATTCTTATAAAGACATCACAAGCCCCCAAGAAAATAGTAACACTTTATTCATAACGCTAGGTTCTTCGTAATACGAGCGTGTATAAGAGGGGAAGATTGAAGGCCTCTATTTCTTGTAGATACGCTTCCTTAATTAAACAATAGTCCACGGAGTGTCGGCATTTCGAAGATAAGGCGTCAGCCCTTCGAAGTCGTGATCGTACTCCGCCTTGATCCTGCCATTTCCAAGGAACGACCAGGGGTTTTCATCCAGATACTCCAAGTCGTAGTGCTCCCACCTTGGGGTCTTGAGGGTCTTCATAAAGTGCACCGACTAAATATCGTTGTCAGTGCTAGAATCTTCCCCCGGGAGACGAAACGAGTCGACGCTTTTCACTTACAGATCCACCCCACACGCGAACCTTGCCGTCGACGGTGTTGTCCTTGTACCAGCTGCGGCAAGGCCCGGAGAAGACAGAGGTCTGCTGCCAGGCGTCGATGTACTGGTCGAGCTGATCGACGAGCCTCTCCCGGACGTCCATCGTTCTGATGCGGTCCTCCTGCATCTTCGTGACGGCCTTGATCACGTAGTCGAGCTCCGTCTCGAAGCACGGGAGGACGGTGCCGTTGGCGAGGTTGGCTCGCGGGCCGTTCATGACGAAGTAGTTGGGGAAGCCGGGGGCCGCTATCCCCAGGTAGCACTTGGGCTCCGGCTCCCACGCGTCCTTGATGTTCAGCCCATCCCGGCCGATAAGGGTGAAGTGGGGCGTCCAGGCCATGTCGTATCCGGTGGCGCAGACGATAATGTCGACCTCGTGAGTTGTGCCGTCCTGGGTGATCAGCCCCTTCTCGCTGACCCGAGTAACCTCTGAGAAATGGCACTCCACGTTGGGCTCGATGAGCGCCTCAAGATACCCATCTCCAGGAGTAAGACGCCTATGACGGCATGAGCTGGGTTCAGACGAAGAGGAGGGAAAGGGAAAAGATGGAAAGGGGGTATTGGAGGTGTCAAAGAAAGTCATACCTACAACCCACTGGCCAGGTCGGGATGAGCTTCTTCGTCAGGACTGGATCGTTCTTGAGCCTCCTGTCCATCTCAGCCTTCATGTAGCCGAACACCATGTTAGACGCGTCGGAGTCCTTGTAGAAGATAGCGAAGCCCTCGTTAATGGCGTACTCGATCCTCTTGCGGTAATTTAGGAGATACTCCGGGTCGCTGGCGAGCTTCTGTCGCTCCTCCGGAGTGTAGAAGTACTGTCCCGTGGACGGGTGAGCCGCCTCCTTGTCGGCGATGACAGCGCCTTCCTCCTCGGAGTCCATCTCAACGGGCTCACGCGGCATGGGCGCCGAAATCCATGTGCCGCCCCTCATGAAGCACTCCACTTTAGTAGCAACTGATGGCGCGCTGTTAGCGAGGCGGTCATGAAATGGCAAAACCGACTTCTTCGATGCGGCACTTACCTTTCTGGACCTGCGGGATGATCTGAATGGCAGAAGACCCATTGCCGAGTACCGCAACGCGCTTGTTAGCGTAGTCAACGGAATCTTCCAGCTCGAGTTAGCCAGGCCAACTCATTGTCTGTATCGAGTTGCCCAGGAAGAACTTACGATCCCAGCTCGCCGAGTGCATGAGCGAGCCCTTGAAAGAGTGAAGACCCTCAATCTCAGGCCCTTAGTTACCGGGTCAGCATACTTCCCACGCTCGCGAGGCGCTGGGAGAAACTCACATCTCCACTTGTGAAGGAGGCCGGACCCGTTCACAAGGACGTCGCACCAGTCCGTAAAGACCTCGCCGCCATGCGCGACCCGCACCTCCCACCGGCCCCTGTCCTCACGCCAGGTGGCAGAGAGGACCTCGTGCTCGAGCCTGATGTACCTGCGCAGCTGGTACTTGTCACAGAACTTGACGAAGTACTCGTGGATGTCGGGCGAGTAGGCGTAGTACGACTTCCAGTCCGGGCACGGCTCGAAGGTGTAGGTGTAGATGTGGGCGGGCACGTCGCAGGCGCACCCGGGGTACCTGTTCGTCAGCCACGTGCCGCCGACCTCGTCGTTCTTGTCGTAGCACACGAGCTCGTAGTTGGTGAGTTGCCGCTCGAACTTGTAGGCCGCGCACAGCCCGGTGGCGCCGGCGCCGACGTGGATGATGCGCATCTTCCGGGGCTGCGAGTGCCATTGCTGCAGCAGCTGGAAGTCCTGTGGCGTGGCTGCGGGCGCCTTGGCCGGCGATGCTTCTGTGCCGACGGTCCCATTGAGGGAGTCAGCTTGGGGCTGCATCGTAGTGTCGGGGGCGCCGACGGTAGGGCTATTGTCCATAGTCATAATGTAAAGGGGGGGACGCCTTGGAGCTAGCTCTAGACGTGGCTGGCAATAATCAGAGATACAATAAAATGAAAAAGTGGCCAAGTATATTTGTCAGGACCAGTCTCGAAACGAGCCTGACAAGCTAATGAATGACAGAAGTTCGAGTGTTGCTGGTGAAAGGAGGCCCTAGGAGATGTAGTTGGAGTTAATGCCTTTTCTTCTCTAACCTCAAGACATGAACCCCGGAACTATAGCCGTTGCATGCGTCCCATTTGGGACGGGTCAGGGGTGCTTCCAAATACCCAAAAAGCTGCCGACCCTGACCCCAGCAGGCCCTAGACTTGCCATGTCAGGTCGGCGTTGTCAGCTCCGTGCGGAGATCCCGGCGGCGCTGTCAGTTACTCTCCCAACGGGCCCACCTCTTGTTTGAACCGCACATACCGAGCCTCAGCGCCCATATTCCGCCGAATGTCACACGACTCGCCTAGCACACAATATCGCAGGGACGCGTCCGTGAAAAGAGCCCTGTCTCCGGGTTCACCTACACAAAACACACAGGCCCCCACCTACAGAAGTAACGGCAAAGATGGACCAGGATTCAGTCCCTTCGCCCGAGATAACCACCGGCGCAGGCCACGGCACGCCGTACGCGGTGTACCTCCACTCGACGGCCTGGGTTCTGAGAAAGGCCGTCGCGTGGGTGACGGGCACCGGCGAGCTGTTTGACAAGACCGTGCATATCCCAACACCGGGCCTGGGCGAGGGCAAGGTCAGCGTCTCGGTCTGCATCCCCCGGGACCAGGAAAGAACTCCAGGCGCATACCCGCTGCTCCTAGTAGCACAGGGCGGCGGTTTCGTCCTGGGCCAGCCCTCTGACGGGGAGCACATCGACCGGTCTCTTAGCGATAAGGTTCGTCCGCGTGCCCAGAACCACCACGGCTAGGTCATACGCCCGGACGGCAGGAGCAGTGCTTATTGGCGATGCGTCCGGCAGGTGGGCGTGGTAGTCATATCGGTCGACTACGCCAAGTCGCCTCGGTACCCTTACCCGCACGCCCTCCTCCAGCTCTATGAGGTGATGAGGTGGGCCCTCAGCTCCTCCGCGCCCGAGGTTATCGGCGTAACCCTCGATGCATCTCGCGTCGCCATCATGGGGAACTCTGCAGGCGGTAACCTGGCGACGAGCCTGTCCCTGCTGCTGTCTTTCGCCTCCGGGCCGTGCGCCTCCTTCCGGAAAGGCCTCCCGGCAGACTTCCGCCAGGTTCTGCAGGTCCTGCTCTACCCGAGCGTGGATCTCTTCCGAGACTATAACGAGCGTCTCGGGTCTGCTGATGGAGCCGCCCAGGCCGCAAGCTTGCCCGCGTGGGCGGCGACTATGATGGAGGCGGCATACCTGCCTCCCCCCATCGAGAAGACCCAGTTGTTTATATCGCCATCCCAGGCTGAGATATCTCTGCTGCGATCACTCCATCCGCCTGCGGTGATTATGTTTACCGCGGGGAGGGACTGCCTGAAGCTGGAGGGTAAGAGGTACGCGGAGAGGCTGCGCGAGAGCGGCGCCGATGTAAGTGTCGTCGAATATCCTGAGGCGATTCACGGGTTCAGCCACTACAAGGAGGGCAGCAAGGACTTTAGGAAGGATGATGTGGAGGACTGCTGGGCGCGGGTAGCCGGTGCACTCCAAGAGCGCTTCTCTTAAAACAAGGGTTAACTTTATCAGCGCTGTAAAATATTTATTTCTTAATTTCTCAATTTATTGATATCTTAACCGCCACATCCCATTGATCCCCGCTATCGCAAACCCGTGCCGGACATTGCACCAGAGAGAGATGCAGTTGTTTGCCTGGAACATTAAGCATAGGTCAGATTGAAGATATGAGACACGGCGCCGTCAGGCGCGTTCACGGTGTCTGCGTCCGCATCCGCCTCGTTCTCGTAGCCCAAGAGCGTGCACCACCACGTCGACTCGCCCATGTCCACGGCGTAGCCACCCCTAGACTGCTTTGCCCTTCCAGTGCCACTCACCACCTCCTTTCCCCGCTGCGCCTGCTTCCCCTCTTCGCCGTCGTCCCAGATAACAGCCCTCGCAACGGCGAAGCCGGCGTCGAGCATGCCGGGCTCGCCAAAGTCGTAGTGCCGCACCAGGGGCCGGCCCGGCTCGAACAGCGCGGTGATAGCGCCGATGACGGGCGGGAAGCCGGGCGTCTGCCAGAAGGCCCAGTGGTCCTGGATCTTGTCCCAGTCGAGCATCCATATGAAGGCGCCGGGGTCCCCGGGCGAGAAGCCCCACGAGATCTTGCGGATGCCCGCGGCGTGCGGCGACCCGGGCCTACAATGCGCGGCGATGTCCGAGTTGAACCTGGCCGAGGCGGCGGCGTGATCGCTGGCGTGCTGAGGCTGGAGCCTGAAGACGCAGACCTCGGTGACGGGCCTGTCCATGGAGCTCGCGGGCGTGTTGGCCAGGAGCTGGGCTGTGTAGGCGGCCATCTGTTCGGCTGTAGCCATGGTAGGCGGGTTGCGACAGAGGACGGAATAATAGGATTCGGTGTCGTAAAGCTCCTGGCAGCGGAGACGGTTGAGAGGAAGATAAGTGAGATGAATCAACCTCGGGCCTTTTTCAAAGAGCTGTCACCCCGTACGTATGCCACTTGGGCGTAGTCGCCCTCGCCTAGTTCTTAAGTTGTACTAGCACCACGTACCCGCCCCACGGGCCCGCATGCGAAAGACCGGACGCTATCGAGTCAGCACTATTGACAACGCGAGTTGCCCCTCATCCAAAGTTGGAGCGACGGAGTAAGCCGCTAGCTGGGTCGCTGGAATTACATAATTATGGCACAGCACTGCCTCACGAGGAGGACTAATACGCCCGATATTTCGTGAGTATTCCATGCGATCGGGAACTGGCAGAAACATATTGATCAAGCTACAAACTCCATAAACACCTACCAGAGTCTCCATTAACATATGCCATGTCCCAGTTTAACCCAGGCGGCAGTTCGCAAATTGCCTATGCTTCTCCTTGAAGCTGCTGTCCACCTTCCACGACTCGGGCTTACACGCCTGGTGCTCGATGATCGCATAAACATCCGTGCTCCCGATGAGGTCGCCCGTGACGCATGATGTCGGCACCCACTTGCTGCTCATGTGCGACATCAGCTCCATGCCTATGTACTCGGGGTCGGCGAACAGCGAGTCTCGGACCAGCGTCCGCCGGACGTCAGGCCTGCAAACACCCCGGTAGGTTAGCGCTCGGATGGACGATGGACTCTCGAGTACTGCGCGCGGGGACGTACCAGACAAGCATGCCGATGCACGGCCGGTGCGGGAGACGCTTCTCCAGCTCCGTCGGCCGAAGGAACTCTGGTATCCGCAGGAAGGCGGCGTGGGTCCTGAAGACATACCACTGCTACGAGTAAGCGCGAGGACCTCACCCGGGAGAAGCTGGCAGCCTGGGGGGGCTCACCCTGAGCAAGAGGTACTGGACCCAGAAGATGGACAGCAGCAGGTGGAGCGGCACGGCGCCGAACGAGCAGATGTGGTGGAAGAGGCAAGACGCCAGGACGTCGGTGGATTTACTGGACAGGACGGTCTTCAGGCTCGGCTCGTCGGGCGACAGCTGGCCGCGCTGGTACTGGAGCCGGGCCTCGTTGATCATCTTGACGATTATCGTGTCCCAGCGGCCCAGGTCGGCCGAGACGCTCGGGAAGGCCAGGTGGGCCGGCAGGCTGTCCCAGGGGGCGGACTGGATCTGCGGGTCTAGCAGGGGGTCTGGGTGCGCGACGAGCGGGTATAGCAGGCCCCTGCCCACGGCCATGCTGACCGGTGGGTTTTGGGCGCGGTGTCCGGCGCTGCATTGAAGCTCCCCCGGCTCGTTCACGTCACTGTTGCTCGTAGCCTCTACCGCCGGGCCGTCGCTGGCCCGGCCGTCTGCCTGCGCCACGTGCATGCCAGATGCTTCAATATCGTTCCGACGAGGTGTAGGCATGCACTCCGTGAGGTCTAAAAAGTCCAAATCCATAGATGGCATAGCATCAGACATGTCCATTATGGCAGCTTCGGCCGTCTGCTGGGGTTCCTGGTCGACCGGGAAGACCGAGGAGCCGCATGGGGTGGGCGGCCGCTGCCACGAGGACGAGGAAGCACTCTCGGCCAGCGGAGTCATCCGCGGGGCCTCCGTCTCGGCGCCATCCCGCTCACCGGCGGCGCTGGCGAGGCCCCCGATGCGCAGGAGAGTGGCCTCCAGGGCCCTGCACCTCTCCGCGAGCCTCTCGTTCTCCCTGAGCAGGGCGGCGTTCTCGCCGCCGCCCGACTGCGAGAAGCCCGCCCTGAACCTCTCGACCGTCTCCTCCAGCTGGCGGATGTGGGCGCGCTGGCGCTCGCGGTGCTGGCGCTGGGACCGGCGGTCGGTGGCGCGCTTCCTCGCGCGGCGCAGCTCGTCCTTGGGCGGCTCCTGGGCGTGCGGCGCGCCGTCCCAGTCGCCGTCCCCGGCTCCGGCCGCGTCGTTCCGCGAGGCCATGGGAGGGGCGGGAGGAGGGAGCTCCGGCGCTAATGCGTGCTGATTCCGGATGCCGCTCACGGGAGCTGCCAGGCATGCATATATGTAGGTGGTAAGAGCTGGTGGGGGCGGTCGTCCTGCCTCAGTCCTAACAATGAAAAGTGGAGAAGGGAATGTCTGGACCAATGTTGCCCCAATGTAGAAGCGGGCGCGGGCATCTTGTGATTATGTCATCCAACTCCTGACACTGGGTGTCCTCCACTAGAAGTGGGGCCGGTGGAATAGTGCACGTTCCAACCGTTTTTACGGAGGAGCCGGCAGCCCGAACGAGGAGGCAATGTCGCGTTGCACGATGGATGTCTTCCTCCTGTCCTGATACGGGGGAATACCAGCCGAGGGACTAGCTACCACGGCGGTATCTCGGGTGCATAGGGAAACACCGCGGCAGATCATACCAGGTGACAAAGCAAGAGCAAGAAGACCGGTGGGCTTGCCATAGAAGAAGTGCTCATTATATCGGAAACGTAGATAGCCTGAGAATACACTCCGTCCTTCCTAGCGCCCGCCCGTAGCTTTAAACCAATCCAGGAATCACTCTCCACCATCCGCCGCAACACGCTCGTCCACTATCTGCCTGACCGCTCTCACGATCGGCGCGAACGTCCTCTCGGGGTCCACGACGCCCGCCGTGTCCATGTTGTTGTGGCAGATGGCGACCGAGAGCCTGTCGCGCAGGTCCGCCCACGCGAGCGACCCGCCGGCCCCGGGACTGCACACGATGTCGCGGTGGTCGCCGACCAGCGGGTCCGACCTGCCGGGCTCGCCGCCCAGCCAGAACCCCGCCGCCCCGAACCACACGGGGATGGGGAGGATCCTGTCCTGGTCGTGCGCCCCGTCCCGCGGGCGGATCAGCCCGGCCGTCCTCTCGGCGGACAGCAGGCGCACGCCGTCCAGCGCGCCGCCCTCGGCGATGAGGGCGAAGATGCGCGCGACGCCCGCCGCCGTGGCGACGCCGCCCGCGCTGGGGTCCACGGCCTGCAGCATGGCGCGCTGGTTGTGCACCCTGCCGGACGGGTACACGCCGGCCGGCGTCGTCATGTAGCGGTCGTCGAGCCCGAAGCTGTCGCCGCCGTACAGCGTGGCCACGCGGCCGAGCTCGGCGTCCGGGACCCCGAGGTGGAAGTCGTCGACGCCCAGCGGCGCGAGGATCTCGTCGCGCACGAAGCCCTCGAACGGCCTGCCCGTGGGATCCGTGCGCCGCACCACCTCGCCGACGATCCAGCCCCAGACCAGCACGTGGTAGGCGTTGTGCCTCCCGGGCTCGAAGAGCGGCGCCTGCCCGGCCACCATGGCCGTCATCCACCCCCAGTCGGCCAGCTGCTCGGGCGTGGTCGTGGCCGGCATCTGCGGGATGCCCGCGCGGTGCGAGAGGGCGTCCTCGACCGTGATGGCCCCCTTGCCGTGGGCGGCGAACTCGGGCCAGTATCGGCTGACCGGGGCGTCCAGGGCGACGAGGCCGCGCTCGGCCTGGATGTGGACTGCCAGCGCTGTGATGCCCTTGGTGACGGAGAACACGGGGAACAAGGTCTGGGCGTCGGCGGGTTTCTTCGTCTCCGTGTTCATGACGCCGGCCGTGGCCGACGCGATGAGCTCGCCGCGGTGGTAGGCGGCGACCGAGACGCCCGTCTCGCCCATCTCAATGGACCGCTCCAGGGCCTTCTGCACCAGCTCCTGGTGGCTGCTGCTGATCCTCTCCATTTTTGGTTCGTTATAGCGTACTGTGTAGAGGTTTTTCAAATATTATTGCTTGCTGTGTTTCTATAATCTATTGTGGTGTCTAAGTGTCGTCTGTTTTTAAACATGGTGTACCATCTGGCTCCTCAACTGACACGCCCGACCTGACTCATTCCCGGCTCCCTGTGTGTAAGTCTTCGATTTCACTAGACTGGTCTTCCATCACCTAGAAGTCAATGCCTCCCATTTCGCTCCATCCCATCACGAACAATCGATATCGTCTCCGCTTCCAATTCTACACCATCTCCCGCCTCGAGAAACTTGCCCCTATCATGGCTTTCACGGTTGTCCTCTTCGCGTACCGCAAGCCGGGCATGTCACCCGAAGCTTTCCGGGACCACTACGAAACCGTCCACATCCCGCTCATGAAGGAGCTCGGCGGCAGCCTCTTCCCCCTGAGCCACACGCGCCAGTACGTCTCCCGCACCGAGGCAGACCCCCCGGACGCCGAGCAGCCGTACCCGCCAGTGCTCGTCAGCGGCTCGCCCACGGACTTTGGTTACGACGCGATCACCGAGATGGTCTTCGAGTCTAGGGACGAGTTCCTCAGGTTTTCGGCCGTCCTCGCAAGCCCCGAGGCTGCGCCTAGGGTCGCGCAGGATTGTGGTGCCTTCCTTGACATGAGCCGGGCGCCCTCGATGGTCGTCATGGAGCCCAAGTTCGAGACTCGGCGTGATTAGCGATTGGGGAGGTGAGGGATGCCGAGGTGGTATGGGTTGACCAAGCATATTTCGATCCTATTGGGAACGGAAAGCCACTTTGGTCTTAGTTATGCGCCCCTCCGCCTGCTTCTTGTGTCAAGAGGGGAGGGGCTACTCGCCATAGAGACCGAGTCAGCCCCAATTTGTCAGGACTAATTGTGCGCCACGGAGACGAAATGCATAATATGTAAATCAACTCCACCTTGTCTGCTGAAGTGCTATTCCATATCAGATCTCCACAACACTATTCATTCCAATATTTGCTCCCCTACCCGACCGCCTTGCTGCGATACAACGCAGCCGCCCCAAGCCTAGACCGGTGCAGGTCTTGCCCCGACACACACCGTTGAAACATGGACTTGTCCGATTCCGAGAAGAAGCTCGCCGGCGGCGTCGCCGTCATCACGGGAGCGGGCGGCGGCATCGGATCTGCCTTCGCTATGCGAGCCGCCGAGCTGGGCATGAAGGTCGTCGTGACCGACATATCCCCATCGCGCGCCGAGGCCGTGGCCAAGGCCATAACAGCCCAGGGTGGCGAGGCGGAGCACCACGCCGTCGACGTCTCCGCGCCCTCGGAGCTCGACGCGCTCGCGGACGGGGTCTTCGCGCGCCACGGCCAGGTCCGCCTGCTCGTCAACAACGCCGGCATCGAGACGCTCGGCCTCTCGTGGGAGGTCCCCGCGGCGCGCTGGGACGCCACCCTGGACGTCAACGTCAAGGGCGTGGTCCACGGGGTGCGGGCCTTTGCGCCGCGCATGATCGCGCGGGGCGGCGAGTGCTGGATCGCCAACCTCGCCAGCGTCGGGGCCTTTGGCGCCTTCCCGACGCAGACGGCCTACCTCGTCACCAAGCACGCCGTGCAGGCCTTCTCCGAGGGCCTCTTCCTAGAGATGCAGCTCGAGGGCGCGCCCGTGCACGTGTGCTCCGTCCTGCCCGGCATGCTCAGGACGGGCATCTTCGACGCCGAGGCGGGCGCCGGGGAGCCCGCCGCCGCCCGGGAGTACAGGCAAAGGATGTTCGCCACGATGCGGGACCACGGGATGGATCTCCACGAGGGCGTCAGGGTCATGATGTCCCAGATTGCCGAGGGCAAGTTCTGGGTTTCGTCGCAGCCGGAGATGACCGCCAACGCCGTCGCGCAGCGGGTCAAGTTCTTGAGCAACCAGGAGGATCCCGAGATTGCCGAGTCGGCGAAGCACTTGCTTGGGCTTTAAATATGCAGAATATCTTCTGAATCATTAGCATGGTATTACTTGTTTAAAAGAAAGAATATACGATCGGCTCCTGTATTCCACGGGGCAGCCTGTCAAGTTATCCGTCACTTTTCTTCCTTGGTACCTTTGAGCTTTACGGTATAGCTATCGGGCATCTCTTGGTATATAAAGCATACGGTTTTCGGAGTAACTAACCAATGCATATTTAACTACAAGTTCTATTCGAAAAGAGATCCTCACCATCTCAGGCCTCCCTCGCCTTGAACAACACCTTCAGAGTAGTGTCCGGGATCGCCATAGTTCCGATGTACCAAGACTCCGGCGCCGTTCCAGGAGCTAGCTTCATATCATAGTTGAGCAGCAGGACGGCAAAAATCAACTTCATCTCGTGGTGTGCCAGGAAGCGGCCGGGGCTATAAGCAAATTGGACGGTGGTCAGCAGAGTCCACGCACTCTAGGTATGACACTTGAATACAGCGACTCACCAGGGATGGCGTCCGTGCCCGAAGAGGTGGAAGTTGCTAGAGGTCATGACGGGTGACTTCTCCTTAGACTCTTCATATTTGGGCCCGCAGAAGCGGAAGCCGTCAAAGACGTCCGGGTCATCGTAAACCTCCGGGTCCCGGTGCAGGATGAGGCTCGAAGCGCCCACCTTGGCGCCAGCGGGGATTACGGTGCCGTCTGAGAACTTGAACTCGTTGCGCGCGTTCCTCTGCATCGCCACTGTGCAGGACAGAACCGTTAGACATGCTTTCGCGGGTAAGGTGGAGTCGGGAAGTCCCTCTGCTGGGGAAGCAACTTACTCAGGCCGGAGACGTTCATGCGAGCAGATTCCCGCAGGAAGCTTTGCATCTTGGGCAGGTTTTGAAGCGTGTTGTAGGTAATCTCCCCACCCTCTAGGCGCTCGACCACTTCCTGCCTCAGGGGCTCGATGTACTTCTCAGGCTCAGCCGCCAGAGAATACAGCGCAGATGCAAAGGTCTGGTGAAAAACGTGTGTTAGCGACCTCAACTCCCCCAGGCTATAGTGGGCTGCGAAGGGACACTCACCATTGTTGTTGTATGGATGGATGCAACGTTCAGGGCCATGACCCTCTCCGAGAGCGCCACGGCGTTTTTCTCCACGGGAGGGGCCGCGTCGATTAGCCACTGGACAAGATCCTCGGGCTTCTCGCCGTTCTCGTCCAGCATGCCGTCGAGACGGTCCTGGATGAACTTGTGCAGGAACTCGTAGCCTTTCCTGCGGTACTTCGTTACGGGAAGGAACCGCACCAAAAGCCTAAAGCCAGTGTAAGCACGCCGTGATGCGTAGAAGTAAGATGGGGTTCGAAGCGTACGGCTTGATCCACTCGGGGAACACACGGAGGACCTCGGCCGACAGAACGACTGCCTGGGCGTAGTCGGCGGCGTTCTTGAGGAACTCTTCATTCCGGCCTGAGCAGAAACGTTAGTGCGGTCCAGGTTGCCAGGTACCACCGCTCAGAGAACGCACAGAACTCCTTTCCAACATATAGCCTATTGCTGATCCGCGCAACAGTGAGAGCAATAGCATCGTACAAGGCGATGGGCGTAAATTCTGCCCAAATGTCTTAGTTTATCGGCGGATCAACCGTGAACAATACACCGGCCTCACCTGAAGGGGTACCAAAGTAATGGTTAATAGCATGTTTGGCCTCGTCGAGCATCATCGGCGTGTTGGAGGGGAGTCCCTTGGTGATCGTGCCGCGGACGACGCTCGTGTGGTAGGTCCGGTGGCCGACGCCATAGCCCATGGTGAGAGGGATTTGTTGTTGCTGGATCGGCACTCATTAGTGGGCCGTCTCATCGCATAACACTTTCAACGCGTAAAGGCACACACATCGTTCGAGCCGTCCTGCATGTTCAGGACCGAGTCGGGAGCCTTGATGTACTCGGACACCTTGTGGCGGTCCGTGACGATGACATACTCGCCCTGGACCGTGGAGATGCGGAAAAGACCGTTCTTGGACTCGGCGTGGCCCGTGCGGACCACCGCGACAGGGTCGCGCATGAATCTGACAGCTGCAATCCATGACCCGATCCAGGGAATGGGAACGAACCCCACTGAATGGACCTTGGGCTTGTGGGGTGGTAAGCGCGAAGTTACTTAGAAGGGAGTCTAGGAAATCTCACGGTCTTCTTGTAGTAATCAATCCTGCCGACAATGAGGTAGATGGAAAAGGCGGCCACGGCGGCCTTTGCGATGGACACCCAGCCCGTGCTCGGGTCAGAGAAGGCCCGCAGAGCCTGGGGGAAGACCCAAGACTGGCCTGTGAGATTGCTCGACATGGTGAGTTGGGTACCGAGGTTCACAGTCTAGCAGAAGGGACTGGCCTATTTCCCTATCCCTTTCCTGGAACATTACAGGTGGCCAAGCTCCTCTGTTTTGAGGTTCCTGGAGACGGATCAATACTATGTGTGGAGACACGCTCTGTCAGTCACCTTGACTCAGTTACAATGGATCGTCGCTGATTGGCCAGGTTAGTGGCTGGACACGGCGCGTGTGGGGTGCTTGCTTCACTACCTTGTAAGCCGCCTTTATGAAACAGCATAAAGCTTATACGGCGGGGACTCGGAGGATGGCCAGGGGAGTGCAGGGATGCTCGTAGGGGGGCCGACTACGAATAGACGTCACGTTGTCTGCCGCATTGTGTGAAGCACAGCAACGTTGTGGGACGGTTGAATAAGACGAACGGCTTGGTTGGGTTTTGCCAGTGCAGCCCCGTCCCCGGCCACTAATCTCGAACATAATTTTCGCCAAGTATGCTCTCGGGATTGGCGCCCGAGGTCCGGCCCCGTATAAGAGAGAGGACCACGGTCTAGGAACATGGCCGAAGCGAGGGCCTGCGGCCGGGCCTCCTCGCTGGCTATCCGTTTGCCCCTCTTGCTACAAGAGGAGGAGCCACCCACAAGAAGCGCGGGGAGATAACATGGATCGGAGTCCGAGTCGATACGCTAGAAAACAACGCACTCTTTGTGTTTATCTTATCCCTCCAGGTTTGTGGACCGTGTAAATTCAAAAATCCGGCCTTGAGCCCCTAGTCGTATTGGACCCTCGAGCCCTATGCTGCCAGCCATCATCTACTCCGATGTCGTGTTGGAGCCCATACCGGTCGCCATATGTGCTTGGCGAACGCGACTCGACTACTCCTCCTGCGATCCTCCTCGGTCTCCATCGGCGGAGACGCTTCCCGGCCCCAGCCGCTCCAGTTCGGTCTCTCCGCAGACCGCCTCCTAGCGCGGCCTCGATCGCTCCCGCCCCGCGCCGTCCTCCCGGTCACTTCGCCTCCGGCTTGCCCCCGCCCTCGATCACTCCCGCCCCGCGCACTTCCCCCGGTTGCTTCGCCTCCGGCGCGCCCGCGCCCTCGATCGCTCCCGCCCCGCGCCGTCCTCCCGGTCGCTTCGCCTCTAGTGCGCCCCGCGCCTCGATCGCTTCCGCCCCGCGCCGTCCCCCCGGTCGCCTCGCCTCCGGCGCGTCCCCGCCCTCGGCCGCTCCCTCCCCGTGCCCTCCTACCGGTCGCTTCGCCTCCGGCCCGGCCCCGGCCCCTCCCCGGAACCAGGGGGTCCGTCGGCACGGACGGCCTCACAACCTCGTCAAAGTACTCGCGGCTCACCCCCAGCGCGATCGCGTCCCGCACACCGGCGTTGATCCGCCCGATATACTCCTCGCGCGGCTCTCCCCAGTCAACCCTGAGCGGGTCGATGTAAGCCAGCACCCTCGTGTCGCGGATCGGCCCCGTCTCCGTGACGCCGCCGCCCCCGCCACTGCGCAGCGCCCCCTCGAGCACGGCGCGCGGCCCGCCCTTGCCCACGATCCACGCCGACGTCTGGCGGTAGAGGGCCGGCGGCGCGGCGTACAGGTCGACGGCGCACTGCTCCTTGGCGTAGCAGGCGCGCGCGACGCCCTCGCTGCGGTCGAGACTGGCCTCGTCGGCGGGGTCGATCTGGTAGACGAGGCCCTCGACGGCGTGGCCGGGGGAGGGGACGACGTTGGCGAAGCCGCGTGTGTTGATCTGCCAGCGGTAGTCCGGGAGGACGGCGCGGCCGACGTAGAGGCTCTGGGGGCAGCGCGTGGCCATCTGGGTGAGGGAGAGGTTGCTGCCGAAGGCGAAGTAGAGGGTTGGCTCCTGGGGGGAGGGTTGTCGTGCGGGCCGTGGTTGGGCCATGGTTGCTTGTGCCGGAGGCTGGACGGACTGGAGTGGGATCGGGAGGGGGTAGGGAGGGAGAAAGAGGGGAGGGCTCGCGAATCGGCTGTTTGGTGCGACTTTGAGAGTTTAAGACGGGAGTGGCCCCCGCTTGCGGTTTAGGCAGAGACGCAGACGGAGAGCGAGGAGGCTGTGAGAGTGGGGCGTATGTGCAGCTGGACGTCGTTCATAGGTGGGTTTCACCGATAAGAACTGTGCCGTGTAAGCTACGCCTCTGTCAGATATTGGGCGGCAGCCTCTGATCACGCGGAGTAAATTTTGGTAGAAGCACAGGCACGCCGGCGGTTCCGGTGCTCGGTTGACCTGGGCGTGGGCTACGGGAGCACCGATGGCGATATCCACAGGCGCATTTCCATTTCGACACAGCCCTCTAAGATTCACTTGCGAAGCACCATGCAGGCGTTTCAAAAGCGCGCAAGGCTACACATATAGGGAGCAATGTCCAGGAGACGGGGGCTCCAGAAGGGGTGCTAATACGATGATGCGATAGATGTGGGCGGGAGGGCAGGCGACGTCTGCCACTCCATCTTCCGTCACCTTTGCGCTACCAGCACAATAGCCCCCCCCGCATAAAACGCGGACAGAATCGGGGCAGAGCATAGCATAGTATCCTTTCCATCCAGCACCCTAAATTAGTGTCGAGGTCGAGGTCGATGCGGTGGCTACTACGTAGACTAGCATCGGGACGGGTGAGGACGAATCGGGGCGAGCGCGGAGAGGTCAAGGCTGGGCTATTACTTGACGAGGATTTCAGGATGATAAGGTGAAGTTTATGGATTAGGCCGGGCAAGGATGGTCGAATGAGATGGCAAACACCGGTCGAGACCATGGCGACTAAAATCCAGCTTCCTTCCCCAGCAGCTGCCGGCGGGGCAAGCCGGCACGTGAGATGGCACGTGACCCTCTTCTTTTCGCCCTCTTTGTTGCACAGTAGCTATTACTCCAGACTCTCATCCCTTATAGAATTGTTCAACAAGGGAATTAAGCGCGCGAATACATAGCTTGACCCTCAGCCCATCCCGCAATTGCCCATCGGCAGCTTGGAGCCGTGACGGAGCAAGACCGTCGGTGAGCGGGTAGATTTGCCGCATCGGGCAAGCGCGGCCAGGGGACGCTTCCGCGCGCGACTGCCGACCCGTCGGGTGGCGCACTTCAAGTGCTCCGAACTCGAATCTTTTGCTGCGACTGCCCCTCTGCCCCACATTCCATTCCCCACAGCAGCCCTCTCCGGGTAACCGCTCTCGCTCTCCCCAGAAAGCTCGCAGTAGCCGGGGCCGAAGCCCGGTTGAACGAACAGCCGGGGTTTCCCTCGCTTGATATATTCCCCCGGGACCCCCCTCCGATCCTCCGCCGAGCAATTGCGTCCGCGATCCCTTTCACTCGATCTTCCCCATCGGGCCAATCGTTAACCCTCCTGTCCGAGTCCTCACGAGCAGCAAGGCCAGATCCATCCGAAACCCCGTAAACCCGAGAACGAAACCGCAGCCATGGCGCTCCCCCGCGGCCTCTCGACCGTCCTGAAAAAGGCCCCCAGCGACGTCGTCGTCCTCTCCTCGCTGCGCACCCCCATAACCCGCGCCTACAAGGGCTCCCTCAAGGACTCCTACCCGGAGCAGCTCCTCTCCGCCGTGCTCGCCGCCACCCTCAAGGCGAACCCCAACCTGCCCGCCTCGGCCATCGACGATGTGGCCGTCGGCGTCGTGCTCTCGGAGCTGGGCGGCAGCAAGGCCGCGCGCATGGCCATGAACCACGCCGGCTTCGCCAGCTCCACGAGCCTGTACACCGTCAACAGGGCGTGCGCCTCGTCGCTGCAGGCCGTCGCCGCCGTGGCGGGCCAGATCAGGACCGGCATGGCGGGCGTCGGCGTGGCGGCCGGCATGGAGAGCATGACGCGCAACTACGGCTCGCGCGCCATCCCCGTGGACCTGTGGCCCGCGCTGAAGGAGTCGGCCGAGGCGGACGTGCGCGACTGCATCATGCCCATGGGGACGACCTCCGAGATCGTGGCGGCCAAGGGCGGCGTGTCGCGCGCGGACCAGGACGCGTTCGCCGTGCAGTCGCACCTGCGGGCCGCGCGCGCGCAGGAGGACGGGTCGTTCGCGCAGGAGATCGTGCCCGTGACGACGCAGTACCAGGAGGTGGACAAGGCGGGGAACAAGGTCGGCGAGGCGCAGACGATCGAGGCGGCGAAGGACGACGGCGTCAGGGGGAACATCTCGCTCGAGAAGATGGCCAAGCTGAAGCCGGTGTTCGCGGCGGACGGGGCGAGTACCGCGGGCAACTCGTCGCAGGTGAGCGACGGCGCGGCGGCGACGCTGATGATGACGCGCCAGCGCGCCGAGGAGCTGGGGCTGCAGGGCTCGATCATGGGCAAGTTCGTGTCGGCCGTGACGGCCGGGTGCGCGCCGCGCGAGATGGGCATCGGGCCCGCGATCGCCATCCCCAAGCTGCTGGGCCAGCACGGGCTCGAGACCTCCGACGTGGGGCGGTGGGAGCTGAACGAGGCGTTTGCGAGCCAGAGCCTGTACTGCCTGCGGGCGCTGGGGATCGAGGGGAAGTGGGAGGAGGGGCGGGTGAACCCCGATGGCGGGGCGATCGCGCTGGGGCACCCGCTGGGGGCGACGGGGGCGCGGATGGTGAGCACGCTTATGCACGGGATGGGGAGGGATGGGAGCGAGGTGGGCGTTGTGAGCATGTGCGTTGGGACGGGGATGGGCATGGCTGGTCTGTTTGTGAGGGAGTAGATGTGTCCTTGAGGATATAGCGGGAGATATAGTGCGATATTAGTGTATTAAAAGCATGTGGTAGTTATACAGCACGGAAGAACATCCTACAAGAATCAAAAATCCCAGTCTAACACCTGACGCATACTCCCCTCCTGTCTAACTCTCCCTAATCAACATCGTCATCGCTGTCCCTCCTCGCCCCCTCGCCAGCCGGCACCCGCCCCTTCAGCCACCGCAGCGTCGCCTCCGTCCCCCTGTCAATGACGCTAAACCTCGGCACCCTGAACCTATTCCCCCTAACCTCCAGCCTCTCCAGCCCGCCAGCCCCGCCGAGGAGCCCGATCCGGGGGTTCAGGTGCGCAATGTCGTTGTTCCCCGCGTCCACGACCCTCAGCCCGCGGATGGCCTCCGGGTCCAGGTCCTCGAGGTGGTTGTTCCCCGCGAGCAGCACCGTCAGGCTCGGGAACGCCGCCTTCAGCGACGGCACGGGCAGGCTCGTGAGCCGGTTCACCGACACGTCCAGCTTCTCCAGGCACGGCGCCGCGAGGTTGGTCGTGAGCGGCGCCAGCCCCGTGACGTGGTTCCCCGAGAGGTTCAGCTCCTTGAGCGCCGGCAGCTCCAGCTCCTCGTTGAGGTACGTCTCGCCCACGAGGTGGTTGTTCGCCAGGCTCAGCGCCGTGAGCGTTCCGGCGAAGAAGGAGAGGCTCTCCGGGAGCGTGCAGAAGAGGTTGTGGTGGAGGTGCACCGTCCGGATCTGGTGCTCGGCCGCCACGCGCGCGCTGACCACGGGGTGCAGCGTCGCCGAGTCGGTGTTGGAGCGGTCGAGGAGGCCGCCCGCTTTCACGGGCCAGTTCTGGCTCGAGGGCGTCGTCGCGCGGGAGAGAGTCTGCGCGCGGGAGCGTACGGGCGAGTGCGGCGCGGACGTGGGTGGCGTGGCGTAGTTGTCAAACTCGGAGGACCGCCCGTCGTCGTCATGGAACTCGCCGCCCTGCTCCATCTCCTTCGGCTTGCCCTCCTCGAAGGCGGTGTCGACCGTCTGCGCGATGCCCACGTGGTACGGCGGGGGTGGCTCCAACCTTGCGGCCAGCGCGTCCTTTAGCTCGTCGGTGGAGATGGACGCGAACTTCTTGTCGCGGAGCGGGTTGCCGGTGACGCGCAGCAGCGCGAGGCTGTCCATGCGACCGAGCTCCGCGGGCACGACGCGGATATCGTTGCTCGACAGGTCCAGGTGCCGGAGGCTGTCGAGGGAGGTGAGGCCCTCGGGGAACTCGGCGATGCTGTTCTCGTCCGCAGCCAGCGTGACCAGGCTCGTCCAGGTGCTCACGTCCGGCAGGCCCTGGAGCCTGTTCAGGGACGCCGTGAGCTTCTGCAGTGCGGGGAGGGCGACGACGCTGCCCTGCGGCGCGATCCTCGCCAGCTGGTTCGACGACACGTCCAGCGTCTGTAAGCTAGGCAGCGCGCTGACGGAGCCCTCAATGAGGGTGCCCGTCAGCTTGTTGCTGCGCGCCACGAGCTCCGTCAGGGGCATCTCGGCCAGGACCTCGAAGGGGAGCGACTCGAGGCGGTTCTCGCCCACATTGAGGACGCGCAGACGGGATAGGTTGTCCAGGTCCGAGGGCAGGGCCGAGATCTTGTTGCCGTGGAGGTCGAGGATCTCGAGGCTGGCGAGCTCGGAGAAGCACGCCGGGAGAGGCCCGTCGAGCAAGTTGTTGGCCAGCTTGAGGTCGCGGAGAGCAGGGATCTGGGAGATGATCTCGAAGCACTCGTTCGGCAGGCGGTTTTGCGACTACGCCCGGTTAGCCAGCTGCCACGGTTCAGATACAACAGGGAGGGAACTCACGAGGTTGAGAGAGGTCAGCTGATGGAGCTGCCGCAGGCCGACGGGCACCGATACGAGGTGGTTCCCGTGCAGATCAGCCGCCTCTAGCCCCCCAAAGATGTTGCCCCCGCCCTCGTCATCATTCGCCAGCGCATCCGCGTCTAGGTCAGGGAACACGTCGTCGCCAATAACATCAAACTCGTTATCCGCGGCAACAAGCCTCTTCAGGTCTACGCTCTCCGCCCAGTTGCCGGCACCCACCGCCTCGGGGTCATACATCCCCATCACCTCCTTCGGCATTTCCTTTAGCCCCAGCGCGGCGATGTTCAGTCTTCCCGTCGAACGGGCCGTGGCGGCCCGCTGCTGGAGCATCTTGCTCAGGCTGTGGTCGTCGCGCTGCTGGTTGAAGGGGTCGCTGTGCAGCGAGGGCTCGTCGAAGCCAAAGTCGAAGCCAGAGGCCACGACGGGGGCCTGGGCCTCCTCCCTCATGGACAGAACGGCGGTCTTCTTGGCCGACGCCCGCGCCTTGGCGATCTGCTCCCGCAGGGCGGCCGAGGACTTACGCGCCTTCACCATGCTGGGGCTGGGGCCGGCCTCGGACTCGGGCTCGGGCGGCGGCGCCATCTTGGTGGGCGTGATGGGCTTGTTGGCGACGCGGGACACCTTGCGCGGGGCGCGGGCGGAGCCGTCGCCCTGCGGGGAGCCCTTCTTGACCTGGAGGTTGGAGGAGGGCTTCAGCTTGAGTGGCTTGGAGGCCATTCCCGGCGGGGAGAGTACTGGCTGGGCAGGGGCGGGCTGCTTCGTGGGGCTCGGGCTACGCTCCAGCTCCCCTGAGCGAGGCGAGGGGAGGGATGCCGGCCCTTGAGCCAGCGTGGCGGATGGCGACCTCCCCGATTGGCGCCGCAGCGCCCTCTCACTAGCCCTAGGCCGCAGCGCCCTCGACGGCGTCGCGTCAATCGTCGGCATCGGGGCCCGGTACGTATTCGTGCCCGCCCGCAGGTGCTCGTCCGGCCCCGAGCTCACGCTCCGCGAGTTCCTCACCAGGGAGCCATCCCTCGAGCCCGGCCGCGACGCCCCGCTGGAGGCCCTAGATCTCGTGCGGGGCGTGCGCTCCTGCTCGAAGAAGGCAGAGGGCCGCTTGGTCAGCGCCGGGGACGAGGGCAGCTGCGAGAGGGTGTCGATGGTGCGCTCCGTGAGGGAGCGGTAGTCCCCGCCGCCGGTCTGCGCGGGTGTGTCCGGGGGGCTCTCGGGGTGGTCTTGCACATCCGGGGGAGTTGCGCGTCGGGAGGGGAGGGTCTGCACGTAGGCAGGCATGGGGCCGGCGGCGCCGACAGAGTACATGCCCGAAGTGCGGCGGTTCATGTTCGAGGTGCGGCGGGAGCCAATGGGGTCCGGGAGGGCGCCGGGACGGCCGCTGAGGCGGCGCGAGGGGTCGTTCTTCCTGGGCATGGGCTCCTGGGACTGGTCGAGGCGGGAGGCGGAGGCCGCATGGCGGAGGCTCGGTCTCGAGCGGGCGGGCCGGAGCTGGCCCTGGGTATGTGCCGAGACCGGCGGGTTGGCGCGGCGAGGGGGGCCCGTGCTGCCGGTGCTCTCTCGCGAGGCGGCGCGGGAGGTGGGGGGTTCAGCGTTGTCGAGGTTCTCGCGGGACGCGGCGGGGCGGACGGTCTTGGGCACGGGAAGTCGGGACAGGCGCGGGATGCCGCTGGGCCGCGGGGCCGCTCGCTCCTCCATGGTGTCGTGTGCCTGGGTGGGACAATTGGGACGTGGCTACTGCTTCGGGAGAGCTTTCGAACGCGTCGGGACGCAGCTTCTTGGTGGTTGCAGGGGCTCCGCAGCGGTGCACAGGTTGCCTTTGGGACAAAGCACGGGAGCTCTGGTGTTCGCAGCTGGTGCGTGCAATTAGGGCAAGCTCGCGTGGCGGCTGCCTGTTTGCGTGCTGCTGCAGTGGTGCGATGTCAGGGAGGGCGCCGGACCAGAAATGGGCTGACCAAGGGAGGAGGAATTAGGGAGAGTTTTCGGAGTGCCCCTTTTCGCGACGCTGAAGCTGACGCGACGTCGCAGGGGGGAACAGCGACACGTTATACCGCTGGCCGCCAAAATTCTGGTTCGCGGGCAACAGCGACAGGGGGTCAGCTTGGCACCCGCCCCCACTGTGCGCCCCGGCCTGCCGGGCCCAGCCGGTGCCAGGAACCCGCCACTAGCTGCCGTTGCATGACCCTGTAGCGGAACGCTGCCGCCACCGTGGCGCCTCGACCGCCGATCTTCACATTAAACACCTCTGCCTGGTCTGCCTCCTTTCTCTCCTTTGGACGGAGGACGAAAACAAAGTTTGGAGAGGGTAATTTGGCGGGCTCCACCCCCAACATCCCTGCTCATGCCTTGAGCGGCGAGCCTGCTGATCCCAAGCGGCATTATGGGAGCTCCTGTCAAGTGCCGATATCGCAACAGCTCCATTCGGGCGAGCACAGGGCTGGCGAAACCCGGCACTCGGGATCGAATGCCGGCTTTGTCTGTCGAGCCCCTTTCATTCAAACTATCGAAGGGTGATGTTACACTAGCCTCCACGCTCAGTCCCCAGTCTACCTCCGTACGGCCCTACGCCCTCTTGGACCGGATGTACACCTCGAGCCCCTTCTGCACCACAAAGAACGTGGCATGCGCCTCGAGCTCCCTCTCCGGGTCCACCAGCTCAAACTCAAAGTCGCGGATGAGCCTGGGGATGACCTTGTTGATCTCCAGCAGCGCGAGGTTCCTCCCGATACAGACGTGCGCCCCGCCGCCGAACTGCCGTCCCATGTTAGCTTCATCTCTCGCTCCCTCATCCCATCCCACCTCGCCCCATGGGAAGGGCAATAGAAGGGGAAGACTCACCTGGAACATGTACCTCTCCATCCTCCGCGCACTCTCCTCCCCCTCCAGCCACCTCTCCGGCCTGAACACATCGCAGTCCTCCCCGAACGTCGCCACGTCCCGGTGCAGCACCCACCCGTTGACCGCGATGCGCGTGCCGCCGGGGAAGAACTCGCCCGCCAGCTCGGCGCCCTCGGGCGGGACCGCGCGCGTGATGTTCAGCCCCACGGCCGGCCGCACGCGCATCGCCTCCTTCAGGCACGCCTGGAAGTAGGGGAGCGCCTGCGCCTGCGCCCACGTGAGGTTCCCCTCGGCGGGGACGAGCCCGGCCGCCACGGCGCCGCGGATCTCGGCGGTCAGGGTGGTGCGCGCGCGCGCGGAGGAGAGGACGTGCCAGAAGAAGGACTGCATCGTCGAGGCGGTGGAGTCCGAGCCCGCGAAGCTGTGGCTGTTAGTCGCTCTTCCTTCTCACCCGTGGATCTCGTGGAGAGGGATCTGGGGGTACTTACATGGCTCCGTGCGCTACGGCAAAGACATCCCCCTCGGAGAACTTCTCCGGGTCCTTCAGGTGCCCCTGGATGAGACTCGCCAGGAGGTCCTGCCGCCCGTCGCCAGCCCTCCACTTCCCCGCGTTCTCCTTGTCAAACGGCTTGCGCCGCGCCAACTCCGCGAGCGCGAGGCGCGTTATCGGCGCGTTCCCCGTCCCCATGCTCGGCACGAGGGCCCAGAGCGGGTTCCTCCTCAGCAGGTAGTCCAGCTCGGGGACCTGCCCCACAATCCCATTGTAGCGCTGCGAGTCGTCAATGACCCGTATGGCGTCCTCAACATCCCTGCCCTCCTCCAGGAACCCAAACTTCCGCCCAAAGGCCACCTCCCCCAGCACGTCAAACGCAAAGTAGTGCAGCCAATCCCCCAGGTCCACGCGCCCACTCCCGCGCGCAAGCCCCTCCAGCCTCTCCGCGAGCGTCTCGATCGTGTCGTCGATGAAGGGGCCCAGCTGCTGCATGGCCGCCATGCTGTACGGCACGTTGGCCACCTTCTTCTTGCGGGCGTGCGCGTCCTCGCGCACCTCGGTGAAGATGTCCGGGTTCTCGGGCGGCGGGAAGACGGAGTAGAAGTCGGTCTTGTGGAAGCGCTTGCCGGCGGAGAGGACGACGCGGGCGGCCTCGGGGGAGGCGAGGGAGACCTCGTTGGGGGCGATGCGGACTATGGGGCCGTAGCGCCGGTGGAGGGCGATGTGGTCGAGGTGCGTGCGGGTGGTGGCTGTGGAGAGGAGCTTCCAGAGGCGGGTGGTGGAGGCGAGGAGGGGGCCTGGATACTTGCGGAGGGGGGAGGCGTAGCGGTTGTAGAGGAGGTGGAGGGTGATTGCCGCTGGGAGGAGGAGAGGCCAGGCTGAGGCGAGGAGGGAGATGGCGGCGGCGACAAGGGACTTTGGGGGCCCCCCGGAAGGGTCTGAAGTCGAATCCATGGTTATGGAGATGATAGGTCTCGGTGGATATGAAAATTGATTTCACGAGGGTTGAACCGTGGGGTTCCTTTCGCCTGCGCAGCTGTTGAAGTTGCGGGCGGTCAGAAATCGTATTAGCAAGGAGCTGTAAGAGCCAGCGGTCACTTAATCCCCAGTGTCTTGATTTGGGAAGAGAACCAGGTGGGGGAGAGACAAGTGAAAGGGCGAGGGTGCGGCAAAAGATATAAGTGCCCGGCTCGTCGGCTCGTCATGGGACGCTCCCGGACTTACACCTGCCGGCCCTCCACTTCCATCCCGTCGGTTTCATGCCCCAAATTCGGCACCAGTCGCGCCACGCCAACCCGGTCCTCCACACCTGCTTGTTCCCCTGCTTGCACCGCCAGCTACTTGCTACTTCCCAAACCGGTAATTACCCCCTTCGATCCCTTCGATCCTGAATCCAACGTGTTCCCTGCGGACTCCCAACTTCCCAATCCAGCTTGCCAGGGCATCAATGCTGTAAACTCACATCGCCATCGCACCACGCCCACCCAGCCCAGAGATAAGGGTGTGCCGTCAGGGGGAGAGCTCAGGCCCGCTTCGGTGTGGAAATCTGGGTTCCGGGACGGCCAATCACAGAAGTGCCGGTTGGGGATTGCGGGGAGGGGGAGCTCTGTGGAGTCGGCTTCGGTCGCCGGGCGGCGGGACCCGAAGTGTGGGGAGGACGGCTCTTGGGGTCGCCCACCAGCGGTTTGGAACGCAATTTGGACGCGGGCGCGTCGTGCATGAGAGGCTTATCTCGTGCATACCATAGTACTGATTACAGATGCAGATATCGCCCGTCACCGTGTTAGTGCTGCAGAGGTCTGAACCGGACACGGTAACGCACAAGGTTTGTCGCGGGCTTGCATGGAACTCTGGGCGTGAGGTTCTGCTGGGCTTCGCAATGCAGAATAGAAGAGCGAGAGAAGAGTGAAGAACGAACCAAGGAGAATTTGAGAGGCTTCGGGGATGATGCGAGTAAGCCAAGGGGAGGCGTGCGTTGACTGCTTTTTCGCTAACTTGAACTCTGCAGTGTCCTGGAATGCCCTGTCAAGTCATGCTTTCCACCTGCAGCTTCTTAAAGGATAGCAACATCACTGGGTATTCTTCTCGCGCTTTCTTGACGCCCTTTGTTTTGCTCTTAATCCATTCCCCCGTAGTTCGCCACACCTTTAGTCTGGACAGCGCCGAATACCCGTGGCTGTGCTTACAGACACGTCATCTTTACCAGGGGACCAGGAGTCGATGCCTCGAGGACTGTTCTAGTTGTCATCTTGGCGGCGGTAATGATGCGAAACCGAGGGCAGGTTCAGCCTTGGTACCTTGATTGCTGGCGCTCACCCTACATGTAGCACAACAACGCCAACACCGGACCACCCCTCCATTTTTACAAAGTGTGAGCCCTGTTATTTTGGCAGGCTGGGTTAGCAATTAGTTCCGAATCTTCAAGCTTAATGTTACCTGAAAGTGGCCAGGCCGCCGCCGAGTCCTCTACGAACTGGTAAACGCATGGACGTCCCGGGCCGCGTACGCGAGCTGCCGCCAAAAGCTTGCGCCACTTCATGCTTGATCGGATTGGCTTGATACAACGCCTCAGCCATAAGCCCCCCCTCCCCGATGCATGAGGCTGACGAGATGGGTATCAGGGACTGGCTGTACGCTGGGCATGCTGGGGCGGGGCTGCTGGGGCGGTTCAAGCCACAGCGCGCGACAACCAATCGCTCACACAACCGGCCAACCTCTCAGCTGAGGCGAGAAGCTGCCTTCCATAGCCACCCACCAGGCAAAAACGGCACTTTTGCTTTGGCACCCAAACGTTGGGTACATAAATCACCTATCCATTGAAAAGCAAGACGCTCGGAGCAAGGTGACCCCAACCGCTTCTCCTCACTTCCAAGTATAGTACTACGATCAATTAGTCGCGGTAAACAATGGAGAGGATATTTGGCAATGGCTCCGACACGACCCGGATGTGGAAGCCCGAGCCCCGGGAGCGCGGCACCTACTCGATCCTGTCGACCTGCATCATCACCCTCGCCCTCTGCGTCTGGACGGCGGTCCACCTGAACCTGCCGGAACACCGCGGCTTCTGGCCCCAGATACGACGCAAGTGCGGCTGGATGATACTGGGCTTCCTCGCGCCAGAGCTAGTACACGCTACCCCCCCTTTTGCACTTTTTCCCGCTGGCGATTTGCTAATGAGCAAGCCAGGTCGCATTGACCGCCTATCAGCAGTTTAGGGAAGCGAGAAGGATCACCAAGCACATGAGGAGCTTGCCGGGCTGGTCCAACGATAAGGCGAGCAAAGCCCTCTCGAGATTCCGGATGGCCGGGGTCGTTCTGGTCTCTTTCAAAGGCTTGTTACTGACACAGAATTAGGACCGCGAGGGCGCCTCCGAAGAAGGCCGCGCCGCCGGAAGCGAAGACGTCCGTCAGTGGACGCGCGTCCACGGGCATTTCGCCGCCATGGGCGGGTTCGCCTTTGAGATTCAGGACGGGCCCGGAAATTTCTTCCCTATACAGGGTGATAAGGGCGCCAGGCGGACGCGCCTCACGTTGACAGGCGATGGGCTGATCAGCCTGGCGGAGTCCCATCCAGAGCTAATTCCAGACCTCACCCTAGAGCGTATACAGGATAAGAGCAAGGGCAGTATGCTGGCCAAGTCGCTAGTGTGTTTTCAAGGTCAATTAGCCTCCCCGGAGAAAAGAGCCTACTGCATATTGTAAAGACTGTTGGGACTCACCAAAGGCGAGGCTTCTAGCCACCTGGTTCTGCGTGCAATGCCTGTCGCGCTTCGCCCAGCGGCTGCCCATCAGCCTGCTCGAGCTCAACACGTTCGGGCACGCTGTCTGCACGCTGTGTATCTACTTCCTCTGGTGGGAAAAGCCACTGGACATCGACGAGCCGGAGACGATTCCCGTACGGGATGGGGGCGTGGCGAAAGTTGCTGCTGCCATGTGTGTCTCGAGCGAGGTGGACGCCGATTCGAAAGCCCGGAGTCTTGATGGATCGAGCGCGTTCTTCTTCTTCGTGTGTTGGTGGCCCGAGATGCGTAGGAGCCAGCTGGGAACCCCTTATGGTGTCCATCGCCATGTCAATTTCTTTTGGAAATTGCACTCGAGGATGTGAGCGTCCCAGTCCCCGCCAGGCTCCTACTGCCGCGCTTCCAACGCACTGTCCGCTTACCGCGTGTAGCACGGGGTCCCGCCGCCACAGGTTAAAGAGACCGCACGGTTTCTACCTGACGGTATTCCCAGAGGCGATGACTGAGGATCCCCCACCGGTGGATCCCGAGCCCGCCGATGTCACGATTAGAATTGAGCTGGGGCAGACTCTACACGGAATGTTCCTCTACTTCCACCCCATTTATAAGGATCGCTTCGCCTCAAATGAGGTTATTATACGGCGACTGCGGTCTTACCATCCGCCCACTGGCCAACTGCCATTCGTCGACCTCCCCCACGTCGACTTGCGGCGCTGGAGACTCGCAACTCAGGGGGGGGAGCGGGCCCCTGCCAACTCCGTCATCGGGCGCGTCCGAAACTCCCCGCGCGTCGGAAACCCGCGGGACCAGTGGCCGCTCTACCTGGCGCTCGGTATCGTGGGCCTCGCGTATGGCGGGCTGCACTGCGTGGCCTGGGACGCCCCGTTCCCGACGGACCTAGAGCGGCTGTGCTGGCGCGTTTCCAGCGTGACGATCACCTCGACTGCGGTCCTTATCGCACTGGGACTCAGCTGGACCCTGTGCCCGCCGGTCTGGATGGACAGCGGCATCGGCCGCTTTGGTTACGCAACACTCCCCGTTGCACAAAATTCCAGGTGCAACGACAAATCGATATCCAAGGAGCGGATAGGTGAGGGCTTACTCGATTCTATCGCTAAGCTCCGCCTCTTCCTTGCCTTGTGGGCATTTGCGATCCCGGTGTTAGTGGCCAAACTCATCCACGATGTGGCTATAGTTGGATTGACGGTATTATATGCTCTATCGAGAGTCTACTTGGTTGTGGAGTGCTTCATCAACCTTTCTCACTTGCCAGATGGGGCTTACAAGGTGCCGCAGTGGTCCCAGTATGTGCCACATATTGCCTGAGGAGGCGGGGGGTGGTGGAGGGAGTTTCGCTATGGTTCTTCGAAACCTTAGATAGAAGATATACAATATTCTTCCTTGATGGTTTCTACTCATGAAAGCGGGGCTGACCTGGTGAGTATTATTCGAGAGCCAGGAGGGAAGGGCTGAGTGTTCCTCTACAGAACGTCTATGAGTCGACTGTTTCATATACCCGGAGGAACGCCTGCGGTTGTTTCGCAAGTGTCCCCACGGATAGTCGCATTTCCCGAGCGGCCACAGTCGTCGAAATTTGGACGGAGGGGGTGGCTTCATACAGGCGTAGATCCTTCCGCCACGTCATCTCTGCCCTTGTAGCCAAATATGCCATATGTGGGGGAATCTCGGTGTCTCTGAACCCTCTCTGGGGCATCCGCACCGATCAGATCCTGAGCCGCCAGCTTCTGGACGAACTCCTTGGTCCATTCCTGGCACCGCCTGGTGGTAACCTAGTACATGTTTTGTTAGAAGGGTTCTTCATATAGCATGGAGCGCACATACCCCGTTAATGGGAGCCCGAACGTCCTGCCCCTTCGCAGGCGGTGGGATCTGCGCCGCAACCCGCTCGAGCGCGCCCTGGGGGGTGCTATCGATGGAGAAGCCCTCCGCAGCCGGGCTTATCAGGTTGGTTTCTTCAACGAAGCCCAACGGGACTAGTTTCTGGACAGGGTGCTGCGTGCTGCAGTCGCAGTTTCGCTTGAACTCGAGTTTGTAGCCCTGCATGAGGGGCTCGCCGGTGACCTGGATGATGGTCCCTATTGGCGTCAGGACATGTGCTGAGACGGAAGATACGACATAGAGGGTTTCTGTGAAGGTTTATACCCTTTTTCTCCAGAAAGCCACCTGCGGTCACAGGAGTCTCGTCAATTCCATCGCCGGTGCCCGAATCCGGGGTGGTCTCGTTGGGGATGAAGATGGCGAAGTGGCCGCGCTGCCGGGATGACCGGTCGGACACGGCGAGGTAAACGGCGCGCTTGCCCATTTTCTGAGAAGACAGGGGGGTAGGCCGAAGAAGACAGGCAGGTGTATGTCGAGAAAGACGTGAGCCAGGGAGCTGGTCTCCGCTCGGGGCCCAATGGGCTTGGTTGGTCGAAGCTGAGTCACGGGCAGGCAGCAGCCATTTGGGCCTGTCTTCCCGTTATTTTGTCCCTTGCACATCTGTTAGACCCCAGGCTAAAACAGGCCAAAACCCCTCTGGATGTAAGTCTTCATAAGCCCAGCTCGCTGCATGAAACTCCTTAATAGGCAGGCTAGAATTCAAGACTATATCGTACAAAGCGTAAACGTAACATCATGACAGTCACTACCCAGCCCCCGTAGGATGCAAATGCGAAGGACACTCCGTAGAGCACCCGCGGCACACCCACCACATCGTCCCCTTCGGAAGCGCCACACTACAGTTCCCACACGCCATCGGCTCCCTGCTCCGGCTCCCCATCCTCTGCCCGTCCTTGACCGCAAACCTCCGGGTCCGTTCCTCCGGCTCCAGCGCCACGCACAGCCGGCACAGCATATTGACGTCGCCCCCGCCGCTCTCCATCGCCCCCATCTCGATGTCCCCGTCCGGCTGTGGTGCCAGCGAGCAGGGAGGCCTGTGCTTGGCCGCCCACTGCACCCGGGTCCCCCGGCGCGCCAAGCCGCGGCATGTGGTCTTGAAGTAGCACGCGGTGCAGTGGGGGCGGCATGCGTCCGTGTGCCTTTGGGCTAGGGAGGTGGCAACGCGCGTTCCTTGCTGGCAGACCTGCGTTGGGATCCGTTAGTGAGGTTGGTTTTCCTCGGATAGGGGGGAGGGGGCGAGGGTTTGTACGTACTATGCATGTTTGGATTCCGCAGAGCCTGCAGTCTTCCTTTTGCTGTCGGTGACAAGTGGTGGCCTGGACGTCTTTGAGAACGGCAGGAACGTCTACGGTCCCGAATAGGCCCTCCCGCAGCATCTTTGAAGCCCGGCTGGCGCTGACGAGGTCCGCGAAGTGGACATCCTGGGCAATCAAGCGGAGGATCTCGAGCGGCAGTACCGGCGGCTCGCCAATGTCGAGCTCCTTATCCACCACATACTCGGTCTTTGAACTTTTCTCTCTCTCCTTTTCCGCTCTCCTGTGCTCCGACGCGCGTTTCCACCCACCGAACTTCTTGATGACGTACCGGACGAACAAGCGGATGACTGCCAGGGGGTAGTCAAGCACCCAGCGGATCGGGCCTGTCACCAAGACGATGAGTTCCCAGGCGGTCGTTCCGAACCGGACGAATATGTTCTTTTTGTTGTTGGGGCTGTATCTGGCCCGGCTTTTACGGTCGGATTGCTCCAATATGGCGAAGAAGGCCACATTTATGATCCCCATCAGCCCGTACAGAACCCTATAGCAACACACGATTAGTATCCTGCCTTTTCATCTTCGTTCCAACTGGCTAACGGGAGGGGGGGAGACACTTACACCATGGCGACGGTAGTAGCCCAGGTCTCCAGAAAAGACTTACACATGCCCTCGGCCGTCCCGTAGGTCCCCCACATCTCCCACTGGGCCTCTATGAAGAAGTTCCTCCCGTCGGTGCCGTTCCGCCAGTCGGCCGCCCCGCTGCAGGCGGCGTACGTGCGCGGCGCGAACTGCGCCTGCTTGATGGCGCTGGCCATAAGAGGGGCTGCGACGAGGAGGTCGCCTATTGCTAGCAGGAGGAGGAGCCAGGAGAACGCGCCGAAGCAGCCCAAAAACATCACAAAGTTCCAGGAGAAGGCAAATACGCCCTGTGTTTCTGTTAGTCGCCTCCTGTTTGGGACAGGTTAGGGGTGGTACGGATCGACTTACCCATGTTGAGTACATCTGGAGGCCGGAGAGGAAGGTGTGGCCGTTGGGGATGACGTCGTAGAGGCCCGTGTCGGCGAGGACCTTGACGGAGCTGTAGAGGTTGCGGCCGCCGAAGGCGACCATGCCCATGGGGATATGGCACGCGAAGCGGACGACGCAAGTCCAGCCTCCAACCATTGTCAATGTTATGCGATATTAAAATAGAGGAACGAAAAGGATATTTCAGAAAGTTCTATAAGTTCAAAGTGGTTGTTTCACAGGGTTGAATTCAGAGCCCTTTGGGCATCCTCGCCCTTGATAAGACGTTCGATATTCACACCCAGTCACTGGGCTTATAAAAATTCGAGCATCGTCTGACTGGAAAGCATAAGCCCCGAACGGCGCAAGTGTGCATTTAATACTCCTCGTCAACTCGGTGTTGAAGAAGGCTCCCGACCAGTCCTGCCACCAGGCTCCGGCGCGAGTTCGCCTTACGGCTTGGTCACCACGCTAAACGTCGTTCGGAGACCGCCTGCCCAGAAATGATGCAATGTCGAAAAAACACGGCCCAGAGCAATGCCCCTCAGTGCCGGACGAGTGTGGGGACTCGGTGGCCCAATGCGGCATCGGTGCGGGGGCGGAGCTGGCCGCATGTCTCTGGCAATCGCCGGCTGGGGTGTGTGGCTATGCAGGCCGGGCAGGCAGAGCGCAAGGACGACACCGCGGCGTAAGATCTTGCCGAGCCGCACCGGGCTTGGAGACCGAGAGCCCACGGGACGTAATAGCCGCAGGCGAGCTGTTTAAAAGAGGGGGATGGGGCGGGCGGGCTTCCAAGATTTGTAGGAGTTTCGTCGGTGACGACCTCGGTAGGCGGACTCGTAGGCGGCATTTTGGCTTGCCGCAGGCTTGGTAGCAGCCCACGAGGCTCGGATTATTGAAGCGGGCTTCCCTTTCATTTGTCGCTGTACATAACGGAAGGGATAGGCTTTTCAGACGCGGACTGTCATAACTTGGCGCCAAGCGGCCTGCTATAGTCCGTCCTTGTCTAAGCATACCGGAAATCGTGAGGGCGGTAGTTCGTGAATAATCAGTGCGGCATACCTCACTCTCTTCTCCTACGCATCAGCACATGACGTCTCTTCCTTTGCACTCCTGAAGACCCGCCCTCCCTCCTGCCCCTGGGTATTCCAGGAGGTGGATCAGATCTCCTCGCCGGGTGTTGGCTTTACAGAGGCTGGGGCAAGCACATTCGCCACGACACTACGTGTATGGTGTTTCGTCCCAGCACTACTTAGACAGACCCTCACCGTTCACCAGCTTTATTTTCTACCTACAATGCTACCAAACCCCCGACCCTCCAAAATCCCACGGTAGCTTTCTAGAGTTAAACAGGAGAAGCAAAAGCCTCTAAGAATCGAAAATAATTTCCACCCCCATCCCTCAAACCTGCGCCGCCCACATACCGGCCACACACCCGTCTCCAAGGCTCAAGTTCTTTTCCTCTCTTTCTACCAAGGCAGCACGTCCTGCCCCTCCTGAACCTCGCCGGACTCGACCGCGTAGCCATGGCCGCGGGCGAGCATGCCCCCGGCGGGCACCAGGAACTCGAGCAGCGGCCACACGTCCTCGCCCTGGGGCGGCGTCCGCCAGTCGCGCATCAGCTCGCCGAAGACGGCGAAGGGCGAGAGGAGCTGCACGCCGGCGTTGATCATGCGCTGGTTGGCCAGGTCGCGGGTGAGCTCGGTGGTGGTGCCCGAGGCGTCGGCGTTGGCGAAGACGGAGTAGCCCGCCTCCACCATGGAGAGCGAGGCAAAGGTGGTGCCTAGAAACAGGGGGGGTTAGCTCGGGGGTCCGGGACTGTGGTATTTGTATGGGGCCTCCTTTGCACGGGTGGTTGCACCTACAGGCGTCTGTGGCGATGCCGCCGACGATGATCTGGCTACGGTTCAGGCCGGCCAGGGCGTCGCGGAACTCCTCGCTGTCCATGGCGTTCACCTCGCCCTGCCGCTGCACGAGCGGGGCGTCGGGGAACATGTCGATGATCTCCTGGGGCAGGGGGCCGTTCGGGCCTAGAGTTGCTATTGTTAGTCCGCGGAACCCTGCGACCAGGCCACGGCCTCATGGGGTGGGATATGGTTGATACGTACCAACCTGGGCCGACGTGGTCAGGATGACGGGCAGGTCGAACGCCTTGGCGATCCGGGCGTGGCCAAATAGGGCCTGCCGGAAGAAGGTCGGCTCGAAGTCGCGGACGAGGTGGAAGAGGCCCACCTGGTGGTCGATGATGGCGACGGCCTGAGCTGGTTAGCAAGGGAAGAGGGAGAAATATGGGGCTTCGGGGGGTTTGGCTCACGGCTTTCTCCCTGTCTAGCCTTTCGTAAGTGAAGGCGGTGGCGAACATGGGCCACGACGCAAGCACAGCTGCAAACAAGGGAGCGGCGTTGAGCTTCATGACTGCGATCTTCTCGAGTTTCTCAAGGTATGGGTGGTTGATAGGAATTAGCGCCTGAGGTCGAGCGGATGCTTGTGGTTAGAGCTGCTCTGTCTTCTTGATAGACAGGCGAGACGACGGCTTAAGTATTCGGGTCTTTCTGCTACTATGCAACGTTTCCCGTCTCTCTCTCTCTACAAGGCAACCAGCCCAACCTCGCCAGCCGCTTTATCATCGTCGTTGCCACCGGAGATGCGCGAGCTTGGCGTCTTCAATGAGATGCCACATAGATATTGCGCCATGTAACTTCATGACCGCACGTCATGATCAAGCCAACCAAAGATTGGTGAGAACCGGGCGAGTCCTCGCTTTGCGTGCTCTGGTGGTTTGTGGTCGACGGCCTCGCGCTTATGCAAGAGTCTTATTGATTCTCGCGTAAATACACACTGCTCGGTTGCAGCCCGCCCCGGCACTGCATCGTCCAATCCCGTTGCACCTCAACCCCAACAGGCCTTGGCGGGCACTGCTTAAAAAAGCTTACGCAGGATTTACTCAGGCAGGCCCATGTGGGCGGGTCGCCTGCGGACTTTGTGTTGCTGTGCGCGGTTAAACTCCGTGCTCCGATGCGACAGGGCCCGAACGCTGTCCCCGAGGGCGGGATGCAGTATATAAGCAAGTGTAAGCATGGGAAAGCAGCGCGAATGCGGCCGTGGTTGATTCATCATCATTACCATCGCGCTTCAATGTCGCACTGCAGTCTTAACGCCCTTCACCGCTGCCCTCCACCCCGGCCATCGACGTCACCGTTTTCAACACGCAGCGCGGTTGGGATGGGGCCATGGCTGTTGTCCTGCCAGACGACCTCATCTCGGCGTATCCCTCCAGATTATTCGAGAAAGACCCCCCTGATTTTACATCGAACAACCAAGCATATTAGCAACGTGGAAAGCTTGGATGTCCTTGACGTGGTACCGTCGCCACTATTTATTCAAGCTTGAGACCCGTACTCCTTTGCTCGGTCTGTAGACCATGGCAGCTCACTCGCCTCGTCTTCACAACAAAACGCAGTCTTCCGGCGTGATGGACTCAATCCCAAACTCTGCCTTGCCATCAACATCCAGAATATCCACGGACGCAAGGACCGGGCCGTCGCCCCCGCCTTCGGTCCCGATCGCTTTGATCTCTACTGGGCTACCAGGCGTTTAGCAATGCGCAAAGGCTTGCTCTCCCTAGTAGTTATGTATAGTTTCGGGGTAATCTGGAGTAGTGATAGAGAACGAACGTCTCAAGGTCGGAACCAACGGGCTACGGTATTGAATGTTACGTGGACCTCATCGTAGTTGTCATGGTCAGTCACGAAGTCTGAGTGACGCGATGCCTGTTAGCGATAATTGCTGTATAGGCGGCAGACCCGCTGCTGGACCACAACGGAAGGCCCGCATTTCTTCACCGACGCCCCACCGTCGGCTTCAGCTTAGTCATCCGCCCCTGTCGCGTCGCCCATCTTGACACGGCGCCCTCGAACCTCGAGCCTCGAACCTCAGCTCCAGCAATCCGACAGCACCCACCGACGCCCGCCAACCCGCGAAGGACACGCTCACCACACGACGACCGAAATCCCATCCCGAGTCGAAATACCGCCACGATGACGCGCGCGGTGCAGACCGTGTCGTTCGGGCTCTTGCTCTCCTCCGTACGGGCCCCCTCGAACCCCCTTGCGACGACGCTGAAGGCAGCACGCTGGATTGGGCTTGCTGACTCTGTGTAGCTTTACCTCGCGCTCTACCTGAACCTCATCCCACTCCCCGCGACGATCCAGACCGAGATCGTCCCCGTCGTACGTCTCCCCCGAATCCCCTACTCTACTCTCCCTGTCCACCTGTCCCCTGTCCCATTGAGCCCCCACCACCGCCCCCTAAGTCAACAAGAAGCTAACGCCTTTTGAAGCTCCCCCTCTGGGTCCTCGTCACCTTCGGCGCCTACCTCCTCTTCTCCCTCGGCTGGGGCGTCCTCACCTTCAACGACGTCCCCGACGCCCACAAGGAGCTGATGCAGGAGATCGACCTCGCGAAGAAGGACCTCCGCGCGCGGGGCGTCGACGTCGACTAGGCGACATACGACGAAAAAGGGGGAGAGAAGGGATGTATGAGTAGGAGTTTTGGGGGGTCTGTATAATATTCTACGTTTAATAGATGGAATTGGGTGGCACATGGACATCGGACAGCACATCGCGTCGCAGTAAGGAGGTGGCACGGGAGGCCCGCTGCTAATGTGGTAAGAGGAAAATGCGTCCCGTTCATCCTGGTAATCAAACTCCGGCCCAGTGGTATCCTGCCCATAATGCCCGCGTCTCGTAACCCGACTCATACCCGTACATATACTGCCCAGTCCCGTATACCACCGCGTCAATCGCGGTCCGCCAGCAGGGCAATGACCCTCCGGACCGCGCCCTTCACGTCCCCCGTGCCCTGCACGATCTCGTCGAACACGGCAGGTATTCCCGCGATCGCCCCCTTCGGGTCCCCTTTATGCCCTGCTCAAGTTAGCCAAGTGCCCCAATGACAACAGCACCAGCCTAGAAGGGGTGAACTCACAATGGCCCGGGACGCCCACCGCAACGTCGACCTTGCTCTGCGCATCCCCCACCCAGTCAAACGATATCCCCCACCGGATCCTAACCTTGACGCCCTCTCCTATGATCCCCAGCGGCAGCGTCACAGCCGACCTCCCCATCCACGGCAGCAGATCCCCCGCCGTACCCCCCTTGACGCCAGCCAACTCCCCGTCAACACCCTCCTCCGCCCCCCTCACAACAACCGCGCCCCTCCGCCTCCACAACACCTCTACATTCTCCTCCATAACACCTTCCATCTCGGCGTGCAGCTCCCGCCAGAACGCCGCCCTCCTCGCCGCGGCGCGGTACCACTCCCCCATGGCCCAGCACAGCAGCGCCACGTTCCTACCCACAGCGCGGTCCGTCCTGATCAAGAGGTCGTCGACGAAGGGCCCCAGCTCTGCCTCCGCGTTGGGGTCCAGCCGCGGGACCTTGAGGTCCGTGACGGAGAAGTCGGCGAGGTCGACGGTGAGGGCGAGCTGCGCGGAGAAGAGCGGCGGGTAGTCGGCCGCGCGGAGGGAGATGGTGTGGCGGCGCGTGTTGGAGGCCATGTCGGCGGGGGAGAGGGGCGCACCGGTGGAGGTTACGGTGAAGGGGGTGAGGATCTGGAGGTAGGGGAGCTCTTCGGCGGCGCTCATCTGGACGGGGTGGTGGGAGGTTGGCGGCGCGAGATCTTCCTGCTTGGTTTCGGCAGGCTGTGTGGGGTTTGAGAAGGGGAGCCACGCGGAGGGGTCCAGGGCGCCTTGGAGGAGGGCCTTGAAGTCGGTTTCCGCGGAGTTCTTGTCCTCCTCGGGCTGCGGTAAGAGACGAGGATGCCTCTTCACGAGCGGGAGGACCTCTCTCGCCCCGTCGTTGACGGCCCACTGCTTCCCCAGCTCCGCCATCGTCTTCAGGTCGCTCCACAGGCTCTCTTCCTCCCTCCTCAGCGCCTCGAGATACTCCTCCTTCTCCGCAATCTCCGCATCGGGTCTGACGCGCCTCGCGGGGTGCGCGACGGCACCACTCCGCCCCGCCGCCTGCGGGTTCGCAAGCCTGTCTGTGGGGCTTTCCTCCCGCACAGGACGCGCGATGGTCCCTTTCTTCAGCGGGGAGCTCCCTTGGGCTTTCCGCCTCTCCCTCTCGGCCAGCCGCCTCTTGAGCGGCGAGCTCTCGCTGTGGATGCCGGCGGGCGGCGTCGAGGTCGCGTCGTCCCGTATCCCGAGCTCGCTCGGCGTGGGCGGGAGCTCCGGCTCCGCGTCCTCCTCCCGGCCCTGGTTCGACCGCCGGATCCTGTCGCGTCTGGTGAACGGGTCGACTAGCTCCTCGCCCTCGGGGGCCGGCGGCGGTAGGGGCCGCGTTATGGGCGCGGGCTTGATGGGCGAGCGGTGCTGCGATGCATTGGTCGGGCGCTCGGCCGTGAGGAGCTCCGAGAGGCTGACATCGCTCTCTCGGCTGGCTGGCCGCGAAGCGGGCGGGTTATCGGGGGGGGGCGCGGTATTCGGTTCCGCGGGCTGCGCACCCGCGGCGGACTCCTGCGACCTCGACGCGCGCCTCTGCTCCAGCTCGGAGCGGCGACGCGCCAGTATCTCGGGGTTGTGCCGCGCGAGACTCGCCTTCGTGGGCGAGGCGAAGTCGGGCCTCCTCCTCCTGGGAGACTTGGAGGGCGAGGCGTCGCGCGGGGTCGGGTCCGGGGTGGTCTCTCGGGGCGGCGCGTCGGGGTTGTTTGGGTCGAGGGGCAGCGAGGTGCGAGGGGAAGTTCTGCGCCGTTTTGGGGCGGAGGTCTCCATTATGCTGGTGTCTTCATCGGAGGATCATGCCCGGACGTTGGTCGAAAGAAAACACCCTATTTTGGGCGGATGTGGTGGATTTGCCGGTCTTGGGGGCTGTAATTGCCTGACCGCGTTGCGGCCGCAGTAAGCTCCAATTGTTGTCGCGTCTCGAATTCTGCCGGGGCCGGAAGGTTCACCGCCTTCCAGATTCGTCAGCCATTGTTGACGGGTGCTTCTCCGAGAACATGGACATTGCCCAAAACACCCTGCAAGATAGATTAAGTGAAGAATCGCATATCACTTCAGGATATTCCCGTTTCACGAATTTATTGAAATATAACTGTGGGTAGCGGCTGCTGACGGTTCGCACGCCCACTGGCAGAGAGAGAGCTGCGAAAGGACCAGCTCAAGTGAATGCTAGTAGAAAGGGAGGGCGCAGAGGCAATGGCTTATTGCCTCTTCACTCCATGCCTCTGAGGCCCCAGAAACTTGCCAGTACTCACGCAAATCAAAGCGCGCAGTTATACCACCGACATCCGCTGAGCTTCGTATCCGAGAGCTGTCGGAGGCGCCGACGGTACGTACCTGCAAAGACCTCGTCTGCTGAGTCATCTAGAAAGTTCCGGTGGTGGCCACAAGACCCACTCCTTTTTCTCCGACCCACAGAGTCATGACGTCCGAGAAGCCGAAGGCTTGACGTTCCTGCATCACAACTTCTCCCGCCGCTGGGGACCCAGGCCGCATTTTCCTCTCCCCCTACAATGAAACACATGCCGAAAATATGAACGCCGCACTACCACCACGACTACGATTACTAGCGGCGGGCGTGGCCCGCACGCGCCACGCCCGGTCCTTCGCGAGTGCGCCGTATCTGAAGACGGGCTCGTCCGAACAGGCGTTCCCCCGCTGCGGCTTCTACGACGCCCTCGTGGAACAAAAGCTGCCCGAGCAGGACCACTCCGGCCGCCGCAAGATCCCGCCCTCGGAGGCGCCCCCCGAGACCCCCAAGCCCAAACCCGCGGCGCCGCCCCCTAAGCCAGCGGCACCGCCCGCCGACCCCCCCGCGAAGCCCACTAAGGCGCGCCGGCGGAAGAAGACGACCGAGAAGCCCACGGCCAAGGCAGCGGACACCAAACCTGCGGACGCGGAGCCGGAGCAGACGGCCGAGGACAGGGCGCGCATCGTGTTCGGGTCCAGCCTGGCGGGGCCCGGCCGCCGGGCGGACCTGCGCGCGAAGGGCACGCTGGTGGCCGGGGTGCTCGTGCCGCCCAAGCCCGACGAGCCGGACCACTGCTGCATGAGCGGGTGCGTGAACTGCGTGTGGGACCAGTACCGCGAGGACATGGAGGAGTGGATGACCGCGTCGGCCGAGGCCGACAGGCGGAGCATCGCGAGGAGGGGAGACGAGGAGGAGGCGCCGCTGTCGATGTCGATGGATGACGATGGCGGCGGGTCGGAGGCGAACTGGACTACTATCGAGCCGCAGAAGCTGTCGAGGAACTTCTGGGACGAGGAACTGTACAAGGGCGTTCCGGTGGGGATTAGGGAGTTTATGAAGCAGGAGAAGAGGCTGAAGCAGAGGCACGCTCGGGAGGGGACGTCGGGGGGTTAGATTTATAGAGGCGGTATACCACTTTGCAATAGACTTGAGAATTAGACTTGGTATGTGGTGGTTCTCCTGTTCTCGTGCTTTTGACGAGTGGTGGCAGTGCATTCACAGTCTGCCATTGAGAGAACTTCATGAATCGTGAGCAATCGCTCCAGCAACAGCCACCCATTTTCACCATAACACACTGGACTATCAAATGGAAGGAGGCCAACATTCATGAATCACTTCATGCTCCTTCCTCGATTTCGAATCGTGTTTTTCCAACACCTAATCTCGAGAGCCTGCCTCGAGATCCGCGTCATTCCACTTCTCCCACAACTCGATAACTTCGCCTCTCGCAGCATTCGTTCCAACCACCACCTCACCGTCACGATGCTACGATTCCTGAGGTCCTCCTCGGGCGACCGCCCCGCCTCGCCCCTCCTTCGCGCCTCCCCGAACGAGGCCTCTAGCGCCTCCACGTCGCGTCAGCCCAGCAGCGAGTCCCTCAGCGCGTCCCTCACCTCGTCCCTCGCCGACTCCATCGCCAACGCGGACGCCTACTCCGGCATTTCGTCCCCGCGCTCGCCGACGGTTCCGCTCGCGGCTCTCATCCACCCGCTGCGCTACCTCTCCTGCTCGCTCTACGCCCGCATCTACGAGCTGCCACGCGGCCGCTGCCCGCGCATCCTCAAGGTGTGCTAGAAGCGCGCCGAGATCGCGGACGAGCGCGAGATCCTCGAGGGCGTGCACGCGGACCTGTCCTTCTGGATCAAGTGGTTCGTGGCCGGGCCCGCCGAGGACCGGGCCCTCGCCAAGCTCGTGGCGGTCGTGCCGACGCCGCGGAAGTTCTACGAGGCGGATGAGCTGAGGCTCAAATTCCCGCAGGTGTTTAGGGACCCGGGGCTGCCCGGAGGCACGGTCTGGGGGTTCATGTTCGACCGGATCGTGCCGCTCTCGGAGGCGTACAGGCGGCACGTCATCGAGCGGTTCGTGGAGCCGCAGCTGCAGGAGGAGGCGATCAAGCACCCGCTAAACCAGTACGGCACGCTGGTGCTGTGCCTGGGGTCCGAGAAGGGCCGGCCGCCCACGGACCCGAAGATGGGGAATAGGCCCTTTGCCCTGCCCGAGCTGATCCTCGAGATCGGGAAGGAGGGCGTCGTCGAGCTGGCCGAAACCATGGCCGTCACGCTGGCGATCCTGCACTGGTCCGCCCACCTGGACGGCCAGCGCGTCAAGTTCATGGCCGGCGCCCAGCCCTCGCGCCACCACAGGACCATCTACCTCTCGCACATCCACCGCCTTTATCCCTTCAAGCCGGACCCGGAGACCGTCCGCCTGGAGCTCGTGGCCAACTACCTCGCCAACAAGAGCTTCCCGCGCCCCGTCCTCGCATTCGAGGCCACAGACAAGGACCAGAGCGCGGAGGAGGAGGAGCAGAGGGCCATCAGGCGCGACGTCTGGGTCGCGTTCCGGAAGCTGTACCTCGACGTGTCGTCGTACATCCTCTACCGCGACAAGCACATCCTGGGCGAGCAGTACGCCAAGCGCTGGCGCCTGCCCGCGCTGTTCCTCCGCTCTGTGGAGACCGTCGCGTGCAAGACGAAGGCACCGGAGGTGGAGATGCCCGAGGAGCCGTACGTGCGCACGGAGTATGACGAGTTCCGCGAGAGGGGACCCCGGCCCGGCGAGGGAGAGGGGTCGAGGATGGGGCCGTCGAGGGTGTGGGGCGGGAGGGTGAGGGAGGGGGAGAGGCCCGTGGAGAACACGCAGTTTGTTGCCAAGAAGGAGAGGGATCTGGTGAATATTGAGGAGGAGGGGATGGCCGAGGAGTCGAGGGTTGGGGTCAAGGTGGAGCTCGACATGCCTGAGAAGTCGAGGGTTGGGGCTCAGGTGGAGGACGCCATGTCTGAGGGGTCAAGGGTTGGGGTCCAGGTTGAGGACGAGGCTGATATCTACGACTGAGTCGGGGCGGGATTGATGTTGCGGATCAGTTTGAAAGTTCGGGTTCAGATCGCGGTTTCTCATAGCTATCTCTCCACTCTTGGCTGGCCATATCATTCGAGTGGCCCTGGATCTTTCAAAGTCGAGATCTCCATCTCGAGGTGTTTTCTCAGTTTGATATTTCCAATCGGTAGTCCAAAGGGTATTCTGGTCCTCAACAAACGCAAATACATTTGACTTTCGAATCTCGCAGTGCGTCGCCGGGTTCAAGAGCTTATCCCACCTCCCCATGGAAGAAACACTAACGCAAGAACCAGCTTTCTTTGCCTCTTCGAGTGTACCTGACCGCCCTCACAGTACCGTATTCGTTCCTTCCTCTCCAACTCTGCAATCTGGGGCTGGCGCCAAAAGTGCATCCACCAAGCGGACAGATGTAGACAGCTTAGGTTTTGGAACTTCTGAGCAGATTTCCCCAGCCGAGAGTGGCACTTCATTCGTTTATGCCAAGGAAAACCCCCTCGCTTGCCTTGTTTAAAGCACGGGTCGCCCACATGCACGGTGGAGCAGAGCGTCTCTAATTCCGGAAGCCGCCGCGTGGCCATACCCGGGAACGGGGAGACGCCGGACGCAGGGCCCACACTCCCTTCCTTTTCAACCCGCATAATCCTGCGTTTTAACCTTTTCCGGCCCCCAGGGGAGTGCCGACACCCCCGGTTCGTCGTGGGGTCCCCGGACCGGATCCTCCCCCTTGGCTTTGCGGACAGGGTCCAGGGCGATATTAGCCGCCCTCGGAACCACCGCTCTCAGGGAACGGTCGTATTTATATTTACAATAACCGGCTATATTCAAACCTCGTGGACAGCCGCGACCAGAATATTAACGATGCTGCTGCAATTTGTGCAAAAGGCCAGGGGGAGATGGCGGTGACCAGTAAGACGGTGCGTCGCGCACTCCAATATCGAACGCTTTGGTCACATCCAGGGACGATCGTATCCTTCTGCCGGCTATACCACGCGAGGCTACCCGGATTACCGCTTGCGGAGGATAGCGCGCTCTCACGATGCCAAGCTCGGTCGTGCCATTCGGAGAGTCGGGCCAAGGACATTTGAGGGCCCGTGGAATCGTGGATCCACGTGGCAATATAGCGAAATGGATGGATGGCGGTGGGAAGGGCACCCAATTGTCTTTTATACGAGGCCATAGCCCTTTCCCGGACTGTCCTCCCCTACCGTGCCCTCAAGGTCGCTGGAGAGACGTGCATTCGCTCTGCTTCAAGTACGAGTCATCCGGATCTGCGCAATCGAGATCGTCTTCAGAAACCGAGAAGCATTTGGGACGCCAAAAGGAAGGCAATGGCACCGAATCTCTCATGGCGTGCCCTCGCGCCGGCGCTGCTGTCGTGGGTGTCACTCACCACGGCTCTCCCGCTGCTCAGCGACGAGCTCCTGCGGCGGTCTGAGATCGAGATCACGGACATACAGGAAAGTTATGACTACGTCATTGTGGGAGGAGGGCAGGCGGGCGTCGTGATAGGAACCCGGCTCTCCGAGGACCCGGACGGTATGTGATCCGTCCACGCTCCGCGCGTGCGGCCAGTGTAGAAGGGGGAACGGTCACTGGGTACTGACTCGCGCCTAGTCTCCGTTCTTATCGTCGAATACGGCTACTTCAACAATGACCCGGCTGTTCTGCGGCCCTCTGGCGGTACCTGGTCGCCCAGGGCCATGTTCAACCTCACCTCCGTCGAGCAGACCGGGCTGAATGGATACCAGCAGAATGTCCTGGCAGCATGCTGCGTCGGTGGTGGCTCGACCATCGTAGGTTCTCCTACTCCTTTCATCTCCTCGGTATCATTATCTAACGAGATTAGAACGGCATGATGCTGAACCGTGGTTCGGCGGCTGATTACAACTCGTGGGAGAGCCTCGGGAACCCCGGCTGGGGGTGGGAGGGCCTCTACCCCTATTTCGTCAAGGTAAGATTGAATAACTGCCTCCTCCTGACTTTCTGCCCGCGAAATCCCCCGTCTAGAGAGCTAACCGGTTTCCTCCTGCAGCACAGCACTCTTGACGCCCCCAGCGACGCGGCTGTCGAGGAGTTCGGCATCACCTGGGGAGAGGAGTCGTACGGCGACGGGCCTATCCACATGAGCTTCTCGTCGTACCAGTTCCCTGGAATCAGTGCGCCCAATCCGTAAACAAGGCTTCGCGGTATCGTGACTAACACACCATCCAGAGGTCCAGCGCGATGCGCTCATCGAAGCCGGCGCCGAGTCTCCCGCTGACGCTGGTGGTACGTCTCCCCTCTTCCCCCAAACCTCTTAACGATAAGCTAACCGTGTCATAGGTGTACGTCTCCAAGCCTAAAGCTCGCTAACACCGGTGAACTCTGCTAACAGCTAGCCAGGGCGACGCGTACGGCGTGATATGGTACCCGACGGCCCTCGACAACTCCACCGCGACGCGCTCCTACGCCGTGAACGGCTACTGGGAGCCCGCGTCGGAGCGCCCCAACCTCCACCTCCTCACCGGCTACCGCGTCAACAGGGCCCTGTTCGACGAGGACAGGCGCGCCGAGTCCGTCGTCATCCAGGAGCGCGGGGTCGAGGACGCGAAGCAGATGCGCGTGCAGGCGAGCCGCGAGATCGTCATCTCGGCCGGCGCGATCCACAGCCCGCAGGTGCTGCAGCGGAGCGGGATCGGGCCCAAGGCGCTGCTCGAGGAGGCGCTGATCGAGGTCGTGGAGGACCTCCCCGGTGTTGGGTCGAACCTGCAGGACCACGCCGTGACGAGCGTTGGCTATCGGTGTAAGTCCTCCAATCTCACCAATCCTTTCCATCGACCGGGGGATAGCGAGGCTAGTCATGGGGGAAATGGGTGAATCAGTGAGGTGCTAACACGAAAAGTCACCACGGACGTGAGCCCCAACCCGGCGGCCGCCTTCACGAACACCACCTTCGCGGAGTGGGCTGCGCAGGAGCTGGCCGACAACGCATCGGGGCCCCTCCGCATCAGCACGGGCAACATCGGCGGCCTGATCCCCCTCCCCGTCATCGACCCGGAGGGCTACGAGGCCCTCGTGGAGGAGTACCTCGCCCTCGACGTCGCCGAGTACCTGCCCCCGTCCTACTCCGAGGAGAGCGTCGCGGGCTACGAGGCGCAGCGCGAGGCCATGGCGGACCTGATGGGCCGGTCCGACAACTCGTTCCTCGAGATCCCGCTGCAGGCGGGGCCGAGCTACTCCACCGTGCTCATCAAGACGCTCAGCAGGGGCACCGTGCTCCTGAACCCGGAGGACATCTACGCGGAGCCGATTGTGGACTACCACACGTACGGGATCCCGACTGACAAGCACATGATGCGGAGCTTTGTCAAGTGGATCCGGAAGGTGCACGAGACGGAGGCGATGAGCGTGCTGGGGCCGGAGGAGACGAACCCCGGGGTGGACGTGGAGACTGACGAGCAGATCGAGGCGTTCTTGACGGAATCGACGACTTGCTCGACGGCGCACAACTCTGGGACTAACCCGATGATGCCAAAGGAGTACGGGGGTGTAGTCGGGTCGGATCTGCTGGTGTATGGCGTCAAAGGGCTGAGTGTTGCGGACTCGTCCATCATGCCCATTATCCCGGTATGTATAGTGCTGTTCGCGGAGTGGGATGGGCGCATTGGCTAACAGGTTAGGGTACGCACATTTGCTCCACGGTCTATGCCATCGCCGAGAAAGTAAGTTGTCCTCCTATTTGAGGTTTGATACTCAGAAGCTGACGGTTGCAGGCTGCGGATATCATCAAGGAGCGGAACCAGGGAGCGGGTGGCGAGGAGGAGGCCCCCGAGACGCCGAAGTGCAAGAAGAAGCGCTCGAAGAAGAACTAGTAGAGAAACCCCCAGGAGGAGAGTCCGAAAACGCGGGGTTTGTTAAGTCGGAACCGGACGAGAAGACGCATGTCCGGACCTTGTAGGCAGTAAATGAGGACGACACAGTTGTTTTCCCTTATCCATTCTACGTCAAACCGTGTTGGTGACAACGACAAGGCTGGCTCGGAGGTATTGCACCCGTGACGGCCCTGGGGAGGCGAGCTGTCGCATTGATGCCGTGATGTGAACGCCCTCGTGTTGCGATCTCCCGTGTAGGAGTAGAAGACAAACCAGCATCAACTTCGTTGATTGACATCATGACTGTTCAAGAAGCCGCTATACCGAGGCGAGAATACCATCAACCTCACCTCCAACAGATTCGGCCCCGGGACCGAGATACGACGTATTCCCGGCCATGCCAAGCATTCACCCCAGCGGTCCCCCTGCTGGAAGGATCACCAAGCGGGGCAGCCTCCCGCTCACGGCCATGATTCGTCAAAGCGGGGGAGCCAACGCACGAGGATGGAGTCGGCAGATGGTTCTGGGGCGGACCCAGTCGACCGAGGGCGGCAGTCAGGGACCGGGCTCCACAGGCCCTGGGCCCAGCACTTGAAGCGTCATGCAGTGGACGGGTCTTGTTCGGATGTTGGCTGCAGAGGCGTGTTGGAGGCGGGACGCCGATGTGGGATGTTGGACGCAGGCGTGCCGTGTGCCGCGATCGGCGCGGGGGACGAGCGCACAGATGATGCCATGAACCGGGTAGCAATATAAATCCGCAGTTCCCCTCATGCGGTATGTGCGCAACTCGACTTGGTCTCACCACCCAGAGCTTGTAAGCCATCAGTATCTTAAAGGCACTTACAGCGACGGACCAAAGCCACGAGCGCGTTCACTCCGAGGAACCGCGGAACCGAATATCCCCTCTACTGAGCTCAAATATCCACTCAAGATGCCCGGCGCCACGGACACGGAGTTCAAGAACTTCACGGCCCACGGGCTGCACCCGACCTTCGCCGCGGAGATCAAGGGCGTCGACTGGAGCAACGTCACCGACGAGACGCTCTCGGAGATCAAGGACGCCGCCCACAAGGTACGTCCATATCCCCCTGTCTCAAGCCACCGTCTCATCAAACACCCCGCGATTCAGAAGAAAGACATGCGGAAAGGCTGACTCTCTCAGTACGGCGTCCTCGTCTTCCGCAACACGGGCCTGGACGACACCGCGCACGTCGAGGTCTCGCGCCGCCTGGGCGAGCTGGACGACATAAAGCGCTACATGGCCGGCGGGCGCAAGCCGCGCTACGGGTACTACGAGCTGTTCGACGCGGGCAACGTCGACGCCGAGGACAACCTGCTCGACCTAGAGTCGCCCCGCGCACACGCTAACCGAGTAAGCATCCCCCTTGCCCCCGTCTCCTCTCTCCCCCAACCTGCCTCTTTCTACCTTGTTCTCCACAAGGATAGGTAGCTTGGGTGAGAGGGGAGGCACGTTTAAAAGGCCGTGCTGAGACCAGGACCAGGGCAACGGCATCTTCCACGCAGACTCGACCTTCAACCCCCGCCGCGCCTCCTACTCCCTCCTCCGCGCCGTCGTCCTGCCCCCGAAGGGCACGGGCGGCAACACCGACTTCGCCGACGTGCGCACCGCTTACGCCGACCTCCCCCCCGCCGTGCGCGCCGACCTCGAGGCGAACGACTACGTCGGCGCGCACACCTTCGCGCAGTCGCGCAAGCTGGGCTCGCCCGCCTTCTTCGCGGACCTCGACCCCACGGCGTTCAAGATGGCGCGCCACAGGCTGCTGCAGACGCACGAGTCCGGGCGCAGGACCGTCATCGTCGGCGCGCACCTGCACCACATCGAGGGCCTGACGCGGGAGAAGAGCGACGAGCTGAGGGACTACCTGAGGGACTTTGTCACGCAGGAGAAGTACAGGGTCAGCGTGGAGTGGGAGCAGCCGGGGGACGTGGTCATGTGGGACAACAGGTGCACGCTGCACAGGGCGGCGGGGGGCTCGTTCCGGGGGCGGTTTAAGAGGGACTTGAGGAGGACGACGGTGCATGATGGCGGGGAGAGCGCGTGGGGGCTGAACACGGTCGGGGAGAGCCCGGGGAGCTTTGCGATGGATATGAGGAGGGATGGGGAGAAGGGGGAGGCGCCGGCGGCGAAGGGTGCGGCGGCCTGAGCGAGTTGGAGGACTGGCACCGGGCAGCGACGAGGTGGTGGACCGTAGGCCTTTGGTAGTAAGTCAGGATTCGTTCTCACTTTCTCGGGATTCCGGTCATTCCACGTACTCTGAATCCCAAAGTCGCATTGCAACTTTCGGCCCTTGCCGCCAGGGAAACACACGTAGAGGCCGGACATGGCCTTTTCTGTGGCGCCATTTTCTCGTATCCATGGACGGGTTCAGGGCCGCCTCACGATGTAAACAGACCTTGAAATATTCACGCCTTCATATGCACAAGCACCGCGGACCGGTCCAGAACCAAAACAGTAAGAAAACCAGACTTTTACCACCGGGGCATCCTCGCATAGCTTGCTAGCCGCCTGCCTCCCCTTCTAAAACGCTTTCCACCCCCATCCCTATCCTGTCCCTCCTGGTACATTCCATTTAGTGTGGGGATGTAACTTCCAAATGCTTCAAAGAAAATCAAAGTGAAATCATTTCATATCGCGTCGATCGGTGCCTCGCCTATGCGGCGGCCGGGTTGCCGTTCTTCTGGGCAGCGGCCTCGTTGGCGAGACGGTCGTGCTCGTCGATGTCGGTGGCCTCCCAAGGGTAGCAGATCCACACGTCGCTGACGGTGCGGGCCGCGAGGTAGCGGCCCTCGGCAATCATGTCGTCGGGGATCTTGCCCTTCTTCGGCTTGTCCTTGTTCTGCAGCGGAGGTCAGCATCTCTCGTATCGTTTCCCAGTCTGCACTTCTCGCCGTGAGGGATGGGGAAGATCGACGTACGTGGAGCACAAAGATGCTGAACTTGGTCTTCTCGGAGCTGCCTATGCTGATCCTCGCCTCCTCGACGTCCTTCTCCAGCTCCTTGACCGCGTACTCCAGCGTGGTACGGGTGTCGTCCACCTCGTCCACGATCAGGATGTTCTTGCCCACCAGGTTCTTCATCTGGCCCAGGGCGCTAAGGTCGAGCCACTGGGTGCGGGTGACGCGGGTGCCGGGAGTCTCGACCTCGGCGGAGCCGGTGATCTCGGGGAGGGACTCGTAGAGCGAGAGGCCGATGGCCTGAATGGGGATGTTGGGGCCGCCGTCGCGCTTGAGGAAGGAGCGGAGGATTCGGGCGGGGACGTAGCCGCCGCCGCCGATGGCGATCATGAGGGTCGGCTGCATGGTGGACAGGATCTGGGGCGCAGCCTCCTGGCAGAGCTTGTGGACCTGTCGAGGTGGCTGTCAGCTGGGCGAGAGGCATTGGGGGAAGGGTAGGGATTGGAACAAGGCTACGAAGCGGTGGATTTGGGGATTCGTACATCATTGTAGGTGGCGTAGACTTTCTCGATCATCTTGGCGGTTGCTGTCGAGGATCGCGAGGTGGTGTTGTTTGGTGTTGATCCTGTGGCGGGGTTGCGCGGGGTTGATCGCGGGGTTCTCGGTGAAGGTGGGCGTCTGTGAAAGAGGCCTGTGCAAAGGATTTGCTATTTCGTAAGGGTTGTATGCACAATGACACTAGGGAGTAACCGTGGCAATAACTGTGATGTCTGTAAAGAAATGTGGGAGTCAATTGCAGAGGAAAAAAAGCAAGATCTAGGATCACAGGCTGCGATGTGGGTTGTGGAGGATTTCCTTGTGGGTCAGCTCTGGGGAATCGCAGCAGCAACGACTTTATAGGGTGGCTTTCAAGGCTGCCTTGGATGGAGTAGTGAATAGGAAGAGAATAATAAAAAGCACTGGATTTGAGGACTGAATAGGGAGAAAGTTTCAAAAGAGTATTTTGCAGCAGAGAAAAATTGAACTCTGCCAGAGATAAGGCCTGGCTTTCTGGATGGGTCTTGCTGAACCCTTCTCCCCAGAGTCTAAAAATTTTGTGCCTGCCCGAGGCACCTTCCTCTTGAGCTAGCAGCGGGCCCTGCCGAAACAGGCAGCTGCAGGTGTGAGCTTGCCACCATTTTGCCCCAGAGAAGTCGCGATGGATCTGGGTTTCAGGCCACCGGGAACTCGGCCTTCAGGCGCGTGGATGGCGCGGTCGACGCGTAAAGTGGTTATTTTCATCTCCAACCCAAACCACCTTCAAGCTCGCCAGCGCTCGAGCCTCTGGATAGGACCTCAAAGTGGTGATGGGGCGGATAGTAAATCCCCAAGACCACTGCGAGGGTGGAAGACTGCAGAGTTGTCAAACAAGCATTGGGCTGGCCTTCGCTGCCTGCCCAAGATCTGACCGGCTCTGTAGCACAAAGCGATGTCCGCAACTCAGGCCCCAAGCTGGCGACCGAAGATGCTTTTTCTGTGACTGTGCTAAGCCACATGCAACGACCGAGGCCAGCCAGCCTCCTGCTGCGCCCTCCCCCATCACCTGCAGGACCCTATGTATCGCCCAGAGAATGAGGGGCTTTAAAACAGCTGGCATCCCCCATTTCGCATGCAGCATATGTTTCCGGCTTTCCCCAGACTTTCTCCAGCTCATTTTCCCTCTCTCTCATCAACCAGAGAATGTGGAACTGCTGCTGCTGTGTCCACAGGGCTGAGAAGAGGAAAAAGTACAGAATAACCCAGAAAATTTAGGCTTGCCCGCCTGTAGGGCGATCAAGGACCAGGATGGCTCCAGCCGGTAAGGGCGAAACTTTATTATTTTCGGGCGGCTGTGGGGTGGCCTGGGCCCCGGCTGTTGCTGCTGCTGCTGCGTTCTTTTTTTTTTTTTTTTTTTTTTTATTTCTTATTTTCTGTCTTTTTTTTACTTGGCTCTTTCCCTCGAAGCCAAAGCGCCCGCGTTCTCCCGTCGGTCGCCCCTCGGAAATCCAACCCCGCGCCTGACCGAGGTTTCGCCCCACTTCAACTTTTTTTTCTTTCTCAATTGCCGTTGCCGGAACAAAGTAGCAGCCGAACCTTGCACCTCAACCTCAACCTTGTGACGCAACGAACACACACACCACCTCAAGCCCTCCCTTCTCTCTCTTTCCACTCGGACCATAGGCTTCCTTGGGGGTAATTTTTTCGTCGAGTTGTATCTTAACCTGGTATCTTCTAGGTCGCATCATCGACATGGCGGCTCCGAACGAGATCAAGCTGATTAGCGGGACGAGTCACCCCGGGCTCACCGCCCAGGTCGCGTCGTGGTGAGTGCCTTCCCTGTGCATAGGTGAATCGCACGCACAATGGCAATTGGCAGCTGTGCGCACAGGGCTGCAGCTATCTGACACTGGACCTTTCGTTTGCAGGCTCGGAGTCGAGGTCGCAAAGACCCTCAGCATTCCCTATTCGAACCACGAGACCTCGATTACCATTGGAGAGTCTGTCCGTGACGAGGATGGTAAGCTCCGCCAGAAGCTCCTTCCCCGAAAACCCGAGCCGCGCTTCGACCCGCGAGGATACTATCGCGCGCCCAATTGTCGGGTCAATGCTGACCACCTCTGCAGTCTTCATCCTGCAGACCACGGCCCCCGGCGACGTCAACGATGGGCTGATGGAGATGCTGATTATGGTCCACGCCTGCCGCACCGCCAGCGCCCGACGCATCACCGCCGTGATTCCGAACTTCCCCTACGCACGCCAGGACAAGAAAGACAAGAGCCGTGCTCCCATCTCCGCGCGTCTTGTCGCTAACATGCTTCAGAGCTCGGGCTGTGTATGTCTCCGATACCCCGCGATATCCCCTAGGCTATGGTCTTGGCATTTCGAGACGGTCGAAAGAAGAGGTCCAAAGAAAAAAGAAGCTAATAGAAACGGGTACAGGACCACGTCATCACCGTCGACCTCCATGCTTCGCAGATCCAGGGTTTCTTCTCCGTCCCCGTCGACAACCTCTACGCCGAACCGTCCGTCCTCAAGTGGGTCTCGGAGAACCTCGAGGTCAACGACCTCGTCATCGTCAGCCCCGACGCCGGCGGCGCGAAGCGCGCCACGTCCATGGCCGACCGACTCGACGTGCCCTTCGCGCTCATCCACAAGGAGCGGCCCCGCCCCAACGTCGTCGGCCGCATGGTCCTTGTCGGCAACGTCAAGGACAAGATCGCGGTCCTCGTCGATGACATGGCGGACACGTGCGGCACGCTGGCCAAGGCGGCCTCCACGCTGAAGGAGCACGGCGCCAAGGAGGTCCTGGCCATTGTGACCCAGTACGTTCACCTACTTCCCTCTTGCTCCACGAGACATTCTCTTGGCATGTCTTCTTGAAACGGAAAGAGCTAACTCAAGCACAGCGGTATCCTCTCGGGCAACGCCATTGACACGATCAATGGCTCGGGCCTCAGCCGTCTCGTGGTCACCAACTCGACGCCGCTCGGCGACAAGATCCAGCGCTGCCCCAAGCTGCGCGTCATCGACATCTCGCGCACCCTCGCCGAGGCCATCCGCCGCACCCACAACGGGGAGAGCGTTAGCTACCTCTTCCACCACGTTCCCATGTAACTTCTCTTTCCTGGCCGTAATCAACCGGGGCGGAGACGCTCCCGGCCTCCGTCTCTGGTTTCAACGTATTTTGAGTTTATCGCCGTTTTGGCATTCATCGTGTTGGGTTACAGGCGCAAAGGGGCGAATTGGGCATCGGAAATTGCGGGGTTTTTTCAGAGCTTGAGGTTTCGAATTTTCGGAGGGATGGGGACGTCTGGAGTATTTAGATTTATGGAGCTCGAAGAGTTACGTTCCCCATACTCCCATCCGCTTGGCGCCACTTTGCCCTGAGGATCGATTGCATGTATTCATATGGAAATATCCGTGGTCTTATGAGGTTATGGATGTGAGGGGGTGTTCCACGAGGGAGTGGAGCTTGTAACATAATTTGTAAAGGTGCTGTGTGTACTGGAGGTCCGGAATGGAAGTCGGTCTGCGCCCAGGCGTCGTGGTCATGGACAGGCTTCGGCTGCTAAGTCAAGATCGTGACTTTGCTCGAGGCTTGTCACCACCGGGCTACCGTAGTCGTGTTCTACTTGCTCCTCATGTTCGCCGTTGACCCTGCCGGTGTGGCCTTGCAGGAAAGGATTATCACAGAGATGGTGGACCCCGTCTGACTGGATGGTGGTGGCACCGGAGGCAGTCGTGGGTTAGCTGGAGGCGTTCCAAACATGCACACTATCTAATCCCGCTGTATATACACCCAAACGCAAGCAATGCCTCCCAAAAGGAGCTCGCACCTCCGCTGCAGTACACTACTTGTTCATCTGCACCTCAAACTTCTCGCCCCAGTCCGTGAACTCATCCTTCTCCCCCGCCCACGACTTCTCCAGCATCTTCGCGATGCCGACGGCCTCCTTCACGCACGCCTCCATCCCGGAATCTATCCCCTCGGCGTCGAGATCGTAGAACGCGACCGTCGCGTCCTCAAAGTGGTCCGGCAGGCGTCTCAGCTCTGCGACACTCTTCTCCAGAGTCTGCACGACCGCGGGGTCGTCCGCGGGAAAGGCCGGTATCGTCTTTAATCTCCGCTTTGTGACGGCCTGGCAGAGAATTGTGGAGAGGCGTAGGCGCCGGAGGCACGTGTCCAGCCGGTCGCGGATGCCGTCGGGGTCGTCTCGGGGTATCGTTGACGCGGAGTTCATGAGGCTATCTAATACCGCTTGTGCCGCACCAGCCTCCGTAACCGGTGCGTTCGCGGCGCTGTCGTTGACATCGACGGCGGAGTCAAAGTCCGCGCGCGCGGCCTCGTCCGCAAAGTCATCCTCGTCATCCTCTTCCTCCTCGCCCCACTCCTTCAGCTCCTCCATTATATCCTTCAGTGTGAGCCGCGTCTCCTCCACCCTCTTGACGAAGTACCCCGACACGCCCTCCCTGCAGAACGCCATCATCTGATCGCAGGACGCCCATAATATCCCCGTCATCGGCATGCTGCCCTTGCCGGACCCGTCCGTGGAGGCCTGCTGCTCCTCCGCCGACACGACCTTGCCGTCGCTCGGTATCTTCATCACGAACGTCCGCAGGTTCTGCAGGACGGCGTGGCACCTCAATATCAGGGTGTGGCTGAAGTCGGCGGTGTAGCGCACGGGGTCACAGGCCTCGGCGGCGGCGGAGAGGGCGGGGACGGGCCCCGAGACGAGCTCGCGGAGGACCTTGCATATGGCGGACGGGGTGAAGGGATCGGTGATGATCAGGAGGGAGAGCTTCGTGGTGTGCGCCTTGATGAGGGAGGCGGAGTCGGTCGCTACTTTGAGGGATTCGATGTCGGAGGAGGGTCTTTTCGGGGTGGAGGAGGATGCTGTCTTGGTCTGCTTGCTGAGGCCGGTCAGGGTTGCCTCGAGCTGCGTGAGGAGGGCCGCTACGCTGGATACGAGAGCGTTGAGCTCCCGTATAGCGTCCTCCGAGGGCTGTGGAGCCATTTTTAGGAGCGTTACGAGGTTTAGAATGTAATGGGAAAAGTTGAGCGTGTTAGTGTTGGAGGAGAGAGACACGAGGTGTGGGATTTTTGAGCGGCTTCAGAAAAAAGTTGGCGCGGGGCAATTTGCATCTGATCGATGAACCCCTCCTTCGCCGGACGCCCCACACAAGTCAGTCTCCCGTGCCTCGACAAGGGTCTTGCTGGGGTATTATTAGCCGAAGCTATCCCGAAACTCCACGTTTCCCCAGGGGAGCTCCGTGTCACAAGTACCCTGTACCTGCCCATCCTCCTCCTTCCTTTGCAAGACGCTGAGTTGTTCTATCGAATTATCTCGTCACACCTGCTTGGACAGGCTATTTCCTTCATTTCTGGAGTTAATTGGATGGATATCAAGGCGTAGCCATGAGACAATCTGTTGTGCCTGTGCTTCTTAGCACGATGGCCTTGGCAGGCCAGGCCTCTGCTGGAGCTCTGCCACGAGGCGTTAGCCCAGAGTGTAGGTCCCTTGTTGATCGTTGACCCTGCCTGTTTTGCCCTGCTTGCTTGAGGCTATCCTCATGAGCGCGGATTAAAACAAAAAGCTAACAAGAGCCGCAGTTGCGAAACACTACGGCTCTGGGGACACCTTTACCTGCATCACGAATCCAACAACCAAGATCGACGCGAGCAAGGTCAACGACAACTCCTGCGATTGCCCCGACGGCTCCGATGAGCCCGGGACCTCCGCCTGCTCCAATATTTCGCCCCTCTCGCCGCCTCAGCCCCTCCCCGGCTCCCCGAGCGGCTCCACCAACACGACCAACGCCCTCCCGGGCTTCTGGTGCGCTAACGAGGGCCACATCGGCGCGTACGTCCCCTTCATCTACGTCAACGACGGCGTCTGCGACTACGAGATATGCTGCGATGGTACTGAGGAATACGGCGGTGTCGGCGGCGTGCAGTGCCCCAACAAGTGCGACAGCATTGGCAAGGAGTGGCGCCGCGTGGCGGCGGAGAAGAAGGCTGCGCTAGAGAGGTCTGGCGCCCAGAGGGTTGAGCTCGTGCGGCAGGCGAAGCAGGCCCGTCGAAACGCCGAGTCGCAGATCGCGAACCTCAGGACCGAGATCAGGTCTCTCGAGGCCAAGAAGCTCGAGCTGCAGAACAAGTTCGAGGAGGCGGAGAGGCGCGAGGCGAGGAAGGTGGCCAAGGTCGGCACCAAGGGCGGGAAGCTCGCTGAGCTGCTGGATCTGTCGAAGAACCGCGTCGATGAGCTCCGCGAGACCCTGGAGCTCGTTAAGGAGCAGCGGGACGCGGCCAAGGCTAAGGCGGCCGAGCTGGAGGGCATCCTGAAACGCTTCAGGGAGGATTACAACCCCAACTTCAACGACGAGGGGGTCAAGCAGGCTTCCAGGGCGTGGGACAACTACGCCGCCAAGCTCTCGTCGGAGCTGCCGCCCATCATCAGCGACGCGGAGATCCGTGATGTTTTGGCGGAGGACGGCGAAGACACCGGTATCAACTGGAAGGACTTTGAGGTCACCGAGGAGGAGGTCGACGCGGATATCAGTATGTGCTCACTCCGGATTGAAACACTTGACAGCGATACTAACAACCTTACAGTCTACGCTGTCGAGGCCTACCTGCCCAAGTTCATTCTCGACCTCTACTACAAGCAGGCGGCCAGCATCCGCAAGTGGCTCGTCTCCAACGGCATCCTCGCCGACGACAAGGCTGCCAAGGCCGAGTCGAAGGAGCTCAGCTCTGCACGTGACGCCCGCAATGCCGCCGAGCGCGAGCTCACCAAGCAGACTAAGGCCCTCGAGTCCGAGGAGGAGGACCTCAAGAAGGACTACGGCCCTGACGACGTGTTCCGCGCGCTCAAGGACAAGTGCACGACGGTCGACGCCGGCGAGTACACCTACGAGCTCTGCTGGTTCCGTAAGACGGCGCAGAAGAGCAAGAAGGGCCACGGGAACACGAGCATGGGCGACTTTGCGCGCATCGACCGCGAGATGGCGGACGAGGAGGAGAGGCATGACGGGAAGGGGCTGGGGTCTGGGGAGAGGATGGTGCTGAGGTATGAGAATGGGCAGAGCTGCTGGAATGGGCCGCGGAGGAGGACGGATGTTTGGCTGGCGTGCGCGGAGAAGGAGGAGATCTGGAGGGTGAGTGAGTCGCAGAAGTGTGTTTACAAGATGGAGGTTGGGACGCCGGCTGCTTGCGAGCCCGCGCCTGTTGGTGGGCCGAGGGAGAAGGACGAACTGTAGGGTAGTTGGGATTTGTCCGATCTCTTTGTACAAAAGCGAATAGAAAGCGTCGTAACCTATCTGAACCCTTGGACGACTACCGGTCTGTTGTCCCGCGTTGATCGACGGGCGATGACCACAACTGAGACATGTCGAGTGAAGACTTCAAAAGCAAAAAAAATGAATTCCAACGATTTATCGGGTATCTATGTGTATGACCGACCGTACGCCCCATTTCCCTATCCTAGGTGACAATATTTAAGATTGCGGACCTCCTATGCCTTGCTCGCCATCGCGGCAACCATCTTCCGCCTCTTGTTGACCTCGTCCTGTTCAGCCAATACCTTCGCGGTAAGTGACGACGTCCTAGCGTTATTAATTCCACTGACGCGATCATCCTTCCTCGGCGCTTTGGCCTCCTTGTTTCCATTCGCCCCCTTCTCGCCTCCGTTGCCGTCCCCATTCTCAGCTTTCCCCTCCTCGGCCCTCTTCCTCTTCTTCTTCCCGCCCTTCTTGTCCTTCTTCAGGCTATGCGCCAGCCCCTCCCCCTGTAACCTCTCCATCCTCTCGACTAGCCTCTTTGTGTCCGCCTCTGTGATAGGCAGTATTGGGATGACGTTCTCCTCCTCGAACGCTTCGCTACACTCCGGACACCTCCTCTCATCCCCAATCTCCTTGATCGCCGCCTCCGCAAAGGCATGGCCGCAGGGCACCAGGTAAACCGACCTCGTCCCCGCCCCAAACTGCTTCAGCGAAACGGGACACGCCCACCCCTCCTTCCCCGGCGCGCCGTCCTTCCTGAACCGCACCTTGACGATGTCCTTCAGGCTCTTGATGCCCGTGGACGCGAAGGAAACGTCCGCGCCGGCGGCGGGCTCGTCGCTCTCGCCGTCCTCGGCCATGAGGTACTTGAGGATGGACTCGTAGTTGTAGAGGCGGCCGCGCCAGTCGGAGACGGCGTTGTCGAGGTCGAGCGGGTCGGCGGTGAGGGGGCAGTGGGCCCAGGCGTGGGCGAGGGACTCGAGGGCGGTGGCTTTGAGCTCGCTGACCGTCGGGGCGCGCGAGGCGGACTTGACGAGTTCGCGGCGCGTGGGGATGGAGCCGCCGTCGTTGCCCATGATGTATGAGTAGGGCTGTGGCCGAGGAGAGTAGGCTCGGAAGAAGTAGGATGGGGGGCTTCCTATAGATAAACCGAGAGAGAGAAGTCGGGGATCTTGGTTTATTGAAGTATGGCGAGGTTGGGGGATGGAGGCGAAAGCTTAATCGCGGCGCGGACGGGCCTCGAATGCGGCAACGCCTGTGGCTTGGATTTGGCGGGGAATCCTCTGCGCCTAAGCAGCTGGGGGCACCTGCCACAAGAAGCCCACTCCGCGCCTTCGCCTGTCAACGCCTGACATGTCTTGCTTTGTCATTAATTTCTGCACCAATGTGACACTGGTGGAGCTTCCTCAGATCACTTGGCCCGTGCAGCTGCAGCTCCAGCGCATCCCGCCCTTGATGGCTGCTTGGTTCCTAAATCCATTGGAACCTCTTTCCGACCTCAAACCACAACGCCCACGATACCACTCCGTCCTCCCACCACCCCGTCACCCTTTTCTCTCTACCTTTCTCCGAATATTCCACAAAGAAACCTCTGATAGTGAATCCTGCTGAGCAGCAGTCACTCAAAACCATCCCTCTTCCGCGTCAATTCTCGCCTCACCCCGCGATTCCTCCTTGCCGAAACCTTGACGCGACGATACAACCACCGCCTGCCACCGATACCCTGCAGCAAGCCGGACTCTGTTTTGATTCCGGCACCTTTGATGTCGCCTTAATTCGAGCCCGCCTTTGCTGTCGCTGTCGCTGAGGCGCTGTGGTAGCCATGTCTCCACAGTCGGTAAACCTCACGCAGCAGCAGACTGTTGCGCTTGAGCGGCTCGAAGTCATTGCGCGAGATCTGAAATCTCGGTACGCCCCGCCATTTCCCAACCTGTCCCATCTCCCACACTGGACTGCTACTGATCCTCCCACAGGCATGATGATATCCGCAAACGAGCCGCCGAGCAGCTGCGGGACCTGGTCCTAGTCTGCCACCGAGGTGCGTCTCTCCCGCTCCTTCCTCGTCATTTCCCGCTATCTGACTCTCAATGCCTGCAGACCTTCCCGCCGACCACTTTGGACCGTTCTACACCATTGTTACGAATAGGATCTCTACTGCCATCGGTCATTCTAGTGACGCTGCGGAACGGCTGGGAGGGATCTATGCGCTCGACGCCCTCATCGACTTCGAAGGCACCGACGCCGCCGCCAAATACACCCGCTTCACCCAGAACCTTAAGTCCGTGTTGCGTGGAAAGGACATAGGACTCATGAAGGCAGCTGCGATCGCGCTGGGTAGGCTCTGCCGACCGGGCGGCACCCTGACCTCTGAACTTGTCGACGCGGAGGTGAAGACGGCCCTCGAGTGGCTACAGTCGGAGCGAATCGAAGAGCGGAGATATAGCGCTGTCCTCGAACTTAGAGAGCTCGCCCGGGCGGCCCCAACCCTTATGTACGGTTACGTCGGCCTGATCTTCGACCTCATCTGGGTCGGCCTCCGCGACACGCGACTACTCATCCGAACCACTTCTGCCGAGACGGTCAGCGCCTGCTTTAGGATCATACGGGAGCGAGACCCAGAGCTCAAGAAGACTTGGATGAATAAGATGTACGCCGAGATGAACCTGGGCCTCAGGGTTAACACCGTCGAGTCTGTCCATGGTTCCCTCCTGGTTCTCAAGGAACTGCTGGAGCAGGGCGGCATGTACATGCAAGACCAGTACGACGAGGCATGCGAGATTGTCTTCAAACACAAGGATCATCGCGACCCGACGATCCGTAAGACGGTCGTCCTTCTCATCCCCGATCTTGCGAGCTACGCCCCGGCCGCTTTCGCGAGCAAGTATCTCCACCAGTTCATGCTCTACCTGTCGGGCATGCTGAAGCGAGAGAAGGAGCGTAACGACGCCTTCCTCGCTATTGGAAATGTCGCCAACTCCGTCAAGAGCGCCATTGCGCCATACCTGGACGGCGTACTCATCTATGTCCGCGAGGGCCTCAGCATCTCGTCAAGGAAACGGGGATCTGTCGACCCGGTTTTCGACTGTATCAGTAGGCTTGCAGTCGCCGTGGGCCAGACTCTCAGCAAGTACATGGAGGCTCTCCTTGACCCGATATTCGCCTGTGAGCTCACGCCGAAGCTCACCCAAGCCCTTGTCGACATCGCGTTCTATATTCCCTCCGTCAAGGCTACGATCCAGGATCGACTGCTCGACATGCTCAGCGTCGTACTCTGCGGCGAGCCATTCAGGCCTCTGGGCGCCCCTCAACCGAACACCCTCGCAACGCTCCCCATCGTCACGAGGGACGCGAAGGACCCGCAGGCTTTCGAGCATCGCAAAGCCGAGATCAAGCTGGCGCTGAACACCCTCGGCAGCTTCGACTTTTCAGGTATCAGAGCCAAGACCTTTACGTACACCTTTCTTGTGGATTGGATGACCCGCTACAAGGCTTGTTAGTATGAGCGTGGCGGGCGACTCCTCTCCGATCACAGGGAATACTACCGTCTCCCCGGGTCCCGCAAGCGCGGAAAGCCCAAAGCCCCCAGAAAACCTCTCCGCCCGACGGCGAGCGCTGGAGCGGCCCTTCGATCATTCTTGCACCTTCCCAAGTTTGCCCCTTCCACAACCGCAACGCCCGGCGACGTCGAAAGCGAGCTAACAGTTGATGGAGGCCACGTGCTTAATGAGTTCGTCCGCGACGTCGCGATCAAGTACGTCGACGACGATGATCCGGAGATCCGCGAAGCTGCCGCCCTCACCTGCTGCCAGCTCTACGTCGAGGACACCATCGTCAGCCAGACGAGCCAGCACGCGCTGCAAGTTGTAGGTGAGGTCATCGAAAAGCTACTCACGGTAGGAGTCTCCGACCCCGAGCCGAGCATTCGGCGGACCGTCCTCGATGCCCTCGTCGAGCGATTCGACCGGCACCTCGCAAAGTCGGAGAACATCAGAACATTATTCCTCGCGCTGAACGACGAGGTCTTCACTATTCGTGAGGTCTCCATTTCGATAATTGGTCGCCTGACGCGGTATAATCCTGCCTATATCATCCCCTCCCTGCGGAAGACCCTCATCCAGATGCTCACCGAGCTGGAGTTCTCGGACGTCGCCCGGAACAAGGAAGAAAGCGCCAAACTACTGAGCCTCCTGATCCAGAACGCTCAAGGCCTCATCAAGCCCTACGTCCAGCCCATGATCTCCGTTCTCCTGCCCAAGGCCAGCGACCCAAGCGCCTCTGTTGCGGCTACTATCCTGAACGCCATTGGCGAGCTGGCGACCGTCGGTGGAGAGGACATGCTTCCCTACAAGGACAAACTGATGCCTCTCATCATCAGCGCCCTGCAAGACCAGAGCTCCAACCCCAAGCGAGAAGCCGCGCTCCACGCGCTTGGACAGCTCGCCAGCAACTCAGGATACGTCATCCTGCCGTACCTGGAGTACCCGGAACTCCTCGAGTTGCTCCAGGGCATCATCCGATCAGAGGGCCATGGAGGACGCCTGAGACAAGAGACGATCAAGCTCATGGGTATCTTGGGTGCACTGGACCCTTACAAGCACCAGGTATTTCAAACCACCCTTGGCCCTTTCAGACCCCCGTTGTGGAATTGTGACTACACCGATGACCCCGTTTTCGGCCCTCGCATCCCACGCGGCCCAGTTGGCGGGCGCATGTTCTCTATCCCTGCAGCCCCGCGACCCCCCCGACACCTACACCTTCCCTCCCCCGTGCCCGGATCCATTACATACAGAGGCCCCAACCCCAGTTCCCGGAATAGCCGAGGTGCTAACAAGTCTCGACGCACTTAGCAAGTCGAAGAGCTCACGCCCGAAGTACAACGACGGGGCGAGGCAACGCAGATGACGGATGTGTCGCTGATGATGACGGGGCTCATGCCGTCGAACAAGGAGTACTTCTCGACCGTCGTCATCAACTCCTTGCTGCAGATCCTCAACGACCCCTCGCTCGCCACGCACCACGCCGCCGTCATCGAGGCTATCATGAACATCTTCCGCACTCTTGGCCTCGAGTGTGTGCAGTTCCTCGACAGGATCATTCCTGCATTCCTTGGCGTCATCCGATCGTCGAACACCCTGCGAGCCGAGTCGTATTTCAACCAGCTCGCGACGCTCGTCGGCATCGTACGCCAGCACATCCGGAACTATCTCCCGGACATTATCGAGATCCTGGAGGAGTACTGGGACGTCTCGATCCCCCTCCAAGCCACTATCCTTCAGTTGATTGAGGCGATTTCCAGGTCACTCGAAGGCGAGTTCAAGATATACCTGGCGGGCCTTTTACCGCTGATGCTCGGAGCCCTTGAACGAGATGCGTCGCCTAGGAGGGTTGCCTCGGAGAGGGTCCTGCACGCATTCCTGGTGTTCGGCTCGAGCAGCGAGGAGTACATGCATCTTATCATCCCCGTCATTGTTCGCACCTTTGAGAAGCAGGGCCAGCCTACCCATACCAGGAAGCAGGCAATCGATACGATCGGTAAGCTGTCGCGCGAAGTGAACCTCAATGACTTTGCATCGAGGATCATCCACCCACTCACGCGTGTGCTCACGCTTGGGGACCCTTCGTTGAGGGTCGCGGCTCTTGATACTCTTTGCGCCCTCATACAGCAGCTTGGTAAGGAATATCTGCCGTTCATGGGTGCGGTCAATAAGATTCTGGCGCACCATCAAATCCAGCACCAGAACTACGAGCTCCTCGTCACGAAACTGCAGAAGGGAGAAGCTCTCCCGCAGCACCTGACTTCAGATCCGCGCCCGGGCGATCGAATCGATGAGCCATTGTTTGGTGAGCTGGCTTCGAAGAAGCTTGAGATGAACCCGGTCCACCTAAAGGCCGCGTGGGATACGAAAGGGAAGTCGACGAAGGAGGACTGGCAAGAGTGGCTGCGGCGATTCAGCACGACACTCTTGAGTGAATCCCCGAACCACGCCCTGCGAGCTTGCGCCAGCTTGGCTAGTTCCTATCTGCCTCTCGCTCGTGAGCTATTCAACTCCGCCTTCGTATCCTGTTGGGGCGAACTCTATGAACAGTTCCAGGTTAGTACTGCGCGATACCCCCGACAACAAGACGCACGCTAACTTGATCTTTTTCGTTACAGGATGAGTTGATTCAGAACATCGAAAGCGCCATCAAGTCGGAGAACGTCCCACCGGACTTGTTGGCCCTGCTTCTCAACCTTGCCGAGTTCATGGAGCACGATGACAAGGCGCTGCCGATCGACATCCGCATCCTCGGCCGCGAAGCCGCGCGATGCCACGCCTATGCCAAGGCCCTCCACTACAAGGAACTCGAGTTCCTTCAGGATCAGAGCAGCGGGGCCGTCGAGGCCCTCATCGTCATCAACAACCAGCTGCAACAAGCCGACGCTGCTATTGGCATCCTACGCCGCGCTCAGCTGTACAAAGACGGCATCACCCTCCGTGAGACTTGGTTTGAGAAGCTGGAGCGATGGGACGAGGCCCTCACGTTCTACAACAACCGCCTCGCCGACGCGGAGGAACACAACGAGACCGTACCGGTGGAGGTCATCATGGGCAAGATGCGCTGTCTGCACGCCTTGGGCGAATGGGACACCCTCGCGACTATTGCGAGCGAGAGGTGGCAGACGGCATCCGTCGAGCTTCAGCGCCTGATCGCCCCGCTCGCTACCGCCGCTGCTTGGGGCCTCGCGAAGTGGGACTCCATGGACAGCTACCTGCAGTCCATGCGCCGTCACTCGCCAGACCGAGCCTATTTTAGTGCGATTCTCGCTCTGCACCGCAACCAGTTCCGCGAAGCTCTCACCTGCGTCCAGCAAGCGCGGGAGGGTCTTGACACTGAGCTCAGCGCTCTCGTCAGCGAATCGTACAACCGGGCTTACCAGGTAGTGGTCCGTGTGCAAATGCTGGCGGAGCTCGAGGAGCTCATCGTCTACAAACAATGCGACGAAAAGAAGCAGGCCACGATGAGGCGGACGTGGGAGACGCGACTCAAGGGTTGCCAGCGAAACGTCGAGGTCTGGCAGAGGATGCTTAAGCTGCGGGCTCTCGTCATCTCCCCCCCTGAGAACATGCACATGTGGATCAAGTTTGCCAACCTCTGCCGCAAATCTGGGCGGATGGGCCTCGCGGAGAAGTCGCTGAGGCTACTGGTCGGCGTCGATGCCCCTCTCGACACCGTCCTTCCTTACTGGGGTGATCGACAGCAGCCGATCCACAACAGGAACATCCCGGCCCAGGTCATATACGGCATCTTGAAATACAAGTGGGACCTGGGTGCCTCAGCCGGCGACCACGGGCACAACGGAATGCCGGCTAAGGCCCTTTATTGCCTGCGGAAATTCACCCACGATACGGCCGCGCGACTCGACCACATCAAGGACCAACTCAGCGCCCAGGCGCCGAACGGGTTTGAGATCTCCAGCGACTTCAACTTCCAACACCCGCTGGACCCCGCCGTCTTGAGTCCGCAGACACACAAAGCTTTGCAAGACCAGACCGTTCTGCTCGCCAAGTGCTACCTCCGTCAGGGTGAATGGATCAGGACACTGCACAGGGAATCGTGGCAGCAAAACCATGTCCAAGAGGTCCTCGCCTCGTACTCGGCGGCAACCAAGTACAACCCGCGCTGGTACAAGGCCTGGCACGGCTGGGCGTTGGCCAACTTTGAAATTGTCAACACCATCAGCCAGCGGAGTGAGAGGGAGCACATCGCAATGGATCCGTCCATCATCCTGGATCATGCCGTCCCCGCAATCCTCGGATTCTTTAAGTCGATCTCGTTGTCGGCCGGCAGCTCTCTGCAGGACACGTTGCGCTTGCTTACATTGTGGTTCTCTCACGGGGGCAGCCCCGAAGTTAACGCCGCTGTAACTGAGGGATTCACCAACGTCACCATAGACACGTGGCTGGAGGTCATCCCGCAGCTTATTGCTCGGATCAATCAGCCTAACAGGCGGGTCCAGCAGACCGTTCACAATCTGCTGGCGGATGTCGGAAGGGCGCACCCTCAGGCGCTTGTCTACCCCCTGACGGTGGCGATGAAGGCGACCCAGAGCTCGACACGGTCGAGGTCAGCTGCCCAGATCATGGACAGCATGCGGCAGCACAGCTCGAACCTCGTCGCGCAGGCCGACATAGTAAGCCAGGAGCTGATCCGCGTCGCTGTCCTGTGGCACGAACTCTGGCACGAGGGCCTGGAAGAGGCTTCGCGCCTCTATTTCGGCGATCACAACATAGAGGGCATGTTCGCCGCCCTTGGCCCTCTCCACGACCTCTTGGAGCGGGGTCCCGAAACCCTGCGGGAGATTTCGTTCGTCCAGGCGTTTGGGCGAGACTTGACCGATGCCCGTGAATGGTGCCGCCAGTACCAAAACAGTCTGGATGTTGTCGAACTTAACCAGGCTTGGGATCTCTATTATCAAGTGTTTAGGAGGATCTCTCGACAACTCCCCCAGATGTCTTCGCTGGAGCTGGCCTATTGCTCGCCAAAGCTGTTGGCGGCGAAGGATCTCGACCTCGCCGTCCCGGGCACATACCGCAGCGGCGCGCCGATCGTCAGAATCGGGCACTTCGACTCGACGTTCACTGTTATTAACTCCAAACAGCGACCGCGCAAGCTGAACGTCAACGGCAGCGACGGCACGTCCTATTCCTTCCTTCTCAAGGGACACGAAGACATCCGGCAGGACGAACGTGTGATGCAATTGTTTGGGCTGTGCAACACGCTCCTCGCTAATGACACGGAGTCGTACAAGCGGCATCTCAACATCCAACGCTACCCTGCGATCCCGTTGTCGCAGAACTCGGGTCTCCTGGGCTGGGTGCCGAACAGCGACACGCTCCATGTTCTCATACGAGAGTACCGCGAGAGTAGGAAGATACTCCTAAACATCGAGCACCGCATCATGCTCCAGATGGCGCCAGACTACGACAATTTGACACTCATGCAGAAGGTGGAGGTCTTCGGGTATGCCCTGGACAACACGACGGGCCAGGACCTCTATCGTGTCTTGTGGCTGAAGAGCAAGAGCTCGGAGGCGTGGCTGGAGCGGCGCACGAACTACACGCGGTCGCTGGCCGTCATGTCGATGGTGGGATACATCCTCGGCCTGGGCGACCGGCACCCGTCGAACCTGATGCTCGACCGCATCACGGGCAAGATCATCCACATTGACTTTGGCGACTGCTTCGAGGTGGCGATGAAGCGCGAGAAGTACCCCGAGCGCGTGCCGTTCCGGCTGACGCGCATGCTCACGTACGCCATGGAGGTCAGCAACATCGAGGGCAGCTTCCGCATAACATGCGAGCAGGTCATGCGGGTCCTCCGCGACAACAAAGAGAGCGTTATGGCCGTTCTCGAGGCGGTACGTCCCCTTCTTCCCCTCCCCTAGGTTCGTCTATCTTGCAGTTTGCTAACTTGTTGGGCAGTTCATCCACGACCCGCTTCTCACTTGGAGACTTACGAATAACCAAGACCAGCCGGGACCCTTCCAATCCGAACGTGAAACATCCATCGTGGGCGGCCAAGGCACCCGCGCCCGCCGGCCCTCGATCCTCGAGGGTCGTCCGCAGGACCTCCTCGCCGCGCAGGCCAACGTCGAGGGCACCGTCCCACCCACCACGCGCGCGCGTGCGCGCACGAACTCGTCGGCGGCGGCCATCAACGGCAACGGCGCGAACGGCGTCAACGGGGCGCCGCACATGGGCCCGGTGGTGGAGGTGCAGAACGCGCGGGCGCTGGAGGTGCTGGACAGGGTGCAGCAGAAGCTCACGGGGATGGACTTTAGGAACCAGGGCGAGATGGATGTGGTGACCCAGGTCAACCGCCTGATCATCGAAGCGACGAGGCTGGAGAACCTCTGCCAGCACTACATAGGATGGTGCAGCTTCTGGTGAGCGGGACGTGTGAGGGGGACTCTTGGTGGGGGGCCGAGGTGAGATTGGTGGGGTGAGAAGGATGGGGTGAGAAGGAATGGGGATGGTGGGGTGGAACAGGAGCGAGGGAGTGCATGGGACGAGGGGACGATGAACGAGGGGGTGGAGGAGAGCGACGGGTTACATGGCGGAGCGAAGTATATGGAGGTGGACATGGCTTGCTTGCGGACGAGTCGCTGAATCTGGTGGAAGATTCGAAGGAGGATCTCGGAGGGGTTTGCCAGGGTTCGCGATCATCATCATTGCGGTTGAATTTCTGCTTTTTCGTTTCACGACATTTCACATTCACAACACCCCCTTTTTCCCCACAGCATCTTATTACACTTTCACGACATCTCGGGAATCTTCGAGAGGGCACTGGTCTCTTTTATTTTTCTTCGATTCGTTTGTATCTTTATGGCCATGGCGCTGGGGAGGTGAGGGGCGTATGGTAGTTTCAATTCATATTTTAGTTTTAATGCTGTGTGCTTTGGTGATTGCCTCGTAGTTGTTCTGGAGACGAGATTGTTGGAGTGGAGGGGGGAATCAGGGCTCTGGCGAATAAAGCAGGGAGCTTGGGGGCAACCTCGAGTCTGGAGGTCTCGATGGAGGATGGAGGGTTGGAGGTTGAATAACCCAGCAGTCGATCGGTTTGCCCTTGTGCAAACTGGTGAGGGTGCTCACAAACAGTCAGAAGCAGTTATGCCAGCACAGTTTGGCCAGCTGTATCCTACTGCCACTGCAAGAAATATGACTGAAATATTTGATTCATCCTGCTTTGAGAATCACAAGGGTGGAATTGTCAAATGCAAGAAGTAACAACGATGACCTTTCCCCCAGAGACCCTTACTGGAGCAAGTCACTGCCTCCTCCCTTCCCCGTCGCTCGCTGTCTTTGGCGGGTGGGGCAGAAACTGGAGGTGTGGAGCCCAAACGTTCCAACCCACCAATCATCAGACCTAACACTGGACAGCAGGGGAGGGCCTCACTCGCACCTTCCTCACAACTTCAGGCCTACCTGCTTGCGCTGCGCTGTGAGGATCGCGGCTGATCCACTTCATCGCCAGCCCCTCCCTCCGATTCGGAAGGAGCGACTCGAAGCAAGCAAGTGACTTGGGTATTTCTTGGGCTTGCCGTGCTGCCTTCCGCACCGTTTTGAATTGATTCCACCTGAGCCCTTTCCTTCCTGCACAACACCTGGACCAGTCGCGACAGGAGCCTTGTTTGGTGTTTTGAAGCCATCGCGCTTGTGCTCGTGGACTTTCACACTGAGCCTCGAACATCTCACAAAGACAAGGGACCCTTTTGTACAATATTCTGCAGCTCACTGCACCTATTGAATCCCCTTGTTTTGGTTGAGGCTTTTTCCTTTTACTCATGTCACTGCCTCTCACTTTGACACGTCAAGGTCACTCTGGATTGTGAAATCGCATTGCAACCGAGCGACCACATCCCAGCGCGATGCCACCACCCCCAGGTAAGCCCTCACCTGCGCAACACTCAATCCCTGCAATATCCTAACCCCCTCCGCAGAAGCCCCGCCCACAGGGCAGACGGACGGCGTCCGCGCCGCCGACGACCCGGCCGTGGTCTCCTCGCTCCGCTCTGCCCTCCGTGACGTCTATGAGCGGTACAAGGCCTACAAGGAGCGCAGCGAGACCCTCGAGGCCGAGGCCAGCCGGAAGCTGGGCGCGTACACGGCCGAGACGGCCGCCATGCTGCGCCAGTGGGGGAGCGACCCCAACATCAACGGCACGTACGTGGAGACGCAGCTGCAGGCGCGCAACGGGCAGTTCAAGAACATCGAGGGGAGGGAGGCGGACCGGCAGATCAGCAACCGGGCGAGCTTCGAGGCGGACCTGCTTTCTGTCTTGGAGGATATTGTGAGGAGGGATGGGAAGATTTTGGAGGTATGTGCTTGGCTGTCGCGTCGTGCTGCCTTGCCGATGGGAATGTTCGGTGCTAACGGTTGACTGTAGAGGAATCCTCACCCTAGGGGCACCATGCCGGTGGATGAGCCCCCGCCAAACGCTTCTCAGCCCCCGGTTGGAACGCCGAAGCCCCTGGAGAAAGCCAGGTCCGCGGAGAAAGCAACCCCCGTGGAGCAAGCTTCCCAACCCCTGGCGAATGCTTCCGAACCTCCGGTACAGCCTTCTCCGACTCGGAGTGTAAGTTTGAACCCATCCTGCGATCGTCCCAGCCGATCCACTTCACCCCGTCTCCTCACAGCATCAATGCACAATGCTAATGCAATATTAGACACGGAAGCGTCAGCGTGAGCTTGACTCCCCTCGCGCGAGCGGGCAGCCGGAGAGCCCCAGGATCAAGAGAACCAGACGAGCCTCGGAGGCCGCAAAGGCCGTGGAAGATACGCCGGGAACCCAGCTGGTCGGAATCCAGCAGGTCGGGTCACCAGCAAACTCTCCGAGGAACCCACATGAAGTTGTGTTGCCCGGCAAGGGGGACGCTTCTCGCAAGATCACGTTCGAAGAGGTCTACCAGGGCGGCAAGGCGAAGCAGAAGCATGCCATCATCACCCACCCCGTGGTTCCTGCGGGAACGTGGTTCATCCTCAAGTGCGAGTGCGATGACCACATTGTCCATTTCGGCCCCGCCCTATCTGCCCTGCGTGGCGCGTCGAGGCACCTTGATATAGATTACCATAAGCTGTCGAGGTCCGTCAAGGATGCCATAGAACACCTCGGGTGGGAAGTGGTGGGATGCGATAACGAAAAGGCAGCCGCCAACAATGCCGTGTTTGAACAGGCGCTGAGCCAGGGCTATATACCCATCAACACGCGGCAGAACTCGAGTCGCAGGTGGTTCGACGGTGCCGGCGCCAGCTACTCAAAGTCTCCCGCCGAGACCGACCCAGCGAAAAGCACACCCGCCAAGGCTGTCAAGGCTTCGCCGGCCAAGGCCTCCCCCGTCAAGAACCCTCCCATCACGCGGGCCAAGGGCGGCGAACTCTACTACGCGTGGTGGCCGGGCGACGAGAAGTACTATCTGTGCATGATCATGCCGTGGGACAACTCCCAGGACTTTGGTCTCGATGGGTTACGCCAGGGCATCCACGGCCTTGGGCTACTCGACAAGAAGCAGACGCGCGTGCCTAAGTGCTACAACATCGACTGTGACTTGGAACCCCCTCAGATTGTCGGCTGGAGTGAAGGTTTCGAGGACGGCGGCCCGAAGGAGTCCAAGCGGGTTTTCCCTGCTCTCTTCTTCCACTCCCCGTGAGTATTTCGCGATTTAGAGGCGTCCGTGTTGTGGTTTCTTGCTGACACTACAAGTAGGAATAAGAAGAACCAATCCTCATGGACCAAAGCGAGCTTCCTCCGTGCGTTTGACTGGCGTCAGCCTAACTTCGACGTTCCTGGCTACAAGCTCAACCGGCAGTCTGTGAAGAGCGCCTTGGAGGCGATGGCCAAGGCGCGGGGCTTCTCGTCCTTCGCCCAGTTTGAGACTTCTCAGGCAGCGGGTGCTTCGGGAGAGAGCCCCCATGACGAGGCTACGAGGGCGCCTGCGCAGAACGGTGATGGCGGGGTTCAAAGTGAGATCCAGGTGGTCGACGAGGAGGATGAGTCGAGCTCGGCCAAGGCGCAGACGAAGGACGGAGGCCGACCGGATGTATCGCCCCCCGACAAAGGACCGGAGGAAGCCCAAACCACCAATGACGCTTCGCGAGAGATGCAGACCGATGTCTCTCAGTCTGCGACGGAATCCGCCCCGCAGCCCGCTGGGAATCAAGGGAAGTCCCAGCCACCTGCCAAGGAGCCCGAGCTTCAAGAGAAAGCTTCCGTCGATGCCCCCAAGAGCCAATCGAAGACGGCTAGTGACAAACCCACTGGGAATGGGACGGCACCCCCGGCTCCGGAAGGCGTGACGCAGCCGCTGCAGAGCGAAGCACCGCCCAAGTCCTCAAGCCCTGCTGGAAATGGTGCAATGGCGAATGGGAGGTCGTCTCCTGCTACAACGGGTACGACGACGGGGCCGCAAGCCACGAAGCCACCCGCGGCCGCTGAAGCTGCCACTGATGCAGCGAAGAAACCACTGGCCGCGAAACAACCCGCAGCTGCGGAAGCTGCTTCCGATGCGACGACGAAGCCGCAGGCCGCGAAACAACCCAATGCTGCCGGACCCCTGTTGGCTCGGAAGTCGGTCACTGGGAAGAAGGCGCCCACGGCATCTGCGACCCCCCCGGCCACTCCGGCTGGATCTCGACCGGGTGCAGCCTTGCCCCCGATGCCGAACACGGCGAACAGCCCGTCGACAACCCCGGCGCCTTCGAAGGCCACAACTGCATCTCGGTCGGTGGCAGACTTGCCCCCGAAGCCGCCCAGCGTGGACAGCCCGTCCGCTGCCGCGGCTTCTTCAAAGGCCGCCAATACCCAATCGCCGGCGACTACAACTGTCCAGACACCAGACGCAAAGGCTGCACCAAGCACGCCAGCGACCAACCCACCCAATGGAGTGAGAATCCAGACTCAATTGGCGCCGCCTTCGCAGACGGGCCCGCGAACCCGATCGTCGCCTGCCGTTTCACCGGCCGATTCGCCAGCCAATTCCTTGCGATCGGCTTCCACTCCCAGGAACGCCGCATCGGCGACGGACGCCCAGCGCTTCTACCTCTCGGAATACGAAGGCCCAGACAACTCCTGGAATGCAGCCAACGACTCGGAGCGTCTGATTCTAGAGATCGACCCCAAGACACAGACAGCGAAAACGGGCCCGGGACAGCCAGTCACGCTTGAGATCGACCCTAAGCGCGTCACATCTCACGCACAGTTCCGAGACAAGCCCGAGCCCGGAAAGCACACGCTCACCCTCAACACGAAGGATTCCAAGTCGGGGACGGTCAAGGAGCACCGGCTTGTATTTGACCAGGGCGGGGGCGTTGCGGCCAGCCGGCAGGCCAGGCGTTTCTACAGCTGGGTGACCGGGTGGTGAGAGTTGACATACTGGGACGGGACGCTAGTTTTACGACTGTCGTTCCCGCCCACGTTATCCCGAATTGTATTATCGGCATGGGCAGGTTTATTTCGTGTAAGGAGGGTCGATTGATGGGTTTGGCGCTGTCTGGGAGGATTCGGTTCTGCTTTGTGTGATATCCATTTACTTGTTGGGAGGAAGGTTCTGCCAGTTAGTGGGTTTTATCAGTGTGCAATCGTTCCTCACGATCATGTCCCTCTCAGGCATTTGTAGGGCAGTAACGTTGAGAAACTACAGAGTCTCGGCACATGAATAAATGTCTGTTCAACTGGACGCAGAGCTGGCGGAGCTCGCAAAGTAGTCCCGGATTGGTAGGGATGAGCGTTGGCGTCCAAAGCCACTTGTAGATTGGAAGAGTCGTTCAGCAGCCGGCAGAAACACTTCCAAGGTGGTGCTATGAGCTTAATCCCGTCTTTTCTCCGCTTATTATTTGCTTCTGTTGCTCCCGAAGAAGGCCTGCCGTCCTTCGCTTACCAGTACTGCGGTGAGCAAGAGCCCCGAACTCTACATAGTGACGTAGCTGCGCAACGCTCGCATGTGATCCCGGCCCATCCGCAGCGGGGCTGTGGATACCGCTCGGCAGCGGGGAGGCCTGTCACTTCCAGGCTTCCCTCGGACGTAGCAGCCAATCACAGCTCGGCCACCAGCGCCTCCTCCTGCTTGCATCCCAGCAAGGCGTCCAGTGTCTCCACTCACGTGTCCATCGCCGCTGCCGTGGCAGGGCGCCCCCAGGAAGGGAAGCGGCGACCCGCGGCTGCCAAGAGTCGCGCTGGACTTGGGATTGCGTGTAGCTTCCCTCGGACCTGACGTTGCCCGCCCCAGCTTCATGATTTCAACGAACTTCCTCTCCACCAAAACTTCCGTCGCCCCCCTCTTCCGCCGCGTGCCATCCACTCAGCTCCGCACAACGCATAATACCATTCGTTTTCCACCGGTTCCCTTCCACGTTTTCGACTCGAAGCCCGACCTCTCCCCCCACCCCCCGCCTTTATTTTCCTTTCTTGCCTGGCTTTCGCCCCCCCGCGCCCGCGCTGCCTGAAGCTCTCTCTTTGGCTCCTGCTGCTGCACTGTCATGCCGCCCGTCTGACCCGCACAAACGTCTCTCACAGGAGGACGAGTTGTGGGCGGCTTTGGGCACCGGCGCGACCGACGCTTCCATAAATGGCCGCTTTCGTGAGTGTCTTTCCTTTGCTTGGCTTCCTCCCTGTGCCGTGTTGCCACTGCCATGGCGAGCGTACTCTTCCCTGTCGGCGTCGTCGCTGGGGCGGCGAGCGACTTGCTCTACGGGAAGCCGTGCCCGTACCATGACCAGCCCCGCCGGCAGTGCCGGCTCGCGGGGCTCCCCTGCGTCCATCTCTCCGGGGTGAACCCCAGTCCGTCGCCGGCATGGCTCTTCTCCTTCCTACTCGTCGATCTTCTCGCGACATTCTTGTCTGTGCCTTCGCTAACATGCCTCTAGGAACCGCCTTTGCTAATGTCCCAAATGGCGTCCCCGAAGCGCGGCCGCGGGCCCCCCGACGCCGATGGCCCCAGCACGCCGCGCGCGGCGGACGACATCCCATCCCCCTCCAACGCTCCCCCGACCCACGCCGCCTTCTCGCCCGTCACGATCACCCACCCCTCCAAGTCCTCGAAGCGCCGCTCGACCATCCTCGTGCACCAGAAATCCCCGTTGCTGCTCGCCACCCCGCCGCAGATCACCCGCGCGCTCGCGTACTCGCACCCCTTCCTATTACCGCTGAATAAGATGGCGGGCCTGCTGACCTGGACGACGGGCGACCCCTGGGAGAGCTTCCTCATGCTGCTCGCATTCTGGGCTGTCGTGCTCTACGGGGACGTCGTGATACGTATGGCGGGGCCCATCGTCGTGGTGGTGGCGCTCATCCTCGGCATGTACGGCCGGCGGTTCAGCCCGCTGAGCACCAGCGGATGGGGCGAGCCGGCGCAGAAGAAGGTGTCCAAGAAGGCTACGGCGAATAATGGGACGGCCAAGGCGCAACGGGGTGCCGGGAAGGCGACCGCGAACGGGGCCGCCCCGCCGGGGCACCAGAGGGGTAATTCCGAGATCACGACCACCAGACACCAGAAGACGCTCGACGAGATTGTCGAGACGTTGAAAGAGTTCACCGGGAGGTGTAACCTGCTGCTGGAGCCGCTCATCGAAATGACGGACTTTCTCAGCACGCAGCGAACGCCCACGTCCGCGACGACGCGCCCGGCGCTGACAACCATGTTTATCCGGATCCTGTTCTGTACACCATTTTGGTTCGCCCTCACGCTGCCGCCCTTCCGGATTATCACCAGCCGGCGGGTTGTGCTCGTGTTCGGGACGCTTATCCTTACCTGGCACGCCAAGTTCATGCGCGTCGTGCGCGAGCTGCTGTGGAGGAGTTCGATCGTCCGGCGAGTAGCGGCGCTGCTCACGGGGCTCACATTTGAGAGCCCCATCAAGCCGCCGGTCTCGAACGTCCCATCGATTGTCACCTCCATCGACGGCGAGAGCAACGGGAACCCGCCGCCGACGCCAAAGAAGGAAGAGTCGGAGCTGACCAAGGCGCTGCGGCGGCAGTCGCACCACCACAACCACAAGGCCGGCGAGGGCGTCGGGCGGGACGCCGGCGTGAAGTTCACGTTCATCATCTACGAAAACCAGCGCCGGTGGGTGGGGCTCGGCTGGACTACAAGCCTCTTTGCCTACGAGCGCAGCGCGTGGACCGACGAGCACAACAACCCGGTGCCCCCGCGAGATGCCTTTGAGCTGCCCGAGGCGGAGGAGGGCAGCCGGATGGCGTGGCGGTGGGTCGATGGGAGTCGGTGGAAGGTGGACGGGGTGCAGGACGAGGGCAAGGAGGTGGACTACGACGGGCCCGAGGGGAAGAACGGGTGGGTGTTCTATGATAATAAGGTGGGTCACCGTGTCTCTGGGTTATGTACAAGGATGCTAATGTTGGCAGTGGCAAAACGGGCGCCGGGGACAGGATGGCTGGGCGCGGTGGACGCGGCGGAGAAAATGGTACCGCGATGCGGAGCTCGTTGAGGTGGACGAGGACCAGCCCGAGGCGATCGCCACCACCGATGGCGCCGGAGACCTTCCCGACGAGGAGCCCGCGGAGACGGCGCAGCCCACGAGCCAAGCCTACAGCACAACAGAGGAGAAGATGATCTCGCCCACGGCGGAAACCCGGCCCTCCGGCCTCGAGCCGGTCATCGAAGCCGAAGCGGACGACGCGCTCCACATACCGAAGCCCGAGGAGAAGGAGGATTCGGCGTCGGTGCACTCTACGTCCTCGCGGTCGTTCTTCCGGCCTACGTCACTGCGGCGCAAGGCCACGGACCGCTCGACGGCGTCTTCCGTTCATGGGGCGGAGCGCCCGCCGCGGACACGGCGGGACAGCGAGGCGAAGAGCGAGGAGGAGGTGTCCGGGCTGGGGATCGCGGTGGGGATGGAGATCCACGACCGGGGGAGGGAGGGGTGGGGCGTTGGCGACGAGGCGCGCATGTCGCTGGAGTAGGCGGTGCATGGGTAATTGGTATGGGTAGGTGTATTCTTAGGTGTATTTTACGAGTAGCCTTACGACCTATGCTATGAATGAGGAGACTTTTGTCCACTTTGTACACTTTGTCCGTGCGTGTCTGCTGCCATTCCCCGGCGCGTTTCGTAAGAAGAAAGCTGAGTAAGCGAAAGCGGGGTAAAAAGTGAAGGCTCATAACCGCTGTGGGGAGCCTAAAGCGTAACAAGGAACAAGGGGACCCATGGCGCAACGGTAGCGCGTCTGATTCCAGCTATAAGCAGGAGTAATATCCCTAGTTGATTCCAGAAGGTTAAGCGTTCAAATCGCTTTGGGTTCATTTTTTTGCACTTCTTTTTGCTTGCGTCCCGGACCCGTCGAGGTTTAAATTGGGCAAAAGTAAATATTATCTCTGTCTTTTTTCTTGCTTTTTTCGGTTTGGGGTTCTGGGTCTTTTGTTTTTTTGCGCTGGTGGGAGTGTGTCTGGGTTCATGAGGAGTGATGAGTTGGTCGGGCTTGGACGGCAGGTTATAAGGTGCCAGCTTAGAGTTTATCTTGTCTTCTTGCCTTTGTTACACTAGATCATTCCTTGTTCGAGACTCTGCGTATGCATTCCTCTCTTCTTCGATAGAAGGGGTTTTGGGGTAGCCATGGGTCCTCCGTGGTGGTGGAGACCCGTCCTGCCCGGCGCCTGCGGATCCGGGGACGCCGAGTGCTTGAGATAATCGGCGCTGTTTATACTTGCACCAGAGGGGGCGTTGAGCCGCTGTCTCACCCCCGAGTGCGGTTTTGCAGAAGTTCCATGGCAATACCCGGTGGAAGCCGTCCGCTACTACATGGCTATGCAGTTCCCGTTCCGGCGAAGTGTCAGGCCGGGATGACTTGACCCCGCAGCAAAATGTAAGCGTCTGCCTGGCCTTGTTTATATTCAACCCTTCCAAACTGTGAGCCTCCAAGCCTGAGCCCCCATGGCTTCGCACATACACACGCACACACACCCGCACACAAGCACACCCAAACCCGAAAGTTCCAGAGCAACCACAATGTCCTACCAGGAGACGCAGGCGCCCGCGGACGTCAAGGCCCGCCTCAAGGACTCGTACGACGCCATCGCGGGCGTGTACAACAAGTGGACCGAGGACCACCACGCCGTGCGCCTAAAGTACCTCGACGAGTTCAAGGCCCGCCTGCCATCCCCCGCCTCGCCCCCCGTGCGCATCCTCGAGCTGGGCTGCGGCGCCGGCCTGCCCGCCACCAAGATCCTGTCCGAGATCCCCGGCGCCGAGGTGGTCGGCAACGACCTGTCGACGAAGCAGGTCGAGCTGGCGCGGGCGAACGCCGCGTCCTGGGCCAACGGCGCGGTGCGGTTCGTGGAGGGGGACATGGTGGATCCGTCCGTGCTGGATTTCGACGAGGGGGCGCTGGACGGGGTGGTGGCGCTGTACAGCATCATCCACCTGCCGCGCGCGGAGCAGGCGGAGATGTTCAAGCGGATCGGGCGGTGGCTGCGGCCGGGGGGCCTGCTGCTGGCGAACTTCTCGACGGACGAGAAGGAGGGGGTGGTGATGGAGGAGTGGTTAAAGGAGGAGAGGGGGTGGATGTTTTGGAGCGGGTGGGGGGAGGGGACGGTGGGGAGGGTTGAGGGGGAGGGGATGGAGGTTTTGGTGAGGGGGGAGGAGGGGGAGGGGGTTGATGTCAAGTTCTTGTGGGTTATTGCTAGGAAGAGGGAGTGAGCCTGCCGTAGCTTAACCCGGCAAAGCGCTTGGGTGAGACCATCAACTATCAAGGGCTCGCTTGGAGCATGCTGTCTGCAAAGCGGAGCCGGAGAGATCTTATGAGGGTGTGCTACGCTTCACGGGCCAATAAACATCAAATCTGGTCATTTCGCTATCCTCTAGCCCGGTTATGCTAATCCATCGTCTCTATACCCGTGAACAAAGGTATCCAATAGTCTACATATCCAAAGCCACATCATGTTCCCCCTACGCAGCCCCAACCCCATCCCTCTTCGCCAGCGCCGAGCTCCTCACCACGAACGCGCAAACAGCCGCCAGCCCGCAGCACACCGCCACCCCAAAGTACGGCAGCCCCGCCATGCCGTCCCCCATCCTCATCCCAGCCTTGAACAGCCACGCGATCGCCGGCCCCGCCCCCAGCTCGCCGAGCCCGCTCAGCACGCTGATGAGCGTGTACATCCGCGCCGTCTGGCCGCCGTCCACCAGCGCCGTGACGACCACCCTGCACAGCGTGGAGAAGCCGAGGCCGAGCGTGAAGAGCATGAGCCCCGCCACGGCGGCGGGCGCGGAGGGGAGGCCGAGGAGGAGGGCGCCGACGGCGAGGGCGGCGCCCGAGGCGCGCGCGAGGACGAGGTCCTTGACGGGCGGGTCGAGGCGGAAGGGCAGGCGCGGGGAGGTGAGGAGGCGGGAGAGGGAGGGGATGATGAGGACGTAGAGGGCGATGTTGAGGACGACCTGGCCCGAGAGGAGCATGCCGGCGTCGGAGAGGGTCCAGCCCAGGCTCTTGGAGATGTACTGCGCGGAGAACTCGAGCGCGCGCGAGTGCACGCCCGAGGTGGGGAAGGTGAGCAGGAGGGCGACGACGGGCGGGGACTTGAAGAGGGAGACGCTCTGGCGGAGGTCGGAGAGGACGCTGGAGGCGCGGGCTCTCATCGCTGCGGCGAAGGAGGCGGGCGGGGGGGCTTCCTGGTCGTCGGCGGCGGGTTTGGGCCGGGCGTGGAGGGTCTCGGGGAGGAAGAGGATGGAGAGCCCGCTCAGGACGACGATGGCGGCGCCGAGGGCGAAGGGGATCCAGGGGTCGATGCGCATGAGCTGGGCGGCGAGGAACGTGGCGGCGAGGTTCGCGGCCAGCGAGGAGACGATGATCACGAAGAACGCGTCGGACCTTGTTCCACATTAGTCTCCGCCTTAGAACAAGAAGGGAGGAAGGGGAGAATAGAACTCACAGCTTCTCAGTGGGCTCGACGTCGGCGACCATGGAAAAGGCCATGGCGATGAGGACGTGCTTGCCGCCGCCGATGAGCAGCCAGGCGTGGGCGGTCCAGACGAGGCGCGGGTTGTCGAGGGCGGGCATGCTGCGGAGGACGAGCATGCACCAGAAGACGGAGGCGGCCATGCCCAGCACGGCGAGGGCGAGGACGGGGCGGCGGCCGATCCTGTCCGCGAGAAGGCCGTACGGGAATCCCAGGATGAGACCTAAAACAGTCAGAATCCGTCCATCTTCTCAATGAGTATGAGAAAGCTCACCCGGCAGCACCTCGAACATGGAGTACATGGCGATGACAAACGACAGCTCCCCCTGCACGTCGTCCATGCCCTTGCACACCTTCTCGTCGATCTCGTCGGTGACGCCCAGCAGGCGCCGCCGGCAGATGATGTCCTCCAGGATCCTCAGCGTGGGCAGCGACACCATGGAGACGCCCAGCACCACGAGGAAGATCTGGGCGGCGAGCAGCAGGGTGAGGCGGCGCCCGCGCAGGACGGGCTGCTCGGCGCGGGCATCGCGGGGCTGGGCGAGGAGGGGGCTCGCCTCGTGGGCGGGGGGTGGGCGGTCCGCCATGGTTTTCGGGCTGTTTTCTGGCGATGTCAAGTGTGTGTTTGTTTCCGGGATAGATTATCTGATTATCTCGGTGGGGCAGGCAGCAATTTGAGCCGGGGGGCGGTTGGATAAGCAAGCGCCCCCACGGCTTTTTCAGCGGGTTTCAGTGGGGGCCGAGGACCTTGGCGGACGCTGGCCCACCTTCTTTTTTCGGGCGGGCGGGCGAGAAGGAATCCGCGTGGTTAAACGAGGATACGAGGACGCAGGCGGAGGAGGATGGTTATATGGGGTGGACCACCCTTAAGTTACACGCGTGCCCGCTTTCCCTTCGCCCTTCTTGGGCAAAAGACAAGATTCCGCTAGCACTTGCTAGGATCGAATGAAAGTCCGATTGAATTTTGAGACACCCGGCAGAGAGGCCGTCTCGTTTGAGACGCATACTTCGGCGTTGTACTCACGACTTTGATGATCGATCTCACATGTAGGGGCCCGATTCCCGCGACGGTTCCACATGGGCTAGCTCGATCCGGGTCGGCGTTCGCGTAGTGGCTTGTCGATTTGCTTTGCGATAAGCTTGTCCCCTGGTCGCACGCCACGAAACTTCTGAAGACGCTGGTGTGCCCCGCGTTTCTCGGCCGAAGTCCGGACCTGTCCGAGTGTAGGAGATAATCCAAACTGGCGTCACATGGTCTTCCCTATCACCCGGCTTCCCCCCCAAAATTACACCATACCACTCCCCTTATCCAACCAATGCACCATTGTTTATAAACACTTTGGACCTTGGGCCGTAGCGGGCCGGGACACCACGTCCAGTACCCGACTCCGGACAGCTTTCGCGGGACAGTGTGAATAGGCGCCTGACACCTTCACTGGATGACTTTGAACAAAACGAGACCCCGCTTCGACTCATCTCGGTCCTCCACCTCGGGCTATGACTCGACGAGTGCGGCTTTCCAACAGTTCAAGCCATGCACTGTGATATCTATCGAGTTTGAAACTCACAAGCCATTATAAACGTGGGATTTGAAATGAAGGCTGGCCAGGGTTGCTGGACATGTAAACGTGAGTTCAACTCCTTGAACAACCCATCAGCCCCATCCCTCCATCACCCTGCCAAGCCCGGCTAACACGATGCCAGGCCGCAAAGTAGGCTGTGATAGAGAGTTACCGGCATGCAAAAACTGCCTCCGTACAAGGAGAGAATGTCTCGGCTATGGAATCCGCCTCACGTGGCCCCGGAGACGGGACAGGGATCGAAACCTTGTCACCTACGCACCATCAACACACGGGCATGCGCCAGCGGCTTGTTATGGCAAGCAGTTCCTGAACTTCTCATACGAAGATATTGAGTTCCACAGGCTTCGATATTGCAGGCGAGTCCTGATGCAAAGACCGGCTCCTCGGCCATCGCGCGCCTTGTCTGCCCACACACTCATGCTCGGACAAGACGCGATGCTCTTGGCTTATTGTCCGTCGCTTACTATACTACCCGAGGTAGCCTTTATTGTGTACGTCCCCACTGACTTTTTCTTGTAGACGAGCAGGTTATAGCCCCAATGTGCTCGACCACCCGCGCGCGCAACGGATTCCGGTATGAGATAGTGCCCATTGCGTTGAACAGCCAAGACACCTCAAGCAGGGCTTTATGCAACGCCATGTTAGCCATCTCGGCTTACCACCACCTCGGATCAGCCGCCGCCCTCCCCTACAAGTTAAACACCATGCGTGCACTGTCCATGTCTCTGACGGCTACGTCAACCGGCCACTCGGCAGAGATCATGGAGGCGCAGCTGGCCGCCTGCATGATGCTGTCCATGTACAGTGTGAGTGGCCGTAACCGAGTTAAGCACCTCCCATCTTGTGCAGAAGATAACCGGAAGGGATAGGTATTCGACGAGGACGAGGGGCACTTTAACCTGCACCTGGGTGGCGCTGAGAAGATACTGTTAAATATGCGCTCCGTTCAGCCATTGCACCCGATATCCAAGTTCCTCATTAACTGGTTCCTGTACTACGATATCCTGGGCCGGTTTACCCAGTCATCCCACATCGGCCAAGACGACTCCGACGTGATGTCGCTGCTAGGCGTGGTGGGACCAGACGCGTCACTTGTAAGGCTGCTACTTGAGGCCCGACAATGTCTTCTCTATCCGCGCTAACTAGCCACCCAGATCGTGGGGCTCCTCGGCTGCTCCATCGAGATCTTCGAGATCATCCACCGCATCAACCGGATGCGCGTGTTACCTCCTCGAGGGCCGAACCCTCCATCCGTCGAGGCCTTCCGGCAGCGAGTAGCACTGGAACAGCGACTACAGAGCCTAACTCAACGACTTGACCCCGACGAGGTCAGCAGTTCCTCACCCGTCGGACGCCGACGCATCGAGGCAACGGCCGAGCTCTACCGCCTCGCGGCCCTCCTCTACCTCCAGCGCGTCTGCCCCACGTACGGAGACGACCACCGGAGGGGGGACTATCTGGAGCAGGCGTTCGCTGCTCTGGGCGTGCTGCAGGTGGTGACGAGCCCGTGGCCGGTCTTCCTGGTGGCCTGTGAGTCACAGAGCGACGAGCAGCGGATACAGATCCTGCAGATCCTGGACAGGATGGATAGTGTGCGGAGTGTTGGGAATGTCCACGTCATGCGCGGGATCATTGAGACGGTGTGGAAGCAGCGTGATTTGTGCTGTAGTGGAGATCAACCTGGGGGGGTGGAGTGGTGGTATCTCGTCGACTCTGACGTCGCAGCCCCCTGGTTTGCATAGGCTCGAGTTCTTATTTGTGTTCGCGGTGGAGATAGACGACACTGTACAACTTCGAGTTGGCGTAAAGCCATCAAGCGTTTACCATGAAATATTACTGCAGTATTGCCAACCAACAAGTCCGGCGCCGTTCTCCCGCGTTTCTTAAAGTACGGCTAGGGGCGTGAATTGTCGAAGCATATGCAGAACTTCATTGCTCGCCGTAGCCCGTATAACTTGACTCCCTATTCTATAACGCGAGCGCGAGCCTCCGAGAACGGAGGGTTACGATAGAGCTGGTGGGCGTTGCTGTCAGGATCGTCAGTCCTCTGCCGCGTGTAGGCGGGGACATAATTCATTCTCCGGCGAGCGCCGAACGGGAATACTACGCTAACCGCAGACTCCTTCCCTTTGCGAGAATTGTGGAGCGAGGGTCCTCTGAGCCGCCCTCGGTTCTGTGCCGCGATTGGCGCAGCCAGAGCAAGGCCGAGTGAACCCGCCGGCTTCCAGATTGAGCGGGGGGCGGATAGAGAAAGTGTTTCCTGCAGTGTGACTTTCAGAGCCATCACAAGGAGGAAAGATTCACGCGCGGTTGCCGGAATCCGAAAAGGCGTGAACATTTATTACTGAAAGGGCGCTCCCCCGCAGCGCCCCGCATCGGACCCTACAATAGTTATGCGTCATCGAGTCAACTGCCAGAACTATAAATAGAGTGAGGGAAGACCCTTCTGCCACCATTCCACTGCCAGCACCACATATCATTCCCTCCAGCTCCAAACACCTCCAGACACACCTCCTCGGAAACAGACACAATGTCGAAGCCCTCCGCCGTCGACGCCCCGCAGCACATCCTGCAGCTCCTCTCCGAGCTCCACCAAAAGTCCCTCGAGCAGGAGCCCGGCTACGCGCGCAAGGGCAACGTGACCTCGCACGCCGTCCTGGGCGACCTCGCGGAGCGCACGCCGGCGACGGACCCCAAGGTCGAGTTCAACAAGCTCATGCTCGACAAGTTCGTCGCGCTCGACGAGGACAAGTGCCACTACGTGTACCAGCTGATCAACGCCACGGGCGCGACGAACGTGGTCGAGGCAGGGACCAGCTTCGGGGTCAGCACCATCTACCTGGCGCTCGCGGTCGCCAGGGCGAAGGCTGCGACGGGGAAGGACGGGACGGTGATTGCGACGGAGAATGAGGAGGTGAAGGCCGCGGCGGCAAGGAGGTATTGGGCGCGGTGTGGTGAGGTGGTGGAGAGGGAGATTGATCTGAGGGTTGGCGATCTGCTTGAGACGCTCAAGGAAGGGTTGCCGGAGGTTGACCTCCTTCTCCTCGACAGTAAGTCACCTGTCTTGTCTCTAACTGGAAGCTCCTTTGTACTAATTGTAATGCAGTCTGGTCCGCCCTTGCTTTACCCACGCTCAAGACGGTTCTCCCACGTCTGAGATACGGCGCGGTTGTGCTCACTGACAACACGATCTCCTCTGCCGAGGGATATACCGACTTGCTGGGATTCCTGCGGGATCCGCAGAATGGGTTCACGAACCTCACGCTCCCCTTTAACGGCGGGTTCGAGATGAGCGTTTACCTGCCGAAGTAGGTGGACGCATGTTGGAAGAATGGAAATAAGGGCCGATTAAATAGTTTCAACACTGATACGCGGCCTACTGCTCTAAATGCTACATAAATGACCTCTTCTGGTTGGAACGCGCCAACTTCTGCTCCGTCTGCACTTTTCCCACTCTAGCGACTGTCTTGTTCGGTCCATTGCATTCCCATAAAGCGGATGTTAGGTGTAAGTGGGATCAATGTGACATTGCACCGCCTGTAGCCTGGACCCCAAAACACAGAGACAGCGCCCAGAATTCGTCGGGGTAATAGAGCCCCCGACTCCTATAGCCGATTGTCAGCGAGCCCCAGATCTCATCTCCGGTTAGGTTACTTCGGGAATGGCCCCCCATCCGGAGCCAACCAAGCGCGCGGATTCCCAGCCCGCCCTTACCCAAACCGGCCAGCAGCAATTTGCATTTTCTATTTTTACCGGCGCCATTCCCGCACAGTATTTCCCCCGCTCTTTTCCCACCTCCACGCTTTCCCCCTGTTCTTAGTTCACCCGCTTTTGTGGTAGGAGATCAATCGAATGGCCAAGTTTCTTGCGGCGCTCCTCTTGTTAGTCGCTGCGGCGCTAGGAGCTGAAGACGTGAATTATGACCCCGAGCTCAACTACCGCCCCGAGAATGTGACGGACCTCGCCTATTACCTCTACGCCTGGAGGGGGTCGTGAGTAGTTGACGGACCCGGAGCCCGGCGGAGGCTCCGTTTGCGCTTGGTCGGCTCTGCTAAGGCTACTCCTAGGTACTACAATGGCACCGCTAAGTTTAAGTTGGAGCCCTGGGACGAAGGCGACGACGACGACGACGAGGAGGCCTGCTCCCGGTACAGCAGGTCGACCATCACCTTCTCGTTCGACACGCTGGTGGCTGTCGTGGAGCCCAACGAAGATGACGAAGGAGACAACCCGTTCATGCTCCTCATGAGGTCCTGGCCCGACGAAATTGACCTCTGGCCCACCGGTGGCAACACGAACCCGTCCCCCGAGCAGATCAACAGCGACGTATTCGCCATCGATTCCGTAACGTACGTGCTCCCTCCCGCCCGGCCCCCCCAGCCACCCTACCCACTGACATAACGCCCTGACTTTCCCATCCACAGCCCTAGACAGAGGACCTTGACCGACTCGGGATCCCACGAACCCCTGTGGAACGTGTCCTCGCGCCACAGATCCGGCTCCGCGTACGAGTTCGACGCGACGAGCAACACGGCGGCCGAGTCGTTCCAGGTGAACATGACCCACTGCGACGGCACGCCGGACGTCTGGTGGGGCGGGGGCATCCTGAACGCCGAGTCGGGCGAGCGCTGGGTGGACGCGTCGCGCGCCTCTGACCCGTGGATCTCGGGCCGGTTCGACGACCGCACCGCGTCGTTTGAGCTGAAGGGGGTTTTCTTCCTGAATACCGACAGCGGGGCGCCCGAGGACGTGGAGGAGCTTTCTGGGAGGCTCACTATTGAGTTTGAGGGCGAGATTGATGGGGATAGGTCGGATCGCCTGGTGGGTGGGGATGATGTGCCGGCGTGGGAGGCTACGGTTGGGTTTGAGGGCGGGGAGGGGGATGATGACTCGGGTGCGGTGGGGAGGAAGACGATGGCTTCTTGTGGGTATGCGGTTTTGGCTATGGCACTGCTTGCAGCGTTCTATTAGTTACCGTAATCCAAGGTTGCATGGTTGATGAGGGTGATGCAGGCAGCTTGGCTAGGTATAATCACAGGTGCAAGGTGTATAAACAGAGTACTTATGTTCATGGCAGGGGTATGATCTAGGCCTCGAAAAAGGGAAACGTTTATAACACTGGGCTGGCGGTGCCGGTTGTCGGATTGGTACAGAGATGCAGACCCCTGCAACTTGATACCTATCGCAGGCTTCAGAATGGTTATATGAACATCATAGAAGCAAATGGGCTGCCCAAGATGGTATTGATAGACAAGTCCCCTTCCTCTGGTGCCGTCAATAAAGGCTCTAGAGCGAACGAGAAGCTTGCTGAAGAAGGGTCGCTGTGCACAACCACTTCACAGGATTATTAGAACCTACCGAGCTGTCCAAGCTTTCCCTCAACTCCGTGGCCGGTATGACGTATTTGTGCATATTGCACATCATTCTGGCGGCTTCACAGCAATTTTAGCAACTGCTGAACTAGGAGCCCAAGTGGCAGCAGAGACCAATGGCCCTGCAGCCCTGCCAAGTGTGCATGCCCTGAGACCAATCAGACCGGCTCTATGTCGCCAAAGACAAGGGATGTCGTGGTTCTGTGGTGAGGGAATCGCGTGGTTTGGCAGTTTAGATGCAGGTATGGTTGGTGACCCTGTCTTTGCATTCTCTATGACAGTCGGTTGCCTGTGCTCTGCATTCCAGTTGCATTTCCAGCCAAGACGATGTGGTGATCACAAACAGTCACGCCGCAGCGGCTGGAAAACCAATCAGACCGCCTGGGCCGCCCAACACGCGCCCATGAAAAGGCCACTTACACCACGCGCACTTTCACGTTCCTTACTCCATACCTTCCTGTAGGGTTCTCATAACTCCACTCTGTGCCATAAACTCCGAAACATTGATTCGCGTCACCGGAGATGTCGACCCCGGACTCTAAAAGCGGCCTGGAAGATCCTAACCCTTCGGATGGCGCGGTTCTAGATGACCATGAATGCCCCCCCGACAATGGGCTCAGAGTCCAGGGGTCCACGACGGATCTCGAGAAGATCTACGACTACGAGCCCGGGGGCCACCACCCGGTCCACATCGGCGACGTGCTTCACCGGCAGTACAAGGTGCTGCACAAGTTGGGCCACGGAGGCTATTCCAACGTGTGGCTCTGCCGCGACACTTCGGAAAACGACCGCCTACGTGGCGTTGAAGATTATCATGGCCGAGGTATCGACACCCGATTGCCCAGAGTTGCGAATCAGCAAGCTCCTCGAGGCCAAACAAGGTGAGGAGCTATCGGGCAAGCTCTTCTGTCTACCCATCGACAAGTTTGATATTGAAGGCCCAAATGGTATACACTATGTCTTTGTTTATCCCGTGCTTGGACCTCGAGTTTCGGACATGCCCGAGATACAAGATTTTCAGGAACGGGGTGTTGCGTCGAGGCAGCTCTGCTATCAGGCGACGCAAGCCCTGGCTGTCCTTCACGAGCATGGAATCTGTCACGGTGGTATGTCACACCTCGCCCCCCCCCGAGGATATCCCGTTTGCTCATCATGCCTCAATAGACTTCCGGCCGGCCAATATCCTCGCCCACCTTTCAGGACTCAACAGCCTTAGCGAAGAAGAGCTTCTCGTTCTCACAGAAAGCCCCAGAACCGTACCCGTCACCAAGCACGGGGGAGAAGCCCACGACATGCCCTCCGCCTCACAGTATCTTGTGTATCCCATTGATTGGATCCATGTGTCGTCAAACGAGGCTGGCGCAAATCTCATAACCCACAACGCCTGCATCACCGACTTTGGCGAATCCTACGAAGCCTCGTCCCCGCCCCCCGACCTCGGCATTCCCCAGGCTTGCTGCTCGCCCGAGTATGACCTGGAGAAGAAAGCCGGCGTCCCCGGCGACATCTGGGCCCTCGCCTGCACGTTATTCGAGATCCGCGTTCGGCAACAACTCTTTGGGATATTCGAGGAAGATCTAGACGAGCATCTCTCCAAGATTGCTATTATTCTTGGCAAGCTCCCGGAACCGTGGTGGTCGGAGACCTGGGAGGGGCGGAAGGGGATTTTCAAGGATGAGGCAAACGAGGACGGGAATGTTGTCGCCGCCAGTTCTGATATCGACTTGACTGAGATGCAGAGATCTCTCCGGCAGGCGATTTCCCCACGTTATGAGGGCCGTTTGTATGAACTCAACAAGCACCTCCTGGGAGCGGTTCCGGAGAAGGAGGTGGACCTCTTTGCGGATCTTCTCGGCCAGCTTCTCCGGTATAAACCTGATGATCGCATCTCAGCGAGAGAGGCCTTGGAGCATGATTGGTTCAAGTTCTCCGAGGAAGGCGACTGAAGGCATCTGGGCGCAGATAGATTGGTGTGTTTGCAAGGGGTGGGTGGCGGGGGGGGGGGGGGTGGGTTAACTGGCCGAAGATGGCGTCTTTAGTCAGGTGTCTCGGGTTTCGTCATTGGGGTCGTAGCAAACAACGGTTTACGGGAGGAGCTGCGTGGCTCATTGGGGGCCAGTTAATATGGTTCTCGCGGGGCCGCCTACGTATTTTCCCGTGTTAGTGACCAGATAGAGGAACTGGGCTCCTGTTTTCCACCAGGTGTATGTCGCCCTGAGCAGTTCCTCGGTCGCTCTCTAAAGCTAGATAATGTTAACCTCAATTACAATGCCGTTTTTAGCATTAGGCTGGAACGTCATTTTGCGTGTAATGAACCTAATACTTCTTCTCATCATAAATGCAATACAAGTATGGCTGGAATTATCTCACATCATGGCCACAACAGAGGATAAAATACCTTTGAAGCACGAATATCATCATTTCGCTAAAGGGTCGGCCATGCCCTGTCCCCTAACTCTCCCATTCTCCGTAACCTGTACCAAACAAGATCAACCAACAGTCGACGAAGAAAACCCCAGCCTCCTCTTCACCTCCCGCTTCAGAGCAACGTACTCATCCGTCGTCCTCAACACGGCATCCTGGTTCTCCGCGGCGCGACGCATGAGATAGGCGAGGCACTCGCGCAGGGTGCCCCACGTCGAGCACTTGTACACGTTGGGGACCAGAGCGCCCGAGTTCCTAAACTGGATCAGCTCCAGGCTCAGCGAGTCTGACATGCCCTGAAGCTGGGCAAAGTCGAGCTTGACGGTCGGGAGGCCGCGCGACGTCCTGTCGGTGTGCATCTTGTGGGCCGCCACCAGGCTCTCCCTGTTGTGGCTCGCGAGGAATAGCTCAACGGAAGGGAAGGGAGTGGATCCGTCGGCGCCAAACTTTCCGAATTGACGTTGAATGACGGACTGAGAGATGGTATTGTAGGCTTCGTCCGTATCCTTCTTCGTATCGTGGATCAAGGACCTGTCGTCAGTCGCCAGGTAGGCGCCCCTCACAAGCTTGAGGCCGAGCGTGAAGTCCTCCTCGGCTGCGGCCTCCATGTGCTTTGAAATCGTATCTGGCGTGCTCTTGAGATAGGCCTGGTAGGTGTTGTAGACCGTAGCTTGTCCATCGCGGTTGTACTTCCGCATAAGCTCCATGCCCACGAGGAAGATGCCCCATTGGTAGTGCTGAGACTCCGCGTCGATGAGTACGCGGACGTTCTTCTCTTTGCACAGCACGCAGACCTCATGCAACACGTCCATCAGCGGCTTCGGCGGCAATCTCCCAGCAACAAGTGCATCCGTTACCAGCGGGCCTCCCCCCGTTATCCTGCGCACAACATGCGGTCAGCTATAAATCCCGGACTGTCAGCCCCAATGCACACGTACTTGAATGCGAGCAGGTCGCCCTCCTCGAGAACCCCCGCTGTTCCCAGCGTCTCCCTGTTCCACGCCGCGATGCTCCTGCACCGGCTGGGGTCCCCGTCGGCGGCGCTGGCTATACCCGGGCTGTGCGCCTTCTTGCTGTTAAAGTCGAAGAGGGTCTCCTTGGCGTTCTGGAGCATCGTGCCCCGGTACCCCAGCGCCCTCAGGCGCTGCACGTTCTCCCTCGCCTCGGCCGTGGACTCGCCGGCGCAGAACTGCTTGTAGAAAGTGCTCTTGAGGCAGGCGCGGAGGACGGGGTTGCGGTCGACGTTCCAGAAGACGCCCCCGCTCGAGCGTGTAAGCCAGGATAAGAACGAAACGGTCGGCCGGAGTAAGTAGGGCTTGGATGAGATGGTCGCCACGAGGAAGGACCTGAGAAGGGCCGAGGCCGGGAGAACCGATAATGGCGATGCCTGGGGTTTGGGCTCCTCTGGGATATTTCCGCGCTCGGCGGCGACTTGGTAAGACAGGCTGCTCTTCGCACGTCGCGACTGTGGCTTGAGGATATTGATAGATATTGCCGCGTTGGCATGCCGTGGCATGGCCCTGGTGAGACGCGCCATGGGTGAGAAGACGGGATTCATGGCGGCGATAGCAGCTTTGCTCTGTAGAGGCGACTCCCTTACCATAGACCGCCGTATGGCGGGCAGCAGTGGTCGCCCTTAATAGTGACGACGCCCCTTGTCCTCGTGATATCACCCGCGTCCGTTAGCGGCGGGCATAACACGGATACGTATCTCGCGAAACCCAACCATGTGATGGCCGCCACACCCACACCGAGAACTTACCCCTCAGCTCGCGGTCGGATCGTGTTCCGTTGCTGCACTCGCCCGATAATAGGAGGTCACCTGGTCAGGGGGTGCCTTAGCTTGATGCCTGTGGTGTAACTTTGTCCCCTGAACGGCTAGATGGGTCCATGGTTCCGGCCTATGGCCGCCAGAATCGGCCTTATCCGGCTCACAGTGATGTTTCGGCTTGCATCGGGAGTGTGTAAGGCATATCGCAAGTTTCACGGGTCCCAAGTCGTGCACTATTTACAATCGGGCGCCTACTTACACATTTGTACTCTCTTTCTCCTGCTATTAGACTTCAATTTTGCTGTTCTGGAGCTTAAATGGGCTCGTATTGCGAAGATATCCGTTTACTGAACGCCAGTCCTCGCTCGACTTCAATACGAATTCAGCTAGGAACGAGAGCGGCATCACTAACTGACCAAGGCCTGGTACAAAAAAAGCTCTTTAGTAAGTAAATTCGAAATTTACGTAAAGGGAGCCACGTACCTCCCTCCCTACATGTCATACTCCTGTCATGTCTGGGACTAGACCGGATAGAGTCGTGCCTCGAAACGGATATAGGCTCGCTTCAACCGTGGAATGTGAGAAAATCCACAGTACGAAGACTGTCTTGACATCATGTATGTGTACGACGAGCCTCCGGGTTACATTTACCTAGTGGCCCTCCTGCACATGCACCACAGCTGCATTGTTATCTTTTCGATGGGAGGTATCGGATGCCTACCCGTCGCCAGGCGCCGCCACGTTGGACTGTTTCGGCCTAGTGACATGCGGGCGTTATCTTCGCGAACATGGTCGGGAAGCGACCGATAACGGAACTTGTTATACCACGGGCGACGACTCGACCCTGAGAGGCAGGATCGAGTACGATAGTCCCGCGTGTGAGCCCGGGAAGGTGTCCGGCAGGTTGGTGGATAAAGAGAATCACCTCCAGTTTTAAGTAGAGAAATGGATGCAAACCTGGTATTTAGTACTGACCATCATATTCGTATTTAGTATAGCGCTAGCATGTTACCCCGGTGCTTAGTTTAGTGGTACTCCCACGCCCTTCCCTTTTGCTATGCTCAGGATCGCGTTACCGACGGCGAGATCCGTCACGCTCACCCCAATACATTTGTAGACAAGGAGTCCCTCCTCAAGAGCCTTGCCCAGCTGTGGCCGGTCAGATCCGCCTGCGCCCTGTCTGCGGACTTCCAGAGCATCAGCCACCTCGACTATATCCTCGCCCTTAATCCCGCTCTGAACGACTTCACCCGAGTTCTTCAAGCTGGAATCCCGGTCATCCGAGAGCACGGCGCCAGAACCTCCGTCGCGCATCAGGCTAGCCGCATGTTGTAGGATGGCGGGGTCCAGTTCCATCATGCTGGATTGCCAAGAGCCGACAGCGGACACGAACGGGCCCTGCCCATCCGGCCTCTCTTTGGTCACGAGGCGGGCCGGGAAGAGGGAGTTGGTGGACCGGACCGTGCAGAAGATGGCATCGGCATGGGATACGTGCGTCTCGAGCTCATTCTCGTAGCCGGCGCCGTTGGGGTCGAGATAGCGGAACGCACACGGCGAGCCCCACCTCTCCTCGTTCTCCGCCCGCACCTTGGCCAGGAGCGCCTCCGCCCTCGAGACCGTCCGGTTCACCACGGTGATGGACCCGATCTCCGACCCCCGGAGCGCCAGGGCCAGGCGAATATGCCAGAGGGCCTGCATGCCAGCGCCGAAGACCACGATCTTATCGGTGCGGGCCCTCCACATGTAGGGGACCATGGGGGAGAGCGCGGTGCGGAAGCCGGTCAGCTCCTCGGCGCCCAGGATGCCGGTGGGGATGCCGCTCTGGTCGCACAGGGTCACGATGCCGTGGATGGGCGGCCGCTCGCCGGTGGGGCCGGGCGCGGGCTCGACGACGATCTTGGTGCCGACGCTGGTGGGTGAGGTGAAGGGCCTGAAGAGCGTCCTTTGGCCGCTGGGGCGGTTGACGTGGCTGACCGCGGGCTGGTACTTGCGCTCCTCGCCCAGCGAGACGTCCGAGATGGCCTTTGTGAACTCGGTCTGGATGCCGAGGATCTCGCTCCGGCTGAGGTTGACGAGGATGTCGCGCACGACCGGCTCGCTGAGAAATACCGCGCTCTTCATTGTTGATTTCGGGGACTTGGCCGGGGGCTATGAGGGTTCGTGAGGCTGGCTGAATTTGTCGTCGTGAGTTGGTGAGATAATTTACGTCGTCCGAGGAGCCACGGCGATCTAGCTCGCCGGTCACGGCCCCGAGGTTGCACTTTAGTGGGTCGTGTGAGAGGGGGAGAGTCCGGTGGATCCGAACCCGACGCTAAGCCGGCCGCAGCCGGCGAGTTGGATTCCGTTTTAAGAGGACTGACTGTCTAGGCGGAGAAGGCTTTGTTAGAGCCCGAAAAGTTTCCCCTATCCCTTTGATGCTATACTAGAAATATCCATCATTTGGTCCATGTTCTAGTCATTTATCCCTTCGCTTACAGTCTGAGAGGGGGAAAGAAAAGGCGTGGACCCCAGCTTATATGACCACAAATATGTCCTCCACTCGAATGATAAACGTGGTTGGTATCTATTGCGGCAGCGTGCTTGACGGCCGCGGCGAGATAATGGGCTAGAAGACGTGATACTTCTGCAGAAGGAGGACTACTTACGCCAATTTTCCCATGAACGAGCCGCGCGGCAGTTCCACCACGTGCACGAACCTCGTCCTTCCACCATGCAACCAAGAGCCCGATGTCTGGGGCCAACAGTCGCTACCACCACCGCCCTTCTTGTAACGGGCATAATCGGTATGAAGGAGGCCTTGATAGCGGTTAAGCTGGATCCGCCCGTGAGGCTGACTGCGCCTTGGGCAAGTGTAAGGCGATCCGGTTCTTTAACGTCTCCGCGTTCGTGTTCAACTTAGATCTCACGGCCAATGCCCTCGGACCGGGCGATGCCAAAGTGGATATTGCCTGGGGCAGCATGATCTATGTCCTGGTCGACGCCTCCTCCGTGGGTTCGAGGATACAGAGCGAGGAGGGGTATAGGCTAGCGGAGGTCGGCGAGTGCATCAAGAAGGCCGTCCAGGGTCAGACGGACGCCCCATCCACCCCGAGAACCCCAGCATCAGGGGCATCACGACCCCCGAATTCATGGATTTTGTATTGAGCGCAGGCGACGGCATGTCTCGCCCGGGCGCCTTGGCCAGAGATTCTGCGGCAAGGGGACTTGCCTATGCCTCGCCGTGCTCCACGCCCGCGGCCAGCTCGCCCATGATCCGGCGTTCCGCAACAGGGTTCGTCAACCTCGTCCACAAGACGACCAAGGTTGGGCAATATGACGTCGTGCGCCCGTCGGTCAACGGCATCGCGTGGATCGTGGGCCACAAGGAAGGCGCGTGCTCCCGCTGATCCGTTCGGAAGGCTTCAGGGCCGCGGACAAGTGGCACTTTGCCCCCCGCATCGTGAGGGGTTCGGCTGTGGAAGGACATTCATCGGTGGAGCGGGCTAAGATGGAAAATGTGGGCTTTTCTGGGGGCGGGGATTTTTGTTAGTTGAGACAGCCTAGCAAGACTGGTCAAACCTGGCGCGATGTCTCACTGGCGCGAACGAGACGCGGTGTCCACTTATTCTGACTTAGTTTCCATATGGCCGCTCCTTATTCCCCATCATCCCCCCATATTCCCCGCGAGGCGCCGTCTAAACCCCCGAACGCATGGTTTTCCCCCTTACTCTCGGGCTTAAACAGCCCCGGCGCATGAGGGGCCACTCGCCCTGGTAAAGTGGCCTCCTTTTGAAATGCGGAATGAATTTAGTCGGAGGGGTGGGACGGCGATAGGGGCAAGACAGCAAGAAAAAGAAAGGGGTGAGATCTGGCAGTGTAGATCCCCCGGCATTACTGCCGAGCCACCGGAGACGTATCCGCTATCGTTCATGGGACTTTCTCAATGACGACGATCGCTCCACTGCTCGTACCCAGGGTCCTTTTCTAGATTTCTATTTCCTTCTCCTCTCGGCTGGTCTCCAACCTTTCGTTCTCCCCTAGAATCTTCTTCCGCAGACTCGCCCGACCACTCCCGGACTTCTCCTCGCATAGCCCATACGCCACCCCGTCTTTCATATACTCGTATGCAAATATGTCAGCTGCCAAAGACGACAAGTGCGAACGGGGCGAGGACTCTCTTCCGGAGTACGAGGAGTCCGAACACCTGGGTCAGGACCAAGACGCCGTCTTTGGCGAGATCACGGGCGATGGACCGAACTACCGCAACGTACGCTCTTCCCACCCTCCAACGGCCCACAATTTGTGGTATTTCCCGCAGTGTCTGACTACATGCCCAATAGGTCGGCTGGATAGGGACCGTCGCCTTGATGATGAAGACGCAGGTGGGCCTGGGCGTCCTAACCGTCCCCGCCACGTTCAACGCCCTAGGGCTGGTCCCGGGTGTGATCTGCCTGTGCACGGCCGCCACCATCACCACGTGGTCGGACTACATGATCGGCGTGTTCAAGCTCCGCCATCCGCACGTGTACGGTATCGAAGACGTCGGCGGGCTGCTGTTTGGCCGGCTGGGCAGGATCTTCTTCGCCGCCGTCTTTATTCTCTGTGAGCAACACGAGTATCTCCAGCTCCCTCATATTCTAGTCATGCTTATACCTGGTGACGTGCTGTAGATTGGGTCTTTGTGGCTGGGTCCGGCATGCTTAGCATTTCGATAGGACTAAACGCCCTGTCCACACACGGCGCGTGCACGGCCATCTTCGTCGCTGTCGCCGCCGTCATCGGGGGCAGCTTCGCGAGCATCCAGACCCTGGGCAAGATGAGCTGGCTCGCGTGGGTAGGCCTCGTGTGCATCCTGACAGCGCGTACGTATTTCTAACCACCTCGCCCCTGACTATCTTTCCCCGGAATCCGGACTCATCCTCTCTCTAGTCTTCACCATGACTATTGCCGTCGGTGTCCAGGACCGCCCGTCTGCAGCGCCCCATGACGGCGTCTGGGTGTCCGATTATAAGATTATTGGGGGCCCATCGTTCACTGAGGCCGTGACGGCTGTGTCGTCCCTTATCTTTGCGTATTCCGGAACCCCTGCGTTCTTCAGTATTATCTCTGAGATGCGGAATCCTCGGCTGTACACGCGGTCGCTTCTGATCTGCCAGGGCAGCGTTACAGCGACATACATCATCATCGGCATCGTGGTCTACTACTTCTGCGGGTCGTATGTCGCCTCGCCGGCCCTCGGCTCCGCCGATCCCACGATGAAAAAGGCCTCTTACGGGTTGGCCTTCCCCGGCCTTTGCGTCACTACCATCCTGGTCATCCACGTAGGAAATACCCCCTCAATTGCCCAACCCCAGCCCATCGTCACCCCGCCCTTGCTTATCTCTCTGCATTAGTTTCCGGCAAAGATGCTGTTCATCCGATTCCTGCGTGGCTCGAGGCACCTGACAGCCAACACGGTGACCCACTGGGTAGCCTGGCTCGGCTGCACCGCCGGTGTGACCGTAGCCTCCTACATCATCTCGAGTGCCATCCCGGCGTTCGACGGCCTGGTCTCCCTGATCGGCGCCCTTTTGGGCACGCTGCTGTGTTTCCAGCCGATGGGCTGCATGTGGCTCTACGACAACTGGAGTAGGGGCAGGAAGGCGCCGACCCTGGGTTGGGGTCTGATGTGTGCCTGGAGTGTGTTTGTTATCGCGTCTGGAACCTTCATGACGGTGGCCGGCACGTACGGCTCCGTTGTGGGCATAATCGAGACCAACAAGGAATCAGGGGGGGCGGGTGCTTGGTCCTGTGCGGACAACTCGAACTCGGTATAAACCAGCATAGCGACGCGCAGATAGAACACACATCATCGGCGCCGCGCGCAGCATTTAGATTAGGAGCTACCCTATTTATAGCTAGACTTACGATTATGACATGGGCCGGGTCAGCAGTTGTGTTGCCCAGTAGCAAGCTTATTAGAGTAATCGCACGAACTGTGACCGGGACACTTCTGCACAGTGCCGTATTGGGTTTGACATATGAACGTTTTTATAAACCAACGTATTGCAAAAAAGCAGGTTATATTAGGGATTATGTTCGAATTTTAGGTTGGTATATTCCCACGAAGCGTATCCTGGTGGGAGGCGGAAACTTCCGAGCACTGTTAGGTCCACGTCCTTGGAGGATGGCGGCCGGGCGAACGTGAGAATGGGTGTGCCTCTCTTCTTCACGTGTAAGCGGAACACAAGAGCTCTTCAGGCGAACATTCTCTCCTGGCGCCTACTTTTTGCGCGTGGGTTAAGGATACAATATCCTGGAGACGGCATGCTCAACATGTAACCTGGAACTGTCTTGGCGGCTGGCACAAGTGTGGTAAAGTCCTCCTCCTCTTCAACACCGCCCGCGCGCGCCTACACTGTCGGTTGTAGCTTCCAACTCCCAACTTTCCTCTCGCTATAGTACGACAAAAGACTCCAAGTTTTGTATCTCGGATCCTTCCGGGCCCTGGACAACTCCTCTCCCCGCGCCGGTGACATAAGTTCCCCGCTCCCCACCGAGAGTTGCAACGGGCGGCTCGGGCCAATAACAGCCGATGGCGCGACAGGCCGCCCGAATGATTTAATGAGCATATGCGAGATATCCCGGTCTGCATACTCCAAACGGTGATCGCAACAGCCGTAACCAGAAAATTCATGCTGCGGCGTGTCAATCAGGCGGTTCCCTGCATGAAAACAGCCTAGATAGCGATGTCTTCCCACATGGCCGGCCGCATCCACGTCCTATCTTTAATATGGGTCACCCGCATATAAAGCACGCGTCAGGTCAGAGATCGCTTGTTTTCTTCCCCTCCCAGGGCAACACCCACGGGCGCCAGCTTTCGACCTTTTTTCGAGACAATTGAGGTCGCCCCATTTGACGGTCGGCATTGACTCACCATGCTCTTTTCGCGAGCACTCGTCGCCGCCGCGCTTTCGGCCTTCGCCAACCGCGCCGGCCCCCTTCTCGCACAAGCATGCCCCGAGCCAAGCCCCGCACCCGGCAGCGCGGACTTCCCCGCGCTCCTCGACGCGGAGCTGGGTGAGCTCGCCGCGGGCCTCGAGTCGGGCCTCTTCGCCAGCGTGGACCTCGTCGCGGCCTACACGGCGCGGATCCTGGAGGTCAACGACACGCTGCGCGCGGTCGCGGAGCTGAACCCCGACGCGCTGGCCATCGCCGCGGAGGCGGACGAGGCGCGGGCGCGCGGCGAGGTGCTGGGCCCGCTGCACGGCATCCCGATCCTGCTGAAGAACAACATCGCCACGGCGGACGGCATGGGGAACACGGCGGGGTCGCACGCCCTCGCCGGCGCGAAGGTGGCGGAGGACAGCACGGTGGCGGCCAAGCTCCGCAAGGCGGGCGCGGTGATCCTGGGCAAGACGAACATGTCGCAGTGGGCGAACGCCCGGAGCTACAACTCTAGTAACGGGTGGTCCGCGTATGGTGGCCTGACGACCGGCGCGTACTACCCCGAGCAGGACCCGTCGGGCTCGTCCTCCGGCTCGGGCGTGGCGAGCTCGGTGGGCCTCGCCTTCGCGTCGCTCGGGACCGAGACGGACGGCTCGATCATCTCGCCGTCGAGCGCGAACAACGTCGTGGGGATCAAGCCGAGCGTGGGCCTCACGTCGCGCCACCTCGTCATCCCCATCTCCGAGCACCAGGACACCGTCGGCCCCATGGCGCGCACCGTCAAGGACGCGGCCTACGTGCTCGCCGCCATCGCGGGGCCCGACCCGAACGACAACTACACGTCCGCCATCCCCTTCGAGACGATTCCCGACTACGTCGGGGCCTGCGACCCCGCCGCCCTCGAGGGCAAGCGCATCGGCGTCCCGCGGAACATGCTGGACGAAGCGGTGAACGGCGGGGAGCTGCTCAGGGCGTTCAACGCGTCGCTCGAGGTCTTGCGCGAGGCCGGGGCGGAGGTGGTGGACGACGTCTACGTCGAGGGGTGGGACTGGGTCTACGAACAGAGCGCCTGGGAGGAGATCGTGCTGGCGGACTACGGGCGGAACCTGGGCGAGTACTTCGCGCAGCTGGCCACCAACCCGCACGACATCACCTCGATCTCCGACCTGCTGGAGTTCACGCAGGCGTCCGAGCTGGAGGAGTTTCCCGCGCGCGACACGGGCCGCCTCGAGGACGGCATCCGGCGCCTGATGCCGGAGGCGACGCCCGAGTTCTGGGAGCGCTACCAGGAGTACCTGTACCACCTGGGCGACCTGGGGATAACGGGGGCGTTGAAGAACCAGTCGCTCGACGCGCTGGTCCACCTCTCGACGTTCTCGAGCACCATGCCCGCGACGCTGGGGTCACCCATCGTGTCGGTGCCGCTGGGGAGGGCCCCCGACGACACGGCCGTGGTGAGGAACCAGTTCGGGGACCTGAACTCCCGGTCTCCGAACTATCCGTTTGGCATCGCGTTTCTGGGGGAGCGGTTCAGCGAGGAGAGGCTGATTGGGCTGGCGTATGCCTTTGAGCAGCGGACGATGGTCAGGAAGGAGGTCGTGCCGTATATCCAGCCAACGGCAGAGCTGGCAGACGTTGTGGACAAGAGGCGCTAGACTTTCATAGCACGTTGGAAATGCGGGGTACTCCTGTGCTAGCTTTGGTTACAACTGGATACTCTTGATTAAGCTCTCTTTATATGTGAGCGCCATGTATTCCTGTTAACCCCTGAAGAACACTTGATATACAGCCAAGCACGACGCCGGCCGTGAGTTCCTGGAATTTCGACCTTACGATAGGTGGACTATAAGGAACAGGCTCATTTGTTGCGGACAGGAAATTCGGTAGCATCTCAGAGCAGAAAGAGGCAAGATTAAGGCCAACCAAGCCCTGCGGACATTAAGACTATGCTGATCACACGAAAATATCCGGCCGACAAAGCCGTTAGGGTATGCCATGCCCACCCCATCACTTTAGCATGGTATCTCGGTCTAGTCAATACCACCCTTCGATTTCTAGGACTACTACCCTCCATTGTACAAGAGAGAAATATTTGGCCTATAATGCCACCCAACCGCGTCCCTTCACGTGCGCTTTTGGCGATTGCTAATCCTGACCCGGGGCTGAGTAAGAGCCCAGGTCCTGTCCCTCCCTGTCGTCATCACCAGCGCGGCGGCAGGAACACGGTTCCGCGTCTCCCGTCATGGCGCAGGACAGCAGCCCTCATTCGTGGGATCCGCAGAGGCGAACCAAACCTCGACACCCCTCCATATAACTGATAAATACCCCCGGCGCCCCGGCCCAATCCTGTTTCCCCCCCACCCACATGACCCGAAATCACACGTCGAAGACCTGTTACCGCGAATCGCGCTGAAGTCTCAATCCATCGCCCAGTCGGACCGTTGCAGCGCGTCCAAGCCAGAGCGTCTCTGATTCGCGGCCTGCCGTGATATCCCCTTCGGAGAGTGCCAGCTAAAGAGGAAGGAGGCCCCCCACGAATCGCCTCTCGCTGCCACCTTCCCTGTTTCTCCGGCGAGAACCGATCAACTAGCGACCTTTTACATTTTTGCAGTCTTGTCTTGGCCGCGCGCTCTTTCGGAAGTGAAGGCGACGCTAGCGTGCCATTCCCCGGAATCGTCGATATTGCGAGCCCACCTCTTTCGGAACGAAGCGAGAATACCCGCAGTGCCGTCCGCCTGCCCAAAGGAGATTAAATAGCCTATTGCCCCCCCGCGCCCGGGGTGGGAGACTTTCTTCACGATGCAGATACCACTGGGTGCTGCTCTCTCCGCCGCCGCCATGAAGCCCAGCGCCACGTCGGTAGCCTCTACGGTTTTGAGCAGCGCGGCCTTTACCGTTGCTAATAGCGTGGGAATGTGCTTGTCGCTTGCTTATGCTGATGGTTGGTCTCTCCAGTGTGATATCCGGAGAGGCTTGGCAGGGTGAACGAGAGAGTCGCTGACGTCACTGACATTAGGGGGCATATACTGCCGCAAGTACGAGGAAAGGGGGGGCTGTGTGTCGGATCTCGGTGACTTTCCAGCCAAGAAGTCCTTCCGGTTGAACTGTACGTTCCTCTCCCTATTGAGTCCCTGCGCACACAACTAACAACCCCAGTCCTCTGGTCCGACGACATGCACCTCTACCTCCTCGAGCAGACCAAGGGCCACAACTACATCCAGTACAACGACCACCTCTACCTCAACGCCTCCCCCGGCGCCTTCGAGCCCCTCTCCTTCACCGCCGACAACTCCACCCTCGCCGACGGCGAAACGTCGTGGGCCTGGACCGGCATCATGGGCTTCCCGCTGTGGACGCCGACGGGGAACCCCAGTGACGCGTCGCCGGGGAGCGCGGTCAAGGGGCAGGGGTTCGACTGGGTGGAGGTCGAGGGCTACCCGGGGCTGCAGAGGGCGTATTGGAACCAGACGCTGTATGATGAGGTGTGGGAAGGGAGGGACGAGGGGCACATGCTGACGATGTGCAATGGGGATCTCCATCCCGTTCTGGAGAAGGGGGGATCGGCCTTGAGTTGAATGGAGCACTTCCTTTCCCTTTGGTCTTTTTGTGGTTCTTTGTAGGGTTTGGCTTGACGTTGGCAGTGAAGGGTTAGGCAGGGCAGTTATCGGCATTCTGTCGGCAGTGAATCGCCCAACAAGGGCTCAACCTCTGCTGCTTAGTCGTGATGCCTGCCCATGCTCTCCTTTGGCATCCGGGGGCAACCATGGCCATCCCATCGCCAGGGCGACTAATCACCCAGCCTCAAGCCCTCAAGGCACACACTTCCCTTCCATTCATCTCTTGTTGTGATCATTTTCTTTTGTTCCTCACACCTTCCATTCCCTCCAATCCACCCACAAACCAACCCCATCACCACAATCGTTTTGAAAGAAGTCAATCATTCTACCACATCGCGATGGAGAAGTCCGTCGACAAAGAGGGCGACGCCTCGAAGGACCGCCGCGCCGACGCGTATGGGGACGAGGTCGAGACGGGTGAGATCCCCATCGGATACGAGGGCGACGCGCCTGCCCCCACCACCAGGAGCGAGCGCTTCGCCGCCGCCGTGGGGCAGATCACCGCCGAGTCGCTCGGCATCGAGGCCGACTCGGACTACGAGATTGCCACGCAACCGCCGTGGTCGCCCATCCCCTCGCCACCCGAGTCCACCGGGGAGCCTGACACTCCTACCCTGGCTCAGCTTCTCGAAGGCTTCACTCTGCCGGTTGCGACTTATCCGCCTGTCTCGAGCCAGGAGGACGACCAGCCCGCTGCCACTTCCTCCTCGGCCCAGGCTCTTGAGTCCGACTTCATTTTGCCCGCTACTACTTATTCGGCTGCCTCGACGCAGGAGAGCGATCAGCTCACTGCTACTGCCTCCTCGACGCAGGCTCCCGAGTCCAGCTTCACTCTGCCGGCCGCTACATATTCGGCTGTCTTGCGGCGCGGGACCGATCAGGCCGCTGCCACTGCCACCTCAGACCAGGCTCGCGAGTCCGATTTTATTCTGCCAGCCGCTACTTATTCGCCGGCCTCGGGGCAGCAGAGAGATCAGTCTTCTGCCACGGGCAGTCCTGCCCAGTCTGTGCAGTCCGACTTCATGTTGCCCGCTGCGGCGTATACGCCCGTCTCGCAGCAGCAGAGCGCCCAGTTGTCGGCCGCTGCCCACTCGACTCAAGCTCAGGCTACGGAGACTGAATTCCTGCTCCCAGCCACGACGTACCAGCCCGCCCCGAATCAACCTGCCCAGCCCGATTCCAACGTGGGTACATCATCGAATCAGAGCACCCATCAACTGCTCCCGGCCACCACGTACGTCCCCGCTTCCAACGCGAGTGCGTCCTCGACTCAGCGGGCTTATCAACACCCCCCGGCCACCACGTACGCGCCCCCGTCGGACCAGCAGAGACCCCAGGCTCCCGCCTCGGGCTACTCGTCTCGTGCCCAGGCTGGCGACTCTGGTCTTATGCTCGCGCTCACTTCATACACTCCTGCCTTGAGGCAGCAGCAAGTCCGACCTACCCCCGACAGGCAGCACGCTCCTGCCGCCATGGAGCCCGGCCAGGAGATTGAGATCTCCAGGTTCCCATGCATCTCACAGGAGGAGGCAGAAAAGATCCTCGCGAATGCCTACACGGCCCACGCCCTGGGCCCCGACTTCATGCTGCCCCGCACGACCTACTCGCCGCCGCAGCAGCAGCGGCAGCAGCCTCGGGCTGCGCCCTCCGCGTACCAGCACCCCGCTCAAATGCAGCAGCAACAGCAGCAGCAGGTCCCCATGGCCTCGGACATCGGTCACGCGCAGAGACCCGGCCTCCAGCTGCCGTCGTCCGACTCCTGCTACGCGGTGTCGACTACCGCGTACGCTCCCCACGACCACAGGCAGCAACAAGCCCAGACCCAGCGCACAGCTGGCTCAGGTTACGTTCCGCGGGCTAGCACTTACGGTGCCCCGGTCCCGAGGTACCAACCGGCCCACGCCCTAGTCAACACGGCTCCTTTGTTCCCCCGGAACCCCCACGCCGAGATGCAGCCCGCCAGGTTCGTGGCCGCTGCTCAGCAACAGGAGAGTTCTCGCTCCCTGGCTGCTATGGGCCCGCGTCCGGCCCCGGGTCACGCCGCTGCCGCGCAATCGGGCCTCGGGTCGCCGGCTTCCATGCGCTCACCTGCGGCGCAGGGACCTCAGCTTCCGGTTGTTCCGGGTTCGCCTTACTTGCAGGGCGTTTACCAGCAGCTGCAGGCCTCCGCGTATTTGCGCTCGCCCCTGGGGCAGCAGATGCCCCATCGTCCCGCCACGGCCTCTTCGTTTGCCGCTCAGGACCAGGGCCAGCACATGCCTGCCACCGCCTATTTGCCCGCCGCCATGCAGCAGCTGGGGCCTCAATACCCTGGCACCGGGTACTCGGCTCCCGCCTTGTTGCAGCAGGGATATTATGACCCTGGAATGGCCCTGTCATTTTCCGATCAGCAGCAGGCGGGACTCCAGCAGCCCGTCACGCCGCACATGGCCGCCGCTCAGATGCACCAGGGAGACAACCTCTCGCCCGTCGCGTCGTCGTACTCGCCCGGTCAGTCCGGCCAGCAGGTCCCAGCCAACACCTACAGGCCCTTCGTTCTGAACGACGAGGGAGTTCCGGTCCCCACCACGCCCCAGCAATACGGCGCTCAACAGTATAGCGTCCAGAACCACCCCGGCGTTGCCCAGGCCCTTCAGGCTGAGATCTCGCCTCACGGCTCCAAGCAGCCGAGCAAGCTATCGCCCACCGCGCGTTCGTTCTGCACCAAGATCAACACTTCGTTCTCACTTCCTGTTCCTAGAGCCCAGCCTCCCAAGAGCGGGCCATCCCCCTCCACGTCGAAGCAGTCCGAGGCCCCGGCCTCGAAGTCCTCGAGCGGCACTTCGACCAAGTCGGACACCAAGGCTCAGGGAGAACGCTCCTCGGCCACGACCTCGCAGCAGCCGAGCACTCAGCGCCCCTCCCAGCCCCGCTCTTCCGGCCCCTCCGCCCAGCAGCAGACTGCGGCCCCGCACAACCCCACCGCCGACACGGCCTCCTCCTCCGACACGCGCGAGCCCCGCCGGCGCTCCCACGACCTCCGCATCAACACAGCCACCATCGAGTTCACCAACGTGACCTACGCCTACAAGCACACCGACGAGGGCGGCGCCCTCCGCCGCCTGTCCCTCAAGATCGAGCATGGCGAGAACGTGGCCCTCGTGGGGCTCACCGGCGCCGGGAAGAGCACCCTGCTCAAGCTCCTCATGGGCAAGACGGACAAGTACGCCGGGAGCATCAAGATCGACGGCGTGGACATCCGGGGCGTCACCCGCGAGTCGCTGGAGAAGCAGATCGCCTCGGTGCCGCAGACCGTGGAGGTCCTCGACGGGTCGGTCTTGGACAACGTGCGCGACGGCGTGGAGGCCAGCTGCGCGAAAGTCGTCGAGGTGTGCCGCGTCGTGAACCTCCACGACGCTATCATGGGATTTGATCATGGATACGGCACCCTCATCGGACCGGGGGGGAAGGAGGTCAACCGCTCGATGCGGGCGAAGCTGGGCATTGCGCGTCTGCTTTTGAAGGATCCCAAGATCGTCCTCCTCGACGCGTGCTTCCGCCACTTGGGAAAGAGAGCGGAGTACAACATCATCAGGTACCTCCGCCAGTGGTGCGTCGGCCGCACCGTCATCACCGCCGCCCACCGCGTCGGGGTCGTCACGCTCTCGGACCGGATCTACGTCATGACGCTGGGCATTCTTGTCCAGAGCGGCACCCACATTGAGCTCATCTTCGAGGACGGTCTTTACCGGAAGCTCTGGATCCTGAAGAAGATCGTCTGAGGCTAACGGAAGGGTTGGTCTTTTTCGAGGACGGGATTTCGGGGGGTTTGTGACGACGCGGAATGATGCTTCTCTTCTCCACATGTTTTACTAGTGGATGAAGTTTGGTGAAATGGGGTTTTCGGAGGATTGTGACAACACGGAATGGTGCTTCTCTTCTCTCAATGTTTTACTAGTTCAAGGGGGTTTTCGAGGGATGTTGTGACAACACGGAATGGTACTTTTCTTCTCTACATATTTTACCAGTTTATGAAGTTTCAAGGGGCCGGACCTTTCGGCGGGTTTGTAGCAACACAGAACGGGCTGCTCTTCTCTACATCTTTTATCAGTTCATGAAGTTCAATGGGACCACGATTCAGGGGCAAGGGCCACTATGATGATTTCCCTTCGCTGGCCCGCTTTCAACGTGCACACCAGCGAGCGACGCAGGCTTCCCCCACAATTGCTTCTTATGACCGTGTTGCACATCACGAACAGGGTCTTACTCAGTTGTCATCACCCGCACCTGCCAGCGATCCGGTCAGGAAAATTCTTGGCTCTTGGCCGTCAGCCAGCCGGCCAAGTGACGGTCGCGAACCCGCCGATCCCGAATTTAACGCTAAATACTACGACCTCACATATTCGCGTGTCTTATGTTGTAGTCATCACTCTCGTAGTTTCGCGGTTGAACGTCCAGGTCAATGGAACACAAATAGTGTGAGTATAGCCATAAATATCTTAAAACGAGTCCTCTGAACTCCTATAACACCAAGCCCCTGAAAACAGGGTAAGTCGCCTACCTGCTGAGTCGTCAGCGGTTCCGTCGGAAACAACTTACTTTTAACAAGGGGTACGCAGCCCGGCCGCCAGCGGTCAGCCTTCATAACCGGTTGGCACCATACTACTTGGAGACAGGCGTGCTGAACCAAACCGACTTCTCCACCGACAGCCCCGAGACCACGCGGCCGCCTCTGACCTCGCCCTGCCCCACAATCCAAGCACCGGACTTGAAATCCTTGATTAGGTCGGGCAGCTTCAGCCCGTTGCTGTGCGCCTGCTCCCTCAGGTTGTTGATAGACCTCGCCCAGGCGCAGCCCTCGCAGGGCCCGTGCAGCTTCCAGTGCTTCCTGCCCATGTGGCGGATCTCGAACCTCGAGGCCAGCATCAGCATCTGCGCTAGCTTAATCTGCTCGCCGGCCTCGACCACTTCCATCAGCGCCGCGCGCCAGGCGGGGGTCTCCCAGGTCTCGGGCGAGGGCGTGTTGTGGAAGGCATGGAAGACCCCGTCGAGGACGGGGATGTCGGGCCAGAGCGTGGTGTTCCTGCGGATGACCTGCTCGTAGAGGTGGAAGGGCGTCGGGTCCGAGCAGGGCCTGGTGCGGTTACAGGGGCGGAGGCGTGTTATGGCGCGGCAGCAGCCGTGGTCGCGGCACCGGAACCAGGCGGTGACGGCAGGGTTGGGCGGGCAGCGGCAGCCGAGCGGGTTGCTGTAGCCGCTGACGATGTGGTGGTCTCCGTCCGATATGAGGGGGCGGACGTCGCAGCGGAGGCTGTGGGTGGTGACCTGGTAGCACATTTTGGCGGTTGGCCGAGAGAAGTCGCTATGTATACAAGGAATAAGTTGGGTGATCGATACGTTGCCTTTCTGGCTCGGTTCACGCAAGGTTGTTGGGTCCGGGTTCCGCGACGCCGAAGTTCCGAGAGGGTCGGCATGAATGGTTTCTTAAGTATCTAGAAGGTCAAAAACAGCAAACTACATTGCTCAAGTACTTACTGTACAGGCGCCTTTGTCGGGCATGTTTTCTTTGTCGTCGCCCAGCCGTTCGAGTGGAGGTTGCTCTTCCCTTGGTTGGCTTGTTCTTTGTTCCCAAAGGCATCGACGAACAAGACCCATTGCTCGGCTTTACAAGAATTCTTCAACGACAAAAGGGGGTTTATATCCGGTAAACTGGTAGAAACAACGTTCTTTGGGATTAGCAAAGACCGTGGATCTGAGGAGTGCCATTTCTGGTGCAAGTTAGGGTTTAGAGGATCAAACCTTGTCAAGTTGGTCCCGCATCGATGATCGTGGGAAGCACGTGTCGGGAATGGATGATGGATAACAAGAGTCCCCTTGGTCTTACTAAACGTCCTTGAGGAGCTCTTGTCGAGGAGTTTCTATCTGGGCCGTTGTAAGAAATTGCGCAGTTCAGGACTACGAATAAGGTGATCAGCGGGGTGTAGCTCTGCATTGAACCAGGTTCATTGACATTATGTGAATTAACAGCGGGTATCAAATCTCTACCAACAGGCTCTGCCTTGCTTTTACACCGCCATGACTGAGCGTCCCCCATCAGCCGTGATCCGGCTCCGCACACGGATCTTCAGAGCCTGGTGACCAAGCCTCTTCACAATCAAACGGCCCGCGCCAACCGCCGCACCTCCCTCTTCCTTTTCCTCCTCCTCGATGTCCACGGCGGCACTAGGGGCAAACATCAGCGCCTCGCCGACGCGCAGCTGGACGATGTTGGCAAAGTGGCTCTCGATCGATCCGCCCTTTGCCTTTTTCAAATCTTGCTCTGGTACAGAATGTTGTTAGTGACAGCCTCTTTGTTCGGATCCGGACGCGACGCACCTTTGTTCAAGCCGTCGTCTCCGCCGGCGAGATGGCCCCGAAGGGTACGCATCCAATCGGGCGAGGTGAACCTGTGGACGATGGTGATCGAGCACAGGTCGAGTAGCTTGGGCGAGACGCTGGGCTCCTGGGTGGAGATCACGACGCGCAGGCCGAGATGGCGCTGGAGGCGGATGGTGGCCAGGAGGTTGTGAGTGAGCGTGCCCGCGGCGCCGGACTCCTCGGCGTTCATGTATTTGTGGGCCTCGTCAAGCGCCACGATGCGGCCAATCGAAGGACCGGAGGTCGGGTCCTTCTGCCTACCCTTCTCGAGGAAGATGGAGAGGCAGATGTTGAACAGAGAACACGCCATCTCGGCCGTCACGCAGGGGCAGGAGAGGTCGACGATCGTCAGTTGTCCCGGCATGGGGTCCCAGTTCGTCCCCTGCGGGGTGAAGAGCGACTTGGAGGTGGTGGGCTTCTTGACCATGAAGCTCTCGAGGGTGTCGAGGCGCTGGTTGAGGGGGACAGTCTGGCCGATGGCGAGGTCCTCTAGGCCGATCCTGCGCTTGAACTCGTGGTAGTTGAAGGAGCGTATGGTCTTGCCGCTCTGCTGCTCGATGCGCATGTCGCGGAGGATCCGCTGGACGACGTGAAGGTATAGGGGGAGGGAGCCCTCGCCGACGGCCATCAGGTCCAACATGCGCTTGGTGTTGAGGTCCGACTCCTTGATCTCGAGGGGCTCGACCTTGATGCGCGGTATGTTTTGGTAGGTTTTCTGTGGGGTTGCGTCACGTTAGATGACTCTGATACTACCTCCGTGGCACGGATCGCGGAATTCGATGGGTAGATTGTGATAAGCTGGAGGCAAAACAAAAGACCAACCTTGATGACCCCGAGGTTGGTCGGCGCACAGAGGACGCGGACAGAGGCTTTCGGGTTCGACGCCAAATAGGCCGCCTCGCAAGGCGCGCCACCGGCCTCGGAGATGAACGTGTCATAATGGAACACAAGGCCCGTAAGCGGCCTCTGCAACTCGTTGACATCCGACGGGATGAGGCAGCCCTCCAGCACGCACGAGAGCGTGTGGCTCTTGCCAGACCCCTGGCTTCCGCAGACAAAGATGCTGCAGGGGGCGGCGACGTTGTAGTACAGGCGGTTGTCCTTCACCTCGACGTCCGCGTCGGCCTCGCAGCCGAGGAGGGCGTGCTGCGGGAAGAGAGGCCTGCCCTTCTTGCCGTCAGCGCGCTGCAGCCCGCGGGCGTACTTTCGGACCGCGGACGTGAAGATGGGCGAGAGGGCCGCCTCCTTGCGGGTGTCCTCGTCGGGGGACCGCACGAGGTACTTGAGGTGGCGGCGGAACTCCTCGTCCTCGCTGTCCTCATCGCTGCTCTCGTCCTGGGACCCCGAGGAGGAGGACTCGCTGCTGTCCTCCGAGTCGCTGTCGTCGAAGCCGTTTTGGTTAAGCTTGGCTCCGGCCAGCTTTTCCGAGAGCGCGTCCACGCTCTTCATGGTGGGGCTTCCAACGGTCGTCGTGTGGTGTTGTTGGTCTTTGGGTTAGGCAGTGCGGAAAAATTCGGAAAAACTATTTGAGAGGTTGGGAGACGGAGAGTGTGGGCGGTTGAGGAGCCGGTAGTGTGGGATGTGCCAACATATGGGCGTGGGATTTGGCGCGTCGCGGGTTGAACTTCAACGAGGGCCTCCGGAAACAACAAAGGAACTGCTGGGCCTCCGCGTAAGTTGTGGTTGCCGTGGTGTTTGTGGGCTAACCTGGGGCTGGGTGACAAACTACGGAAACCCGCTGAACACTGCTGGATTGACCCAGCCTGAAAAAGGCAGTCAATGCCTCCAAAGAACGATTCACGGTCTGAAGGGGCTTCTGCGAGGTTCGATTAGAGCCGACGATGGTAGGGTCGGGTCGAGGTGTCTTCCTATTCACCCCGCCCCTCTTGTAAATGGATTCATCTAACGTCCGCCGGGTGCTAGAGACGTTGTGGGCCTCGCCGTCTGGCAATTGGGCTTCCACGCGCCATCTGCTGGGCCTCCCGCATACATAACAAGCCACCACCTGTATCTCGTTCCGGCCCTTCTTTCTGAAAGACATATCAAGTGTCTGGGCATATTTGCTTATTCAACGCTCAGCCAGCAAAGCAGTGCAGCAATGATGCGAGTGGCTTACTGCACCCAACAAAGCGAAGGCAACGTTTTCCCCCTTTTTTTCTCGCTCAGGAGATAGCTCGATATGTCTTCAAGTACCTAAAGAATAGAATGGACATGTCAGATAGCACTGCCCAGCGATGATGCATACCCTTGATTGCTCGAAGGATCATCGGGAATCCACAACCAACCGGTCCTGCCAGAAAGAGTTAGCTCAGCAGAGAATGCCAAAGTAGGCTGATAGGTTCTGCAAGCCAGGCCAAAAAGGCGCACCGAACACCCAACCTCACCCTGTTCAGTCACACCGCAAACAGATGTTACTCCACGTTCTTCCACCTTCCCCCACATCCTCCACCTGCTCCACCAGCTGCTCTTCGCCTTTCAGCCCTCTCCGTCCTTAAACAACATGGAGCCGACGCTTTTCATATACGACATCAACAGAAAGGCCGAGTCCTCGCAATCGGCTCAAGTGGGGAGCGAGAGTCTCTTGCAGGAATACATCGAGACTCTGCAGATTTTCCTGGCCGACGACAGCGTTGTCGTTATGCACTCGAGCTACAGCCCTGACGGCGCCAATATCACCATCGACTCGAGCGTTGAGGACAACAAGGAGGGCACCTGATCCACCACATGGGAGTGCATTGGGGTAGAAACGGTGCATGGGGGAGAGACGCCGACGAGGATCGTTGCGTTGAGGGACGGGGTTTGTTTGTGCAAGAACTGGGGATGGGGAGCAGAGCCTCTCAGCTGGATTTAGTTGTTGGTATCGTATCTTGAATCAGAACCTGCGAAGGGGGCCCATTTATCCGTCGTGCGCTGTTCCTACAGCAGCAAGCGTCCATCAGACCTACAGCCAAGATTATCATGGGCCCAACTTGGCGGGTACGAAGAGCAGACTTGGCGAAGCGCAATCATGTAATTGCCAGTGTGACCGCCGTTCTCCGTCAACGGAGACCCAATCAGCTTCATCTTATCGGGAAACGCCAGCCTTCCAGTTTGCAGAACGGCGGACCCAGTCTGGTGGTTCCAAGGCAGTTCAGGAGTAGAAACCGTGGATCTTCCCTTTCGGTACTGTTTAGAATACCGTCCAACCAAGGAAGGCCGAGGAAAGTGGCTATGGAACTCGAAGTTCCACATTCATTCTGGCCGCCATTCCAAGGTGGACTGGCTGCCGCGCCCCGAGCGAATGTCCGTCCTACGGCAGCAAGGACACCAGGCGGGCTCCGAAAGGGCGAATCGTTCTCCAGAACCAAGACCGAGGCCATGATTGACACACAGGATGTTGACAGTAATAGGGATTAGATCAGATTACATCTTCATACTAGCGTACAGAAAGGAGCCCAAACTAAAGCTCTGAGGGGAGGTTGTTGTACAGAAATCATCCGAGCGCCACAAGCACACCATCATGCACCAAAAGCACAAACATTAAAGCCCCAAGGCGGTGAAGCGCCAGGGAGCAGTGTCAAGCAGCCCATCCACCTATTTTTCGTTCCTCGCCGCCTCGCGGACGACGCCGCCGGACGCGCGCCACCAGACGTCGGACCCCCAGCGGATCAACCGCTCGGCGGCGCCCGTGGGCGTCATGGCGGGCCGCACGTCGAGGTAGAAGACGGGCTCGCCCGTGGCCTCCGGCTCGCCGGAGTAGTAGTCGATGACGTAGCGGATCTCCTTGTTCTGGCCGTTGACCTTGCGGGAGACGAACCAGTCGTGGCGGTCGAAGGGCGGCTCCGTGCTGCTTCACTGTTAGCGCTATATACGAGACAGAAGAAGGTCACCGTGGGAAGCTTACGCGAACTTTGAAGGGTAGACGCGGCCCATCATCTGCATAATTGCAGCCTTGGGGGTCATCTCCTTCGGCCTCCCCTGGAAGCGGATGAGCGTCGGCTCCGCCGCCTCCGCGGCGGCGAGCTCCTGCTCGGCGTTCTCCTCGCCCCTCTTGCAGACCCCCCAACCGCCCATCAGCCCGCCGCCGAACCTCTGCTCCCAGCCCACGACCTCGGCCCACGCGCCCTCGTTCAGGAAGTTGTGTACCGCCACCATGTCCTCGACGGCCGTGACGTCCGTGTCGTGGTAGCCCTTGCGCAGGAGCGCGTTGTACATCTGCTGCGGCGAGGGGTACTCCCACTTGGCGTCGCCGTCGGAGCGCGGGATGGAGGACTCCTCGCGGGAGGTGGGGAGCGCGTGCGTCTGGTTGGGGGCGCGGTCCTGGGTGAGGTCGGGGAACATGTAGTTGAGGGGGTTGAGCTGGGAGAGGAGCGACTTGGGCTTGTCGGCGGGCTGGGCGTGCGGGACGGGGCAGGCGGAGGCGGAGGCGGCTTGCTGCTCGTGGGGCACGGGGCAGGCGGATGGCGGCGAGGACTTGGGTTGAGGCTTGCCGGAGAGGACGTCGACGGTCGATTTGTGCATGGGGCAGCCGGCCTGTGGTCGCGTTAGATACGTGAGACTTCTGGGGGGGAGGTGGGTTAGCCTACCGGAGGCGAGCGGCCGGCATGCTGTGTTGTGGCATTGGGTGGTGACGCGGGGAGAGCCGCCGTCGGCGTCGTTTCGGCCCAGAACCAACCCATCGTGACTTGGTCTTTAACAGGCTTGCTGAGAGGTAGTGAGGCCGTAGTCTAGGATTCAAACGCGTCGGGTACAGCTCGAAGTGGCGGTGGCCGGGGAGGAAGGGAGGGTCGTTGTCGCAAAAGGTTTGGTGATGATTCTCTGATTTGGGCGCCACCGAGAATCATTCGAGATTTATCGGGAGACAAGCCCCTGCCTGACACTCAAATTAGACGCGCACTGATTGGCCACAGGGGCGCGATATCGATTATGTCATGATAATTCTGGGTCTGCCGGGTGGGTCCACGGGCAAACCCGAGGAAAAAAAGTCCAACGCCGAATATCGCCCGGAGGTCGCCGAGAGAAGACAGCAGATATGGAGGCAGCCCTTTCCGCTTCCTAAAGAATTTGGGCACCTCTTTGTCTGGCTGTTTCATTCCTCCAGCGAAGCGTCTTACCCCCAATTACCTTGCGCCTACGCCAAGAGCTGTTGCAACACCGCTTCATGCGATAGACACATGCGCAACGCTGCGTTGTGGGGCCGAGTTACGTCCGACAACCCGGATCCGACTCTCAAACCTCCTGACCACGAACAACAATGCAGGCCTGGTTTGCAGGTCATCTCAGACGTGTAATACATCTTAAACATCAGGGTTGGTTTCGCAGCGCTCCCTAGCATTTCAGTTAGCTGTTCCCAGTACTATTCATGGAAGTCTCCTCCCGTTAGATTCGCGTGTGTCTGGGACAGCACCGGGCCAGTTTTTTCTCCAGACAAAGAATGCTAGAATGGCGAACAAAGTAGGTGTTAATAGGTATACACCCTATTGTCGATGGTCCCTTTCCTTTTCTTCTACTTCAACAAGACCTTTATAGATCATGGTAACTCTGGCTTCTCATCGTGTATACCCAACCAAGCCATAACAACTGCAGATAGACAAACCGTACAAACTATCCTTTCGTTTCCAAGGTCCTTGTTCGTTAGACCTCATGCCCTTGCATCTTACTCTGCGTAAATGCCATAATCTCAAATCTTCCGTAGATTGGCCCTTGTGTGTAAGGCTCGCCCAGTCCATATAAACCAGTGTCAGTCTCGCCTCGGATGCGGAAATTCCTCTCCATCCCATCAACTCCCAAGACTCAGCCTTCTCGCATACAACTTCCCACAAACACACAGGTCCAAGACCAATCTCCATCCATCTACACCAACACCCTCACCTTCCACCCACCAACACCCACCGCGCAGCCATGATCTGCGCCAACAGCACCATGGCCAGCCTGGCCATCCGCGGGGCTACTGTGGTACAGGGTGACAAGGACCAGGGGAAGCTCTTCTCAAAGGCCATCGGGTTCACCGTCGCCGCCGTGGCCGTGTCGGTCCTGCTCGGCGCGGGGGCGTACTTCATTTGGCGTTGCAACGCGAAGCGGGCTGAGAAGAAGCAGGATGCTTCGCCTGTTTGAGGCTCAGTTTGCTTTGGAAAGGAGGAGGCGCATTGTTTTAGAGGGTTGTTCGGTTTAGACGAGCTGGCTCGTAAATAAAAGACGTTGGCATCGAGTTTCTCCCTCTTTGTACTAGTGATATGTTACTTTTAGGCGGCTTTGGTCTTTTGTCTGTTGACAAAGGCTACCGAGTATAAAGATGGATTTTACAGAGTAAGTTCCAGTAGAAAGAAGTATGTCCGAAACCATAATATCCTGCGCTCCATTGTAAAGAACACAATGTAGCCGAGCGTAAGCAGTACCAGCACCCTCCGGTAAAGAGCTTCCGAACAATTAAGCAGAACAGCCCTTGGACGCTGAATTCGTGAAAGAGGTGGTTTCATGAACCAAGTTCTGTTTTATTCCCAGCCAGAGCTACAATGCATATCTTCCTTTACCATTGGAGCGGTGGCAGACTCGGTGCACGGCAAGCCTTTTGCATATAAAAGAAATCGTACTCGCCTCTCGAAGTCGAATCTAGGAGAACCAGACCGCACCTCCACCGCAAACATAGCCTTCCTTTCTACTCTTCACCCTCTCACTTCTTACTAGTTCCGACCCTCAACAGCAACAGCAAAGCACTCGACTCTCGCCAAGATGCCTCTCGTCAAGTCAATCATCCCGGTCACCCTCGTCTCTCGCGAGGACTCGAGCTCCAAGCCCGTCTCTGATGAGGTCATCGGGGTCACTATCGGGCTCATCACCCTGGGCATTGTGGGCATCATTTGGCTCAATGTGCTCATCTGGAAGCGCGCCCATCGCAAGGCCGTCGAGGCCGTGTCCGCTGCCTGATTCGGCAGTACTCCAGGGTACTTACTTGAATGCATGGGGGTGGATGAGGGATGAGGGAGAAGGGTGAACTCTGACCCTTTCCAAGCACGAATAAAGAAATGGTTTTTGATTCTCAATGTGTGGCGGTGGACGAGGGATGGGGGATGGAGGGTGAGCTCTGACCCCTTTCCAAGTAGATGAATGAAAATAGTGTCTGGTTCTCAATGCCTTGTAATCTTTGCGATCTGAAATGTCGTTCATGTACTATCAATGGATCAATAGGGCTTATTCAGTGTTTCCGGTGCTAGTCCTACCTAGCAACACCAGATAACACTGCCTAGTTTCACCAGTAGCAGCGGTTTCTCGGCTGTTGTACATTTGCATTCTGAACCAATATGGACTCGTCGAAGCTTGAATTAAAACACTAACTAGGCTCCAGTTTGGAGTGTTTCTGGGCATCCCACCTTGTTAGAACACCCCGAACAGACGCCTTACTGCTCTTTTGAAGGACCATATGTTGCTGCCCATGCGTCGTAGTTCGGAGATAACATGATATCCTGCATATGACGCCTCCTAATGCCAACATTTCCACCATCGAAAATAGGCAGGGCCAGGGCAGTGTTTAGGAGCTCCGAGAAAGGCTGATCCAGGTCATAAGCCGTACTACCACACATACTTTAGCTCACGTTTCTACTGGGCCATATCCAGATCACACAAAGGGGCGGACTTAGACTTACATTCCAACAGCGTTGATGGCATCTGTAACCGCTTTGACAGCTGCGTCGCTGCAGTACACCTTGGCGGCCAGAGCCAGCTCGCGGCGCGCGTCATAATTCCCCGGGCCCTTCTCCATTGCGTGGGCGGCCTTCCACGTCAGAGCCCGCGAAGCCTCGGTCGCCATCTTGACGTTCGTCAAGAGGTCAGAAAACGCCTGGCGCTCCAGCAGCGGCACGGCTCCCCTCCGTGAGTCGCGCTTGGCAAACGCCAGAGCGGCGTCGAACGCGGCTCTCATGACGCCGACGCCCATCGCGCCCACGAGAACGGCGGTCATGTCGAACGCGGCGAAGGCAGCCTGGGCGCCTTCCCCCGGTTTGCAGAGGACGTTCTTGGCTGGTACGCGGACGTTGCTGTATCGTACATGAGGCCCAGAAACTGACGTGTGGCCTGGCGTGGAGACGTGGCGTACGACTTCGAAAGCTCCCGCGCCGTTGCGGTCGAGGTCAGCGCGAGTCACTAGTATAATCATAACAGAGTCTTTCGGGTGAGAGTCCGCCCCTCGGTCTTCGGTGATGTCACGACACACAACGCAGGCCAGGTCACACCCTTTGAAATCCCAGCCCGCGCAGTTGGTCGCCCACATCTTCTCGCCGTTTATAACCCACTCGTCGCCGTCGCGGCGTGCCGTGGTTTGGAAACCGGGTGCGCCTTTTTCCAGGGCGTTCGCGACGCCACCAGGCTCGCTGAACACCAGGGACGCGAGGGGACTGCCCTCACCAGTGAGGAACGGCGCAAAGAACTCGGCGTGCTCGGGCTTTCCTGCTATGTTGAGCGGGGTCAGGCCGAGGCCGGTCGCGAAAACTGTAAGTGCGGCGGAGGGCTCAACTGCATAGCACTCCTCGACCATGATGGCCGACTCAATAAGGCTTCCACCAGCGCCGCCATGAGCAGGTGCGACCTGGCCTTTGAGAAGGCCGCCCTTGACAGCGGCTGCATAGGCTGGTTGGGTGGCCTGGAAGCGCGCGTGCTGTTCGGTATGGTTTAAATACTCTGAGCGGGCCGGCTTGAGAACATTCTGGGCAAAGCCGGCCGCTGCGGCGCGAGTTGCGGCCTCGGAGGGGCCAAGGTGGAAATCGACAGGCATAGCGTTGGCGTGGTAGAAGGGATGTAGGGTGGTGTTGAGGCGGGGAAGGCAGAGAAGAAAGGGGAAGGTAAGCGGGAACTTGACGCTCGCTTTCTACAGGCATAAACACCTCGTATATGTTTACCTCTGGTACACAAATATTGCGTTGCATTCCTGCGGGTCGGCAGCTATATTGGTCAGCGTTGTATCGCTTGCACAGATGCTGCAGACGTTTGGATATTACATGTAAGAGGAGTAGTGCTGATAGGGCTGCTGCGTTGTAACCCTCTCGCTATTGATTGGTTGCATCTGTGCTGCTTTTACCAGTGTGAGGTGACGCAGATTTCATGAGCTGACCATGACGCTCCCGCCTACACACATTATCGTGGACTTTTATAGTATGTTGCTGTATGGCGGGGTCTCTCATGGAGTAGCTAATATTTTAGCTGCGCTGCGCTCGAATCACACCAATCGGGTGGAATGCGATATGTAAGAGGAGAAAATGCAAGCAGCCTGCACGTCCACCACCAATAATCAAACTTACGCAAGGGCCCGATCGTAAGAAGGCATATAAACACAGCCAAGGCCTGGCCTTTGTTCATCGCAGAACCTCAATACCAGACCTGTTTACCCCATGATCAAAATCAAATTATCGACATCAACTTGACTGCGTGACGATGGATCAACTCGATGCGGAAAGCTCGCCCATGACGCTGAAGGCGACCGGCCGAGACGAAATACGTTTGAAGGATGTCGTTCGGAAATTTGATGGGGAAGAGGGCCGTCGTATACTCGAGAGCGAACCTGTCGTCCCGGACAGAGTGGACCGCGTTGGCAAGGAACTCATCTTTTCATGGTAGATCAGCTACAATCTGTGGGCTGGACAAACGAAAACGCAGAATGCCAGACTCTAGAAAAACTGCTCGAGAGCACCAAGATATATCACGCGACGCGGAGATCAAGTTTTGGCGGAGTCGAGCTGCGTGGATGAGTGACGAATCCTCGTCAGGCCTGCTGTGGACCCGACTACCCGCCGAACAACAGCCATCTGGGTTTAGCCAAACTATAGAATAGAGATATATATCGAGCTTCCTCTTCTAGTTTTGCCACGGTGGTCCACGCGGCTTGTCGGTATCCCCCTCTATGACCGACTTCTTGCGCGAGCTGCAGCGCCACATCGAGGCGACCATCCTGTCCAAGGGCGGCACGCGGATGGGCGCGTAGGACGAGATGGCTATTGAGTTTCACTTCACCCTCCATACCGCGTGCAGATGGCCGATCCGGCTGCGGTGGAGAGGGCCACGGACGCATTCAAGAACATCGTCCGGAACGCGGGCTTCTGTAACGGGGAGCGACAGCCTCCGTCTTGGTGCTTCCCAGGACGGAGGCTGTCGCTGTGACCGCCATCTCACAGGAGCAGCAAAGCGCAGCCCCCTCGTTCTACGTAAAGGTCGGGGAGTCCAACGTCGCGGTCGTGGAACAAAACATGCGCTACCTCCCACTCCAGGTCACCCTCACCACGTCCCTCACGACGAGGCTGGGCGACGCCCTCGTGGCCCAGATCCGCGCGCGAGCCCGCGACTACCGCGAAGTCGCGGTCGTGGAGACCTCTGACATGGCGAGGAGGGCCTTCTCCGACCAGATTGTTAAGGCCCTGGGGTCACCGGGCGGCCCCCCGATGCGCTTCGATGCCGACTGGGCGCGCCTCGGCAACGGCTTCAGCAGCGCCGGCCCCCGGGGCCCCCTCCTCAGGCGAAATGCGTGGGGGTCCTCCGACTGCCGCCCACAGCTTCGCTTCGGGGGAGCAAACCTTCCCGTCATGCTCACCCGGCTACGCAGCCCCTCCAAGATTCTGGACGCCTCGGGTGCGTGGGAGAAGTCACAGCTTCCTCCGTACCGGGACTGGTACGACGGTGCGTCCTTCATTGTGGAGACCCTGCGGCACCAGAAACCGAGGAGGACGGCCCTCCAATTCGATGTGGGTTTCACGTTTAACCCGAGCGGGCCCGGGGTCGTTGCGGACAAGGGGAATGCGCTGTTCGGAGGCGACACCAAGACGATGTGCTCTGTGCGGTCGTGGGTTGATGCCGGCGACTTTCACGTGGAAAAGGTCGGTCAGGGGTGGTATAGCTCCCGGACGATATACTTCGTCAGCGTCCGCCTGCAGCTGTTCATGGTGGATCAGAACAAGTCTGGGCCGCAGGTTACTCTTACGGTTCGCGGTAATGGGGGGAGGCGGGTGGCGAAAGAGGCGGCGGTTGTGTGGTACTGCGAGCCGCCGCACATCTTACGGGGCAGGGGATATAGTCCAGTGGGCCGTATGGAAATCTCTCCAGGAGAGGGTTGATTAAGTGAAGCTGCCTGGCATTTCTTCACTAAGCTCATTTTGGGAGGCGTGGAATGTGTGTTGCGAAGGAGGGAGCTTGTTCAAGTCTTCCACTGCTCTACTATCAAAGGTTTCTTCTATGGGAACAAACACTGATGGCGCCTGTTACTCGTGGATTTTGTATACCTGGTTTACCCTTTTTAAGCAACTCGCACCCTTCCAGGTAGCGAGTAGAGCTGTCGGGCTTCCTCTCTTCTTTTCGTGCTTCCTGGTCTCGGCCAGGTTTGTTCTTGATGGATCAAAACACGCCTCCAGAAGAGACGCGGAGAAGGCTAATATCCCGCTGTTCGATATCGCTAACAGCGGCATGACTGCCTATTCGTGATAAGCGCACGCGCCGGATTGTTCCGTTTCTTTTGGTGTCGTACGATTTAGGAGGCGCTTGGCGGCGGCAGGGATGTGCCGAGGGCTCACCCAAGGCGGCGCAAGGTTGCGCCGAGCCTGATGGGGTCACGCGAGCAAACTTAGGCGGCCTCTTTTGTGGTTCCGGCGATATGGGAGCCAGCAGCGATAGGTGGCGCGACCGTGGACAATGTCTCCTAAAGTGAGCTTTCGCCTGAGATCGATCCCAATGCCCTGGTAATGGCGCTTTGGCACCTGTAATATGTAGTACCATTATCTCGGACCAAAGAGATGGGCCCTTCTGCGGGGCGGGACTCGAGCGTAGTAGGCCAGGGCCCTCTCACATGCCCCCAAATGCGGTCAATCTTGGTGTCGAGGCTGTTGTAACGTCGACGCACGCTATTTATAGGCCGCCCTTCTCTACCCCGGAGTCATTTAGGTCGCCCCAGGAACTTAATTGCTGTCCGCTCCCATCTTCCTCGCTTCCCGAATACCTGCAGTAAAGACTTCCACACATCGAGAACTTGACCTGCGACACGAACCAAATCCGGGCTCATGAGCATCGCCTCCGAGTTCCCCCTTAAAAACAGCCAACACCCCGCAAGCAGCCGACCCGCAGCCGACCCGCAGCCTCCCAGCAAAATGGTGACCCTGATGCAGGATTTCCACGCCATAATAATCGGTGCCGGCGTCGCCGGGCTCTCCACGGCCTACTGGCTCGGCAAGGTGGGCTGGCGCGTCACCGTCCTCGAATACCTCCCGTCCATCGCTCCCGGCGGCCAGCCGCTCCTCATCGCGGGCGCCGGCCTCGAGACCTTGCGGCGCATGGACCTCAAAGACCTGCGCACTACCCCCTACATGCACAGCCATAGCGTGATCCGCGATAGCCGCGGCAAGGAGATCCTCAGGCTTCCCTTCGCGGAGATCCACCGCGGCGTCGACATCGTGGCCACCTGCAAGGGCGACCTCGCGCGCGCCATCGCCGCCGCGCTGCCGTCGAACGTGACGGTAAGGTTTGATGCGAGGATTGACTCCATGCAGGACCACCCGGACATGCAGGCGGAGGTGGAGCTGGAAGGCGGCGAGATCATCGAGGGGGACCTCATCATCGGCGCGGACGGCAACTTGTCGGACGTCAGGGGCCACTACTGGGAGGAAGATAAGTGGGCCGAGCTGCTGGGGTGCTACTACGCGACGTACCAGGTCGACATGGACCACGGGCTGGACAGCTACGTGCAGTCGTACAGCGCCGGCGGCCACATCGATGTGCTCACCGCCCCAGCGGCGGACCGCGTCGCGGCTCTGCACATCTGGCGCGAGGACCACATCAAGGCGCCGGAGGCCACGGACATGAAGTACGACGTAATCCGGCGCGCCACATCCAAGAAGAACAAGAAGGTGTGGGAGGTCCTGCACGCCGCGGAAAAGGCCGCCAACGTTCCCATACTGCACAGGGGCTACATGGTGGTGCTAGACGAGTGGCGCCGCCACCGCGTCCTCCTCGTGGGCGACGCGGCGCACTGCCTCGGCCCGTGGTCGTCGCAGGGCGCGGGTATCTCCATGGCGTCCGCCGAGGCGCTGGCGCAGGAGATGGTTGCGTGCGGCAGGGCCGGCTCGGCGCTCAGCAACGTGTTCGCCAGGTGGGAGGCGAGGGTGCGCCCGACCGTCGAGAGGCTGCAGATGAGGGTGCGGGCGGCGGTCCCGAAGCTCCTGCCGAAGAACGCGCCTGTTTACAAGGTTCGGATGCTGTTTGCGCGGGCGATGGGTGAGGAGCACGTTGGGGCGTGGCAGGCGCTGGGGACCAAGAACGAGATTGAGATGGCGAAGTTGCCTCCTATCACTCCTGTTTTGGCCTCGGAGAGGAGGGTTGCGGAAGGGCAGGTGAATGAGAACAAGGAAGGGGAAGGGAAGGTGGAAGGGAAGGCATTGGGGGATGAGATTGAACAGACGGGAGCGGAGAAGAAGACTGAAGAGGAAGGGAAGGCCGAGGAGACCAAACTGGATGATAAGGCAGAAGGAGGGGGGAAAGTGGAGGAGGCCAAACCGTAGAAGAAGTCCTCCTCGTCGGGCGGCGGAAGAAGCCGGATCTCGTTTCTTTCCGATCTCGTGATGCTGGCGGGATCATCGATTGCGCGATTGAAAGGAGCTCGGAGATGGGAAGTGACCTCCCGGGGCTCCACGACTTCGCTTGACCTGGACGACATGAAGTAAAGGTAGTACGAAAACGACGGCGTTGTGCTGTGTTGAGTCGGGAGAAACGAGCAAGTAAACGGCTGACATCGGGATGTGGGAATGAAGTGGTTTTGTGACAAGCAGGTGGGGGATTATGCCAATATCGAAGCACCCTCCCGGCCCCTCCGCAATTCATTTATTTATCTGGATAGTCCGGTACACAGCAGGCCTGTCGGGAATTCATCTCTCTCCCACGCAGCTCGACTCCTCCAAAACTTGGCCTCCCGAAGCGCCACTGCGACAGCGGCAATCTTAGCCCGCTCGGCCACACCTCGTCCATTAGGGAGATGTTGTGTCCTCCTCCGCCCGTGATGCGCCCTCCGCGAACATGAGCCTCTCCACGAGGCGCTTCCCAGGGCGCGAGAGGAATTCCTTCCATGTTCCATCGCTGTGCGCGTGGATGGACAGCAGGCGGAGGCCGGTGTCCGTGTAATAACGCACGGCGATCACCTCCTTCGGGTCCGACGGGTCTGTAGTGGAGCGGTGGGCGCGGCTACCTCTGATAGTGGGTTAACGAAAATGCCCCTCGGCTCGGAGAATACGGCAATGATCTGATCCCCACTCACTGGATGCGGCATTCGACTAGGTATGGATACTAGAGCAATGGTGTGAGATTCCCTTGGAAGCTAAGAGGAGGTGAAGAGGAGGCGCACCTTGGTCTTGAGCGACGTGCCTGCCGCGCGGATGGTGGCGCTGTAGGACGGCTCGACGAGCTCGGGGAGAGTGCTGCCCGTATAGCGGATCAGGCGGGCAGCAGTGCCCCCGAACATGGTAGGCAGCACGGGGCAAGGGGCGTTCGCGGCAGTCTCGATTGTCCCCTTTACCGTGAGCCCGCGATTACATGGCGAAGCTGCTGCGCGTCATACGCGATGGATCAAAACAGACAACCACGTCTTTTTGACGGGGACAAATGAAACCGTGTTACTGAGGCCGTGGAGGAATTCGCTGCGGGGGCGGGTCCTGGTGTGGCCAATGAGCAGCCAGCCCCTGTCCTCTCGAAGGTTCGAAACACCTCAACAGCTCTTCCGAGAGCGAGCCAGGACCTCATAGCTCATCAGACGGGCGGCGAGACGAGAAGGCAGCTCGACACTAACACCAAGGGACCAAAAGACTTGATCATAAGGAATATCGCCCCGCATGCAGTGCGGTTTCCTCTTGGGAATTTGGCAGCATTAGCTGATTGATCCTTAACTACACAGGCAAGGGTACAAGCCCAGCCTACCCGAGGCTCCTCAGTCATACACTTCTTGTCAACGGAGGCTTGAGACAGTACAGACAACTCTTAAACCTTAATATAGCATTAATGGTCCTTTTGAAAAATATAAAATGTTCAGTGCCTCAATCTCCTCTTCCCCGTCAAGACAGACCGAGCCTCCTTCCAAGCCGAAGCCGGAAGGTCCATCATGCCGCGTAATTCCGAACAAGCCGAGCAACATCTGTCGCGTTCGCAATACTCAGCCATGCTTTAGAAGCCTTTTGAGCGCGGTCGTCTCCGATAACAGCTGCGACTTGGTCGACGTACTTTTCCTTCAGCTGCTCACTCGAAAGAGGGTTCTCAAAGCTCCCCAGAGCATGCTCCACGTGGATCTCTATCTTCTCGCCGTCACCGAACTCAACCGAGACGAACGCCTCGTGCTCTTCGACGGCATCGTCGCTCGTGACACTGACCTTGTCACGCAGCTCGATGACCGTCGAGTTCTGGACCGCCTCGTCGGTGAACTGCTTCGGCGTCGCCTCTCCGTCGAGCAGAGCAACCGCGGCGGCGTGGTACACGCTGAACTTTCCTGCGAGCCCGGTGGTGGGCTCTGGGTCGTCGGTAAGAAACAGGACGCGGGGGTGACAGCGCGCGGTGACGTTCGTGGCGGTAGAAATGTCGAGCCCCTTCTCGAGGGCTTCGTCGCGGACTTGGATCCACCCGTCTATGGCTGCGTGGATGATTCGGTCGCAGGGAAACGGCTTGAAGGTATTCTGGAGAATTTCCCACCTCTCCCCGAGCGTCTTGAACTCCTCGGTCACGTTCTGGCGCGTGCTAACGACGTTGGCCCAGCCCCGCTCGCCCTCGAGGCCCTCCGTCGACGCGGTGAAGTCTTTGCGCGCCAGCAGGGCGGATATGAGGCCAGCCTGGGCGGAACGGCCGACGTGGAACGGCTTGGCGTCAGTCCCGAAGGACTCGTGCATGCCGGTCACTTGGATTGCGGCGAGACCGATGGCGTGCTGCATCTGCGTCTCGTTGAGTCCCAGCACCTTACCCACGGCGACAGCAGCGCCAACACTGCCGACGGTGCTCGTGATATCTGGAACTAGCCGTTAGTGCTCTCGTTTTATCCTTGACATAGAAGCAGGGCAGTACAAGGTGACCCACGCCAACCAACGTCGTAGTGCTCGGGAAAAACGGAGATGCCCAGCTTCGACTCTGCTTCTACCCCAGCAACGAAGGCAGTAAGGAAGTCCTCCCCGGACACAGGGGCCAACCACTCGGCGACGGCGAGGAGGGCGGACATGACGGGGCCAGCCGGATGAGTCGGGTTGTCGCGCAGCGTGTCATCGTAGTCGTCGGCGTGGGAGGCTATCCCGTTTATCAAAGCGGCCGTCTGGACATCCACCACTTCTCCGGTTCCGAGGATAGATGAGTTTCCTGGGCCGGCAAAAGTGGCTACAGCGTCAAGGGCTTTGACAGGGGCTTTCTGGTTGTATCCGCCCACGGCGCACCCAGCCCAGTTGTAAACGCTCTTCACCGCCATATCGTGCACCGGGGCAGTCAGGTTGCCGAATTGGAGGGCTAGCGCCCAGGTGGCGAGGAATTTCGTGGACATATCTAGGTAAGGTGCACAATGAGTTGGTAATACCAGTGTGCCAACTGACTAGGTCTTGCGATTAGAGAGGCAGCATCATACCCATATATGTACACAAACTGCTTACGCCGGGTTAACACATCATTCAAGACCGCAACTCGTCAAGGAGATGCACAGCGGACCGAAGCCTGCTAGTTGGCCACGATCTATTGCCCTCTGAGTCCTCTCGGGCACTTTCCGAGGCTTTTACCGGGCTCTCTCCGCGGAGATTGGAGACTGATTTTCGTTGCACCATTTGTCATGTAGATCAGCACTGATTATGAATATTCCCTGGATGTTCGCAGGCACATACTGAACACATCATTGCGGATAAACCAGCTACCCATCCCTACGATAATACGGGGAAACCCTTGGCAAGCTGGGGAGTTCCGAGTTTCCCCACACGATGCGGGGGATCCCCATGGGGGCTGAGGATTGCCGCGGGCAATCGCCGTGGCCTTTCGCCGAACCAATAAGAACGATACCATCAACGCTGATGTATAGCCGCAACGAGATACAAAAGATCATCATATGGTCTCATCATTTCAGGCCACGGACCCAAGTCTCTGCAGATCCACTGATTCTGTGGCCCTCCTTACTTCAAACTCCACAAACTGCTTCTCAGCCATGGACGCCCTCGGGAGTGCCGCATCCGCCGTTGGAGGCAGTATCCACCACCTCCTCACCGGCTCATATACCAACACGAGCCTATTCCTGCTCGCTTTCGACACGGCGGCCCGCACTCTCACGCTGGACAGCACTGTTCCTGGCTTTGGGCTTCACCAATATGTGGCTTCAAATGCGGATCGTAACCGCATCTATGCTACTACAATGAGTGAACCGCCGCGCATTTTCTCTTGGTCCGTAGAAGAGGACTGGCAGTTCGCCCACCTTGATACGGTCAACGTTAGTACGTGAGAAATATTTCCTACAGTATCTCTTATACACCAATTAAATACCCCATTGGATGCTGATCTGGGTGCGCAGCGAGTTCTTCCTGCTACATATCCGATGACGGAGCTTATACCTTCAGCTCTGGCGGCCCGAGTGCCCGCATTCACGCCCTTGACGAAGATGGCGGTATTGGCGATCTTGTTGACGAGTTGTTCTATGTTCCCGAGGAAGAGATCGACAACGTCGGCAAAACGCGCGAGGCTGTGGTAAGTTCCATTACTTATCTTACACTTAATGACGCGTGCCTCCCACGTTGGTTAGTTGGGGGCCTGGCTAGCGATATGGGATGTAGAAGCCGGGCATGTTTTAAGCCTTCCGCAGCTGACCTCCTTCAAAGCTATATGGTGCCCACGCTTTCGACATAAACGTCAATCGCAAAGGATTCGTTCCCCAAATGTAAGTTTATGCACGATGACAACCCACAGTAACGCTTGATTCGCTAACGACAGCACAAAGGGGCTTGGACTCTATTTGGATGTATGATATTGGCACTGACGGCAAGGCGACTCTTCTTTCCATCAATCTAAGCCCTACTCCCGGTGACGGCCCCCGAAACTCATACCCAAGTGACGACGGCCGACTGCTGTACGTGGTATGTAGTGGTCGCCCCCTCCGCAGCCTATCTATGATAAATCCGAGGACTTCTTACTTATACCAATCAAACATATAGATAACCGAGCACAGTGAGTTACAACTACCAAACCGACCCGGTCCTATCTCTGGTATTTTTACTCACAATTATGGTCAGCAAACTACGTTGATGTGTATGAGATCGGCGAGATGCAGTTGGACCATGTTCAACGCGCGAGTGCGATTCCAGGCGGTGAGTAGAATCCAACACAAGATAGTCCCAAAGCACTGGAGAACGTACCTGCCGCTATTGGGAAAACTAACGTTGTGTAGACGTGCGAGGCAAATATATGTTCCGCAGCAACACGGTACAACCGTCGCGCGACGGCAAATACCTTTTCGCCAGCACTAGGAGCTGGGAGAACGACGAGGCGAACGGATACGTCGCCGCTTTCGAGATAGGGCCCGACGGTTACCTCGAGTCGGAAGAGGCTGTGAGCATGTACGAGGCGCCGGTGACTCTTGGTTCCGCCGCGGGGCTCCGAGTCGCGTTCTGGGAGGACGATACGAACGCGGACCCGGACGGGATCACGGACTACATGTATCTCAGCGACACCTCGGAAGGCTGGATGTACATTCTTGGCTGGACGCCTTCGAACCACAGCCTAGACGTGGTCGCCTCGCTGCTGTATGACAATGAGGACGCTCCGTACGAGGCGGTATGGTTGGATTAGACGTCAGTCTATGCCATGCTGGAATTAAGATCGAACTGGCTCTTCTTTTCTTTCTTCAAACAAGTCGTCTTTTGTAGCGGGATAGTCCCCCTGCTTCATCATATCACTACCTACGGCTACTTCACTTAATCAAACCCTTATCTCTTAACCTTTTGGAGAAGCTCAGATGGGCTGCTATAAGCTAACAAGATTGGCTCTCCCAGCGAATGTACCATGGCGTGCGGACAGAAGGAAACGGGAATAATAGAGGTACACCAATGGCTGAAGTATAACTCTATTTATCGTAGGATCCTCATAGGATAACGCAAAGTGGACAGATCTGCACAGCAAGATACACATCTATTGTCCTAGCCTTGATTACTCGCAGTTATACCGAAGATGGGACAAAATCGCTAGCTTATATTACGTCCTGGCGTTCATACATAGACTATCTTGGGATATTATTAACGCCAGTCTTTATAACGTGCATCCAGCACCAGGGCAGGCCTTCCTCCCACTCCGTCTCCCAGGTAATGTTGTCGTCGTTTCTGCAGCGGGCCCAGAAAATCAGGGTGAGACTGTCATGGCTACAGCCAAGAGCCCGGATCGCGTGCTTCTTGACGGGAGTTACGCCTCGGGTACTTTGGTAGGGATGGAGTTATAGTTGCTCCACAACGTCATATATTCCATTGCACATAAACCTCTGTCTAAGTTGTTGACCGGTATGAGAAGATACGCGCTTTCATATCGCCGGAGGCCGTTGCGAAGAACCCGCCGGTTGGGCTGGTCGCCACCGAAATAACCAGGTTATTATGCGCCTGCAGCAGGAGCTGTGAATCACCAGTCCTCGGGTCCCAGAACTGAACATCCCTATCCCTCGAGCTTGATATGACCCACTGGCTATCTGGTGTAAACGCCACTGACAGCACAAAGTCTTTATGGCCGTCAAAGGTCCTGACGCATCGCCCGTACTTCGAGGTAGGGATGTCCTGTGGTGTGCTGAGCTCCCACATCTTTATCGTCTTGTCCAAACTACCACTAAGAAGACCCTTGCTATTAGGAGAGAAGGCCACCGTGTACACGGAATCGTTGTGGCCCTCAAGCCCTTCAAGCTTCCCTAGGAGATGGCCCTGGTTGAGGTCCGAGACGCTGACGCTACGATCGAGGGATCCTGCGGCGACATATCTGGTGTCAGGAGAAATCGCCACTGCCATTACGCCATCCTCCATCGTCAACGTTCTAATGTGGTTACCCTGGTCAATATCCCACAGGCGGACAGTTCGGTCGCTGCTACCAGAAGCGATAATGCGACCATCAAGGGAAAAGTCGATCGAGTAGACATCCTGTTCATGGCCCGAGAAGGTGTGGAGGATCTGCCTCTGCCGGATATCCCATACCTGTAGATTAATGTTAGTAGCTCTTTCTGAGTGACGACATGCCTGCGCTTGGGCTACCTACCCTAACAAGTTTGTCCTCAGCGCCAGTTGCGAGATATCTGCCATCAGGACTAAAGCAAACGCTTCGGACATACATGTCGCCGGTATCACCCTCGGAGTAATCCTCAAGATGGCAGATTTTCTCTCCGGTTTGCACGTCGAAAATTTGTGCCGACTTGTTACAGCCGGTTGCGACGTATTTCCCTTCGCGGCTAAATCTCACGCAGCAGATGACGCTCTGGTGATGGAGTGTGTGAACCAGGTCGATATCCAGTAGGCGAGGGGTTTGTTTGTTGAAGATGCAGACCCAACCGTCACCATACTGCTTGTCGTGGGCGGGGATTCGGTCGGCGAGGAGGTTGATCATGGCCTCGCTCTGGTTCGCGGCCTCCCAGAGCCGCGGCGTCCAACCGAACCGGTTGTCCTTGGCGTCGGTACCGGCGCCCCTGTCGAGCAGCAGCTTGACGACGGCCTCGTGATCATTCGTGATGGCTAAGTATAGCGGCGTGGGAACATTCTTCGTCTTGGCGTTGATGGTGGCACCCCTGTCGAGAAGTAGCTTGACGATGGCCTCGTGGCCCTGCTGAGCAGCTCCGTGCAGCGGAGTCTTACTGTCCTTGGCTTCGTCTCTGGCGTCGATTGTTGCACCTTCGTCGAGAAGCAGCTTGACGATGGCCTCGTGGCCCATTGTGGCGGCTAAGTACAGCGGCGTCTGGCTGCCGTTATCCTTGGCCTCGACAGCTGCGCCCTTTTCGAGCAGTAGCTTGACGATGGCCTCGTGTCCATTCTCGGCAGCCCCGTGCAGCGGCCCCCGAATGCCTTTGGCAGCTTCCCTGGGTTCGATGGCGAAGCCCTTGTCTAGCAGTAGCTCGACAATAGCTTTGTGCCCCTTCTCGGCCGCCCACAATACCGGCGCCCCTTCTTCATTCAGATCCCCCATAAAGCTGATTCCGCGTCCCCGCCAATCAAGAAGAAATTCCAACACTTCCCTGCCGCTCTCTTTGTTCCCCGCTGCTGCCTCTATCACCTCTTGGGTAATGATAAACTCGTCTCCCAGCCTATCAAGAAGAAGCTCCATCACTTCCCTGCCACTCTCTTTGTTCCCCGCTACTGCCTCTATCACCTCTTGGGTAATGATAAACTCGTCGTCCAGCCTATCAAGAAGAAGTTCCATCACTTCCCTGCCACTCTCTTCGTTCCCCGCTGCTGCCTCTATCACCTCCTGGGTAATGATAAACTCGTCTCCCAGCCTATCAAGAAGGAGCTCCATAACTTCCTTGCCATACGCTCTGTTGCCAGCTGCCGCCTCCACCACCTCTTCGGTAATAATAGAGTGGTCTCCCTGCCTGTCAAGAAGCAGTCCCATTCTTCGCGCATCAAATCTTCCAGCAATGCTGTATACAGTGTGCTCAGAAGAGTAGCTATCAGACGGAAGCGATCGGCCGGATGATGTATTGGACCTGCCGCCCTGGGCCGCCTTCCCAGACTCTCCATCCTCCTCTTCCCGGTAGCCACGGGGTATGGCGAAGAGCGCCAGCTGCTCCATGTGGCCACGGACGTGGTTGCGGAACTGCCTAGGCGTAACAACCAGCGCCTCGTCGGCGGGAATGCGTTTGTTGAGCTCCCTCAGCTTTCCCTCCCAGTAGTCGCAGATACGACAAGCGCTGGGAATGATCTGGCCCAGGGGTTTCTGGCATGCCTTGGAAAGGCTCGCGAGCTGCTGCTCGCCAAAATCCATTTCGTGGCTCTTCACCAGGTGAGACTGGAATCTGCTTCTTGTCGCGAAGGGAGCTCGGGAGCAGAAGCAGCAGAGCCACTCTACTAAGTGGTTCTGCAGCTCGTGGGTGAACCAGGTGCGCGCGTCAGCGAACGGCTTCATATCGCATGCCTCCGCCGTGCAGACGTAGGGTTTCAGGTCGGCCATGACGTGTTTCCTTGGATATTAAAGGAAAATTAGTTTCGATAGCAAGTAGCGAGCCATCCGTGGGAGAATGGGGATTATGGTAATGAATTGGAGCAGGGAACGAGGGCCAACTCACCTCCAAGCGTGATGGTTGTTGAATTTCTGTATCGTCCAGCAATACGGGCACTCGAACGGCACGTTGGGTTTGGCGACCTCTTCGAACGGTATGACAGAGAGTCTGTTATCCTCGTCATTCTCGCCGACAGACGATGCATACGACGTCACCGAGCGGTTGTCCTCGTCGTTTTGCTCCTCATCTAACCTCTCAAGGATCTCCGGACTCTCCAGCTGAGTTGGAATGACGGTACTCGCGGTGGTTTGTGCCAACGTGCTCGGCTGCTTCGACACTTGGCTTTTGACCTCGTCGGTGTCTCCAAAACGCCGTTTGCCGCGCATATTCAAGAGCGCTTCTACCTTCTGGTCCCGGTGTTGCACTTCTGAAGTCGCGATGAACGCAGGCTCAGCCACCTTAGCCATCTTCTCACGATGGTCTCTGCAGTACCATAGGTACTGACGGCGCTGCGTGATGGCCTTTCCAAGGCGAACCCCCAACCACTCCATCTCTTTCTGACGAAGACGAGGGAACTTATTCTGGACGTGTTCAATGTCGTAACTCGGGTCGACAGGAGTCTTGGATCCTGCGGCCAGGGCCTTTGCGTATCTGTCCCTCGAGCTGCTGTTTCGAATAAGGACGGAGAGCTTGAATAGTCTGGAAACGGTCTCGGGGATGGACTGAAAAAGCTCCTGGATTTCGGAGACCGGCTCAAGGTCGTCGCTGTCGTCCTTGTCGGAGTCTAATGGAGCTTCGCCGTGGTCACTGAAGCTGGGAGAATCGCCGCAGTCGTTATCAGATTTGTCCGAGTGTGACAGAACGGGGGTGCCGCTTCTGTTTTCCCTCTCGCCGGAGGCTATAGAGTGCACTTAAGTGACCTGTTAGCTCACTCCACTTTTCAGATTAGATATTTGACACCTCATAGAGGAGACCTACGGTCCTCGAGAGTCTCTGCAAGGTCCTCAAGCAGCAAGACCACCTCGGCTGAAAACTTTGGGGCGTCTCGTAACCTGTAATCTAGAGAGCTGGGGGTGTGCCTGAGTTGAAGGGCCCCGATGTTGCTGGCCCAGACTCGAAGCTGTCCATGGTGGTCAAGAATCTGCGTTCGGGTAATCCCGTGGATGGAGGCATCCCTAGCGGCGAAGAGATCCGAAAGCTGCTCGAATAACCGGATACAGGCCCCTGTTTGTGTCGCAATAGGCGACTCGACCTCGGCGCCGGATGTCGAAGCCGATGCCATGACGGAAGAGCTCGGGTGGCCACTGTCAGCTTATGTGAAGCCAAGGCAAAAGTGCTCCAGAGGGGGCACTCCAATGGTCGGTGCGGTGTAAATGGAGTTAAGAAGCCATAGGGGGTAGGAACCAATATCGACTGCCCGGTAGTTGAGTTTCCACTTCCTGGGGTGTGTTTTTGACAACTGGGGCTGGGGCTGAAGATGAAGGTGAAGAGGGGTTTGCCTGCGTCCAAAGTCGGATCGCGGGGGACCTCGAGCGCGTAACGAACCAATCGGCGGATGTGGGCAGAAATCGTGCCAGCTGAATACCCCGCTTGATACCTGCAGCTCAGCCTGACCGCCGCTTCTCTCCATCCCGCATCTTCAAATGGTTCGCGCCTGTCGAGCTTCTACGCACTACGAGAGCGGGCAGAATCGCTGTATACGGCTCCGGTGCGCCTTCTTGCATAAATCCTCTCACACGGCTAGATGAGCGGGATAGAGCTCGCCGGGCTGGTGGTCGGTGCGTTCCCGCTGCTGATTGCCGCCCTCGAGCACTACCGGGATGCAGCGAATGTCTTGGAGATATTCTGGAAGATCAACCGGGAGTACAAACACTGGGTCCATGACCTCAGGATTTGCGAGTTGGCTTTTGAGAGGAATTTGGAGGCCCTCTTGCTTCCGCTGGTCGTCGATGATGACGAGATTCCGGTGCTTCTCAAAGACCCTCGAGGTCAGTGTGCAGCCCTGGGAAATGAAACTCCAAGCGCCCGAGAATGTCAACTAATGTGTGGGCGACAAAAGGCCCCAGGTGGCAGGATCCAGAGCTAGAGGGGCGCCTCAAGGAGAGACTGTCAAAATCATACCCCCTCTATCTCGAAAGTATCAGCCGGATCCAGGAGGTCATGGAGGACGTAAAGAAACAGCTGGGAGTAGACAAATTGGAGTTCCAGACAAAGGTCTCGGAAACGGCAAGTCTCATGACTCTTCTCCTCGCTACCTTGGAAAGTAACACCGGATCACAGCCAGACAACCGGGCGAACGTCTCACTAAAAGCGAATCTCGACTTCCAAAGTCGACGAATAAGGATGAGCCTAAACAGGTCGAAGCGCGACACCCTCTTCAGGCAGCTAACTAAAGCTATCGACGAGCTCCGCGACCTCCTTGACAGCAGCGATCGGATTGCAGCTCTGCGCGAGAGCCGCCGCGTGGCTAACACGCCGGAAGCAAGGGGCATGTGGCGGTTCTGGCGCCACACGGACAAGCTGTACAGACTACTCGCTCGGTCGTGGCTCTGCGAGTGCAGGCATTTCCACCTGGCGAATCTCCTCCTGCAGCACCGAACCTCTCCGACCCCGGACTTTCGCGTGCTCTTCTTCTTTGGGAACTGCAGCAATGTTAAGGAGCCACCGTGGGCCCGCCAGGAGGCGAAGATAAAGATGCTGGAGCCAGACGGGGACGTCCCGGAGCCGAGGGGAAAGTCGGTAGTGAACTTTGCACCAGACCCTGCGCGGCCTCCTTCTCCTACACCGGCTGCAATTTCTGAGACGGTGAGGATCGCACCGACACCAACGCCTCCGTCCGCGTTGCGGAGTCCTTCCCCGACACCCTCTTCGGCTTCAAGGGAAGAGTCTAGGGCGGAACAGAAGAAGTCCTTGAAATCGTCGCTTTTGGGCAAGTTTAAAAAGGACATCAGCAGCGAGTTCCCCGCGTTAAACGCATTTCCGGCTTCCCCGCAAACCATCCAGCCGACCACTAGTAGCCTTACTGGGAGAAATATAGCTAGTGCTGCGACTGCGACTGCGACATGCACGGAAATCCCCGAGCTGCCACAACTCGTCGTCACGAACGCCGATGACAGCAGCACCCCGGAGAAAGCAGAGAGCGGTGAAGAGATGATCGAGATCACCAACCTCTGCGATGAGATCCCCAAGTTCCCCGCCGGATCTGACGACGGGCAGCTCTTCTGCCTCAAAGACGGCCGCTCCCGGGTTGCGCTGGACCCGGTGTGCCACCCACCGCAGCCAGCAACCACGTCCGCCGCAGCCCGGGACACCATCTCCCTGGAGACCCTGCTGAGGAGGGAGACGCCCAGGACGCTGTCGCGGCGAGAGCGCTACGGCATCGCCCTGACCCTGGCCTCGTCGTACCTGCAGCTCAAGTCCTCGCCGTGGATCCGCGCCGAGTGGAGCAAGCGCGACATTCTCTTCCTGTGGGACGGGAAGAACGCGGACCGCATCAAACTACACCGGCCGTACATCTCGCGATACTTAGAAGACGCCGACGACGGTAACGCCGAAGACAACGACTACGACGACGACGACGAGGTTGTAGTGCCGGTGGGCCGGTTCGACCGCGACGATCGCACGCTGGCCGGCCTGGGCATCATGCTTCTGGAGCTCTGCTTCGGCACGGCGATAGAGGAGCACGAGACGCGTAGGAAGTATGACCAGGGAGGAGGCGCGGGCGCGGGCCCAGCGGCGAACCAGTTCCTCGACATGGCCGCGGCGATCGAGTGGTACTCGCTCGCAGAGGGGGAGGCTGGACCCGAATTCACGGACGCCATCGGGTGGTGTCTGACGTGCATGCCGGGCAGCGGGGAGGCTGACGGCACGCTGGACAAGTGGCGCGAGGAGTTGTTCAGTAAGGTTGTGCTGCCGCTGAAGTATTGCCATGATCATTTGGTCGTGGGGAAGAGATAAGCAGCTGCGGAGACTGAGGCGACGGGTATGCTGATAATGGATGCCAGCTGGAGGGGATACTCTCGCACTATACATTTTGACGAGTCTAAGCCGCACGAAGCCTGAGAGAACTACTTTCTATTCTGACATCCTGGTAGAGTCTGGACCGGATGAAGCTGCCAGGATACAGGCGCTGGACAGAGGGACATCATTGCTCCAACAAGACTGGTGCAATCGGTTTTTTTCACGCAGGCATAGTTCAGTTTGTTTTCCAGACCTGATGATTACTCGGACTACCTGGTGGCCATGTTCCTCGGCGGGGATAAGGCATGCTTGTGGCTGTATTATATTGCTCTGTTACACAGTTACCCTTATGGAATAGATGAAGTAAATACTATAGCATGACTGATATATAGCCCAATGTGCAAGAATAACTAAAACTGCTGTCTTTTACTTCCAAAATCATTGATCTCCAATGCCACGTTAAACCCATTTGTGGTTCGACAATGTCAGCCCTGGTGGGTTAACTTCCTTGTCCGCAAACTGATGGAACAGACAATTGCCATAGCCTCTGTCCAGGACCTAGCTTGTTCCCTAATTACCTCACTTTCTAGACAATAACATCCCGTTCCTTACGCGAATTAAATCCCCCAGCAACAAACTCTCCCGCGGTAACCTCAACAGTGTTGACAAATCTATTATACGGCTTGAATAGAGCGTGATCCGAAACAAGAACGAGGAAAATGTGGCTGTTGTGTCCCATCGACGTGACGCCCTTGACCGGCAAGTCGTAGTTCAGCAGCCCGTCTCGGCTCTACTAAACGCCACTTCAGTTTATACGTGCTGAGGGTACGATATAGCCTGCTTCGTGTCTGGGAGGTCCAGGGAACGGTGTCAATGTATCGTCCTTTTATTCCCTGCCGAGGCCACTCTTTACATTAGGATGCTGAAGATAGGAGAATAAGATGCTACCCGATTTGGAAATATGCAGGTCCTGCCACTCGAGGCGTCCTTGTCACAGGCGACTACAATGCCAGTTGAAGACGACACCCCCGGGCGACAGCAACAGTTAGGGCGGCGCCCGTCCGTCAGTCTGACCGCTGCCGTGCCTGTCATGTGGACTTGGCCGTTTAGCCGAGCAACTTCGATTACTTGCATAACTCGCTGGGGCTGCACCTGGCCGGACAAGCATTGTACCGTATTACCACTCAACCCAGTTCTGGCACCAAGCTTTGGGCTTAATTTTCCGGCCCAGCTTCCGCCAGCACAATATGCATCTGCAATAGAGGCCACATGCGGCCAGGAGCCAATGAATGAATAGCCCGCGGTGTAAGCCGAGATCTCCGGAGTTACAACTTAGTGTTACGTACTCGATACGATAAATATCAGATGCCGAGCACAAGGCTGTAGAAAGCGGGGTAAGGAGGCGTGAGCGTGTGCTCTATGCCATACCCCAAATATTTAATCTAGTCCTGCAGGAAAGCTGGAAATACTCACAGTCAATTCCCAAAAGGCGAACAAACTTTGTATAAAGACAACATTTCATTGCAATCACAACAAAATGCATAGTCAAGAGGCAATCCAAGCTCTGATCGAAGCCCGCATAGCAAGCCTACGGGAGGCATCGGAAAAGCGCGATATCAATGCGCTCATGTCATGGCACGCGAAGGACGCGGTGTTCACCGACGCAGGTATAGAAGCTGAACCTCCAACTTAGTAACAAGACCTGGCTAACGTGGCATTTTATAGTAAACGGTGTTTCTCGCGAGGGTATCGACGCGATACGCGAGTTCTACACTCAGGCTTACTCCGCCATGCCCACTTTCCGCATCACCGAGCCGAAGACAACAGGGTTTACGCCCGAGTTTGTGGCTGCTGAAATGAGATGCGAAGGAGAAACTGTGATAGACCTTCCCCACGCAGGCCTTAAAGCTGGGGATACACTACGGCTAGTTGGCGTCTCGTTGTTTTGGTGGAGATGGGAAGGTGAAGGTGAAGAATGGGACGGGAGCTTATCAGATGAAGCTGTGCGTGGGTGGAAGATTGTGCGCGAGCGAGCATACCACAACTTGACGAACAAAAGTTTGTAGTAGACTTTTCTACCGTCTCCTAGGAAGTCTACGAAGCTAGTACTGGATATAATAAAACTGCTATCTTGATATTTCTGGCAGGGTCTAAGGAGACTACGTGCTACTCTATAAGGCTGCTCTGGTATATGGGCTCGATTAAACAACCGCATCACAAGACTTACATTGAGGTTTACCTTTTCCATGATACTAAGCCGGGTCCGAATTCTGCCCAAGGCAGAAAGCTGAATATCTAGATTCCCAGAGTCGCGGCGAACAACGACAAACCAACTATAGGGCATAGTAAATGTCAATACAGGCGGCAGCACTCCAAGGACTGGAAGACCCACGCAGCTACAAATGAGAAGTACATGGTCACATAGGACATCCGTTCCCCAAATGTTCGAGTATAGCTGACTGCCATTTGGTTAGCAGTAATGCTGTTCTCCAAGCACACGCCAACATTCCCTGCTGCAGTCGAGATATCGGCGGGATTGAGGATCACCCGAGGGCACAAGCCAGACTAGGTAATCACATGGGGTTTCCAGTCAAGCATTCCCGTTTTGGTGGCGTGCCCGTGTACACTCGTTTATCTCTCGTATATTCGTATACTCGTATAGAGGCCCGCTTTTGCTGCAACTTGAAAAATGGGGAAATTCGACGATCGTCATGCATGTCGACCGACTCCTTGCTCACAGTGGAGCTTTCGGCCCACCTGGTAACAAGTCCGGAATAATGGCCTAATACGTACTGTCCCGTACGAAGTATCCGAGATATACGATACATTTCCGATTTCCGACGAAGCGGCTAGAAAGCGTAATAACATTTAAAACCGCCATGGTCGCTCGTCGACTTGACCGACAGGCCGGTTCTTCGGTGACAACTCTTCCACGTCTTTCAATCCCCAGTTTATCCGCCACAATGGGCGCACTGGCTCAAGCTCTTGTCCTCGCGAGCGGAGTCGTACGCGTGACGTGCCAACATCTTCTCGATGACTTCGAGTCGCCGTCAATTAACCATCGGCCGTGGTATCGATACTGGTACGTTGTATTTGAGTCACGACAGCTTTATCCACGAACGCGGACCAGGGCTGACGGAAGTGCGACTTAATAGGCTCCCGGACGCCAGTATAGAGCACGAGGAGTTGAGAAAGGATGTACAAGCTCTCAAGGACGTCGGTGCCGGCGGCATGGAATTTGTTCCCTTTTACAACTATGGATTCGGCACTCCCAGCGGCCCGCCGAGTGACGGTTGGGATGTCTACGGCTTTGGGTCGCCTGCCTATAAGGAGGTTCTGACTACGGCCCTGGAAGAACTCGAAGATGCCGGCCTGTCTCTTGACTTGGCCCTCGGAGCTAGTCAGGGGCAGGGTGCTCCGGTCGAGCCCCTTACGCCTGGACTGGCCGTTCACCTAGTCTACGGCGAGGCCACTGTTCGAGCGGGAGAATCCTACAATGGACCTGTCCCTGAGGCCAACCTTGACCCTAACCTCTTGATCACCTATATGCATCCTCACGAGATTTTCGGCCCGACACGCCTGATTGGTGTAGTGGCTGGTGGTGTGACGGCTAGTAAGTACCCAAACTTGTGAGCGCCTTCGAGTTTGGCGCTGGCACATTAAAAGCAGACGAGACTGACTAATTGCTACTTTCTCTTTATTTAGCTAGACCTATTTCCGATCTCTACAACGCGACCACCCTAGCCGAGTCCTCACTCGTCGATATCACCGACACGATCGTCGATGGAGAACTCTCATGGGAAGCGCCTTCCGATCTCGAGTCGTATAAGATCTTCGGCATCTATGAAACCTTCACGAATCAACGCTCCTGCGATGGAGCCCCCAACGCACAGTCCCCTATTCAAAATGGGTCGTGGACGACGGACCACTTTAGCGCGGCGGGCGCAAAGCTCGTGACCGAGTTTTGGGAAACCAATCTACTCGATGCCGACATCAAGGCCTCACTGCGTTCCGTCGGGCAGAACAGTAAACATTACCCTGCTCCTAGAAAGACGCGACTCACGACTGTCGACTAACAACTCCGTGAAGCCTGGGAAGATAGCATGGAGATGCAAGCCGCGCTATGGTGGACGCCAGACTTTGTCGATCGATTCGAAAAGGGCCGCGGTTACAGCCCGATCAAGTATCTGCCGCTCATGTTCCACCAATCCAACGCCTTCACTACGAATAGCCCGCCATATAACACGACCTACGACCTCGGTTCCGATACATCTGACCAAAGCTTCTTCATCCAAGACTATCGGACAACTTTGAACGAGGGCTACTTAGAGTACCTCGGAACGTACGAGGCTTGGGCACAATCTCTCGGCTTGAGCCACTCCTGCCAAGTCGCATACAACCTTCCTCTCGACATGGTACGTCTAATATATCTAACCTCGGCGTCGAGTCACACATACCGTGTCTAACACCCCCTTTTTCTTCAGCTAGGAGATGTCCAAGAGGTTAGTGCCCCGGAGCTTGAGTCACTCGGGTTTCCGGAAATCGACCAGTCCCTTCAATTCGTAGGACCAGCTCATCTTGGCGGTCGTAACGTTATCAGCACAGAAGTCGGCGCTGTTTTGACAGGGGGTTACAGCCTGACTGTGACATCTCTCGTTCGATTATTCCGAGATTCCTTTGCGGGCGGTGTCAATCACATGAAGGTCCACGGCATGTCTTACGGCGGCGAGTACCATGCAACCTGGCCGGGTTACACTCCATTCCAGTACTCGTACAGCGAGCTCTGGAGCCCTCGCCAGCCAGCGTGGAACTACCTGAATGACTCCATGGCATACGTTGCGAGGAATCAGGTCGTGCTCCAACGCGGAGTGGCCAAGCGCGATGTCGTGTTTTACATCTACAAGCAGCCATGGCTTGCTGAAACGTTTTACGAGGGCGGCGACTTGCGGCACAAAGGTAACAACCGTCTCTCTTCACTTTTCCCATCGCATAATTAAAAGCTAACCGCCAGTAAGGATTTTCACATGAGTACCTTGGGCCGCTTAACCTGGCTTCTGACGACGTGACCTTTGCTGATGGACTTCTTGCCGCTGAGGGTCCTGCGTACAGGGCGTTAGTAATCTATAACCAGACATACATTAGCCCCGAAGCTTCTGATAAGGTCTTGTCCTTTGCTGAAGGCGGTCTCCCTATCATTGTATACGGAGGCCTACCCAATACCACCATCGGTAGAGCTGGACAGGATATCGTTACCGCGAATATGGCTGCTGTCGGCGCATCTGGCCGGCACAATGTCCAGCTCATCGACAATCCTCAGGGTGTGGCCGACGCGCTGGAGCTGCTCCAGGTCCGTCCACGCATGTCGGTCCATTCATCTTCCAATGCATCCTCGAGTAACTTGTACTCGGTATGGAGATCGGATTCGGAATCCGATACCGAATTTGTCTTCCTCTACAACAAGGGTGATGCGGATACATTTGAGCTGATCTTTGAGGTCAGCGACGACAAGGTGCCGTACAAGTTGGATGCATGGACGGGAACAGAGCAGGAGTACGTGGTTTATAACCGTTCTACAACGGGAATCACCTTGTCGGTGTCCCTGCAGGAGAGTCAGACCGCCATCTTTGGTTTCGGGCCAGCCGAAGGCACAGACCACGTCATTTCACACTCGGCCAACGTTGAAAGGGTCATTCGTGGAACTAACGGCACTATGCTCGCCTGGATCAATGATGGGGCCGCATCCAGCCTACAACTCTCGAGCGGCAGAAACGTAACCGTCCCCGCGCTGGCTGGCAACGGCAACAGCAGCCTCCCGGAGCGACACGTGGGCCCTTGGGACCTAACGTTGCAGTCCTGGGAGCCGTCGCCGGACAACACCACCAGCCGGTCAATCATCAAGACCTTGGAGCTCGGGACCCAGACCGAGCTGACTCCATGGTCTGACATACCAGGCATGCAGAAGATTTCCGGTGTCGGAATCTACACGGCCAGCTTTCAGAGCCAAGAAGGCCAAGGCCATGGCTCGAATCGGACAGCGACACTCATCCACTTTGGACCAGTGCTCAACACTCTCCGTGCTTGGGTCAACGACAACGAGCTTCCGCCGGTAGATAATACCGACGCTGAAGTGGATATCTCCAGCTACCTTGTGCCGGGCAATAACACTGTCCGCGTCGAAGTGTCGAGCACCTTGTTCAACGCGGTCAAGGAAAGGGTAGACTGGGTGAAGCAATTTGGCTCGGGCCCAAATATTCCAACGCTGTATACGGATGCTCCATGGCAACCTCATGGCCTGGTTGGGCCAGTTCGCGTTAGGACTCTGAGGGAGGCGGTTCTTTCTTGAGAGAGTCAAACCATGCCCGTGTAACACTGATATAGTTTCTTGTGTTATAAAGAACCCTAAAACGAGATTCTTTGTGTCCGTCACTAACCATGGGGGGTTGCTGTATGCACTGTACCTCACTTACGCTTTTGTCAGGGCATTGGAAGTGAGGGTTGTCTATCTATCCTCACACAGGGCGGGTTGTGTTTGGACTTAGGATGCTTCTAATTAGCTTAAATAAGACTGTCATCAGAAATCGGTACTCTTTGCTACATCCTTGTATTCCTCCAAAACTTCGTTCAACCCTTCAACATGTTCCTTCAACGCACCATGGCAATCACTCCCCAATGGCAGCCTCAACAACCTCTTTTTCCCCCTAAAGAGCCCCTCGCCCGCAACATACTCCCACATCCGCGCCGCCCCTTCAACCGGATTCCCCGGCTGATTTCCATTATACACCCCAAACGCCTTCCTCGCCTCCCCAGCAGCGGTCCCCTCGTACACTCCCATCGCGGGCGCAACATTCGCCCCAGAAGCAGGGTTCGAGAGGAAAGAGGTCCTGAAGTACCCCGGCTCAACGATCACGGCCTTGATTCCGAAGGACTCGACCTCTTGCGCAAGCGCGTCAGTGATGCCCTCCACAGCGAACTTGGTGGAGCAGTAGATCCCATTGGAAGCACCGCCACGGAAGCCGCCGACAGAGGAGAGGTTCATGATTGTGCCGGACTTCTGGGCACGGAGGTATGGGAGCGTGGAGCGGATGATGCGGAGCATGGCGAAGACGTTCGTGTCGAACTGGGCCTTGACCCGTTCGTCTCTGCGAGTGCGTGAGGTTAGCGTTGGGGGCGGCTGGCTGCGAATGGACTCGGGCGCGTCTTACTCTGACTCCTCGATTGCACCCATGTACGCAAATCCTGCGTTATTTACGATGACGTCGAGCTGGCCGAATGCTTCAAAAGCACCCTTCGCGTAGTTGTCCATCTCATCCTGGCCCCAGGCCAGGTCGAATTGTAAGACCTTGACTTCAGGCCGCAGCAGACTCTCCGGCACTTTGGAGGGCGTTCGTACGGCCGCTACGACACGGTCGCCTTCCTTGAGAGCCTTGAGAGCCAGCTCGAGTCCGATGCCGGTGTTGGCACCGGTGATGTGCCAAACGCGAGACATGGCCTTATATTTCCAGTGGTAGTCCTTGGCAAGTATACTGGCCCAAGCAGATGTTCGGAAGCCGTGCTTGCAGGTAGAGGAAAGCGACCAAGGCTAGCCGACACAGGTGGTTATCGACAGATCGGCCACACTGGGGGTGGAGGAGTGTCCCAGGGGTCCCGGGGGCATATTTATGCCAGTGTGATCGTACACAATCGCCCCGCTTCTTGCATGGCCGACTCCTTTACTCGATGATGTCACGCATATGTCGTACCACCACCACGTCCACAGTCCCATGAGGCTAGGGGCCGGAGGTCCGGAGACCCCGCCAAAGCTTGCAGCAGATTGGCGGCGTAAAGCTATATTATTCAAGTAGCTGACGCACTCGTCTCATGTCCGCCAAAGTTCATTGGCCCTCGCAGACTCTTAACCCTCGTGAGACAAAACTGAAAGTTATAAGTTCTGGCGACTCGAGCAATAAGACTCGTGGGACTTATTGGTAGGCAGCGGCTCGTGTAGATATTAGCCAATGAACAACGCGGCGAGGGGAGCTTGCATGGTGCTGGATGCACTCGCGCCGCTTTATTGGGGCTTAGCAAGTGCTTATGAATCAAAATTCTACCTCGGGAGACTGTGCAGCATGCACATCAGCCCCGGACCAACAGTCATTAGGGACGTTGAATGGATATTCCGCTGGTCCATATGAATCTAGACTCAGCTTCGGTAAGTTCCTGATATACGCGACGGCAGAGTGGCCAACGCCTCTTGAGCGGTTCGCCGATACCGTCGCTGTGGTTAGGGTCATATTCGGCTCTCACAGCCATGACGGCTATATCACACAAGTTGACAAACACAGTCGCAGAGAAAAGGTTGACATTTCCGAAATAGCAAATACACCAGTCAAGCGGTAGACTCAGTGACACAACAACTCAACCCACAGAGTATACCGCCTTCTTCCCAGGGACCGCTCTTTCTTGCCAACCCCGCTCCCTCTAGAATGCCATGCCGGCCGTCCTACCCGACCACTTAGAAGTCTCTGTAGTGTCCCGAGCTACGCAATGCAAGGTTTCGGGTTCCTCAGTCTTCTCGGACTCCTAAAACACGCCATTGAGGGTAACATTCCTAGTGGCAATACTGCCGCCGTAAACGAACACGAACCCCAGCCTCACGACGGGCTGATGCGTAGAGTTGATCCCCAACGAATGGAATAGGGCCATGCCCACCGTCACTAACCCCGTCCCCAGCGACGCCGCCTCGGTTAGCTCCTGTTAGCCCAGTCTAATCACACTTGTAGGTTAGTTATAGCCGGATCCCCAACAAATGCCCCTGTCAGTGGCCACACAATAAATTGTAGAGGTCTTGCGACAAACAAGTTGATCACTCTACCTAATGCATACCGTTATTGCCGTAATCAGGCCCATTCCAACACAACGTAAAATGTTAGAATAGCCCGAACCAGTCACTTGACTATTCCTATCACAGGGAAGTGGGTGCCAGCCCATCTATATACCTATCCTTCAGAAACCATAGACCCACATGCCGGAAACCGCATATGCCTCCCTCCGTCTACTTCCATGTTGATTCGCGGGTGAGCTTCGGCGTGCGGATCTCGCCGACTGAGATACCCGTTGTATTGTCTGCTCTCGTCAAGTCATAGTCTCCCGTCGCCGAATGAAGAGCTCAACTGTTTCGAGATGGTTGTTCTCCGCGGCTTTCGCGGCTGCAATGTCCCACTGGAGAGACGGTACGGCCAGATGTGCACGATGGTCGATCAGACAGCAAATGAAGTCAGTGTCCCCTTTTCTGGCAGCGATTATCATCGGGGTTTCAGATTCACTGTCGTAGGCATCGACATCGCTGTGCGGGCTATGTTCCAACAGGGCTTCAGCTACAACGCGGTGTCCCTTTTCTGCCGCCACATGCAGAGGAGTCCAGTTGCCCGCACCGACAAGGTTGGGGTTTGCGCCTTTTGAATGTAATGTTAGTCTTCCCGGTTGAACACGCTCGCATAGGGCTTGGCGGTAAGGCGTGCGTGCTTACCGTGCTGTAATAGGAACTGGACGATGTCGACTCGATTCTTGGACACGGCGGTGTGCAGCGGTCCCCAGCCGGTCCCAGCGACAATATCTATACGCGCACCATGTTCGACCAGCATGGTTATCATTTCGAAATTCTCACTCTCAGCGGCTATCATGAGTGGTGTATGTCCGGAATCCCGGGTTTGGTCGCAGCCTAGGCCAAGTTGAATGAGGAGCCTCACAGCTTCGACTTGCCCAAATTCGCAGGCAACTAGGACGGCGTCCGCGCCCGTCTTCGACGTGGCTTCGAGATCAGCACCCTCCCTGGCGAGATATCGAATGAAATCTAGGCTTCCGGTCTTAGCGGCACGGAGGAGAGGAGTGTATCCATTTCTGGTCTCCTGGGTATTGAGGTCGGCCCCGTCGGAGACCAGTATCTCCGCAACTCCGACGCAGCCCCCGTGCGCGGCGAAGTGGAGGGCCGTCTGGCCGGAATGTTGGCTGACAGCGTTCACTTCGGCACCGCGGTCTCTGAGCCTGCGGAAGGCCGCTTGAGCACCTTCCAACGCGGCCAGCATGATAGGCGTCCGGCCCGTGGAGTCAACGCAGTTGATGTCGGCCCCGTGGTCCAACAGCAGATCCACGGCCTCAGCGTGGTCCTGCTGAGCCACCTTGTGAAGCGGAGCGATTCCGTTATCTGTTAGTCGGGTTACGTCTGCTCCGAGGCCGACTAGCGTCGCGGCGGTACTGTGCTGGCGGTGGCGATAGGCGTAGAACAAGAGAGACTCGCCCCCGTTCCCGACATGATCCACAGGAAACCCGGCCTGAATGAGTCTTATGGCGACTGCCGTGTGGCCGTTCCGAATGGCCCTGTGCGGAGCAGTGCTGCCGTTGGACGTTTGGCACTGGATGTCGCAGCCCGCGTTGATCAGAAGGTCGACCATGTCGAAGTGCCCTCGGTCGGCCACGGCCACGAGCATCGGCCCTTCGCTCCTGTTTTGTCTCGAGTTAACGTCAGCGCCATATTTTATGAGGAGGCTTGACATTTCCGAGTCGTTGTTCTTGGCCGCCCAATGTAGAGGTGTGATTCCCAGCTTGCACTTAGACTCAAGCTCGGCGCCTCTTTCAACAAGGATAGATGTCACCTCTCGGTTCCGCGTCTTCACAGCGTAGTGAAGCAGCGAGTGACCCCCAGAATCTCTGGCCTCCACATCTGCCCCGTGGTCCAGTAGCTTCCGGATGAGCGGCGTATCTCCAGCGCCGACCGCTTGCTGTAGAGAGCACGGGTGGCCCGGACCCAGGGTTCGTTCTATCGCCAGCAGGGCCGCGAGTAACGCACTCTCCCCCGACGCGCAGGCCAACCCCACCAGTGTCTTGCCGTCGAAATCAGTCATGGTGAAATCCTTAGCCGTAAGAGGTAGCGCGCGCAGTGCTGCGATCGCACCGTAGTCAATTGCGATGTGGACGGGAAGTTGTGAGTTCTCGTCGCGCAAATTAGGGTCAGCGCCGTTGGTGAGCAGGAATGCCACGGCGCCCGGCTGGTCGGCGGCGACGGCCTGGTGGAGAGCAGTGCGCGATGCATGACCCGCATAGTTCACGTCAAAGCCGGTGTAGAGGATGGCACTCGCAATGGAGATGTTACCCGCCATTGCAGCGCCGTGGAGGGCGCTCCACCCGTCTGAATTGGGTGTCTTCAGATCTGCGCCGTAACCAACCAGGAACTCCAGGAGGGCCATGTGGTCATTCGAAACGGCCCAGTGCAGTATTCCAGCACCGTGGTCCCGTTGGCAGTTAGTCCTCTCGTAGATGTACTTGCAGATGTCGGGCTGCAACAGAGCGCTTTTCGCAGCGGCCACCCACGCGTAAGTACAGTCAGGGTGTGCGGATTTGTGGGACTCGATGTAGTCCAATATCTCTTTGACTGTCCCGAGATGACCGTTGGTTGCAGCGGCGTCAAGGGCCGACAGGCTCTCGGCACTAGTCCTCCGGCCAAGGTCAGATCCGTTCATCAGTAAATACCGGACGGTATCGTTTCGGCCTGCCAAGGATGCGGCGAAAAGGGCCGTGGTCCCGTCGGCAGCCCCAAGATTGACATCGACGCCTGCTGCGACAAGCACTTTCACCATGTCGAGAGCGCCGTTGAGCACGGCTCTGTGGAGGATAGATAGGCCATTGACTGGCCTCTTTACGTCGGCTCCGTACTCGATTAGCTTTGACGCTACTAAGCAGTTTCCGCCCCGCAGCGCGAAATCGAGAGCTGACTGACCCTCCCAGTTCACGAGGTTAACTGGTGCGCCGCGCGAGAGAAGGAGTGACACCATGTCGTGGCTCCGGGACAGTGCAGCCAACTGCAACGGTGTATCTCCAAATCCTCCCCTTGAAATGTTGCCGCCTCGGTCTATTAGCAGTTCCGCAATCCTCAGGTGCTGTGGCCGGAGCTGGCCAGGAGGGATAACCGTGACGAGACCCAGTGGTGTCAGGGAGAATTCGGCTTCGATGTTGACCGACGCATTACGTCCGAGGAGGAACTCGACAGTGGAGTGCTGCCCGATCCAGGCCGCGGCATGCAGTAATGTCCACGAGGCCTTCGAGATCATGCTCACGCCGTTGACGCTGACAATCTGGGCCGTCCGCGTGTCCCCGCCGAAGGCATTGACGAATATCTTGTCGTGGCTTAGGATTACATCTAAAACCTGAACGTTCCCGGCGGCAACAGCTGCGAAGAGAACGCTGAGGATCGGGCGCCACAGGTTCCGTGGTCGGTGAAGCTGCAGGAGCGCACGGGTCATATTCGCATGACCAGCCTCTGCCGCAATGCCGAGGGGCGTGTTCCCCAGTGTGTCGGCGACATCAAGCGGCATGCGAGGGAGCATCTGTCGAGAAACGACCAGATCTAGCGCTGACAGGCTCCCACTAGACGCCACTGCGTGGAGGAGGGTCCGTCCCAAGCCATCCTCAATGCCAGTTTTCGCGCCATGATCAAGGAGAAGCTGAGAAACGGGCAGGTTAGCGTTCGTCATGGCTACGAAAAGTGGAGTCTGGCCTGCTGAGTCGCGCGCGTCTATTTCGGCTCCATCCCGTAGCAGAATTCTCGCAGATGGAGAAAATCCCTGACGAGAAGCGTAATGCAGAGACGTTTGTCCTCGGCCGTCCCTTGTCGTGACAGGGCACAGGGGAAGAAGAGTCCGGACAATGAGAGGCGTTTTCCCTTCAGCGGCAAGATGAAGCAGGCCGCTACCATCTGAGTGGATGAGTCCGGGGTCTGCTCGATGGCTCAAGAGAAGCGATACGAGAGAAGTGTCGCCTTTTACCACGGCGTATGTGAGGGGACTCCAACCCCTTGTCGATTCTTGACAATTCGGGTTGTATCCGTGCTGAAGGAGCATCTCCACCATGGTTGAATTCCCCGCCTCGACAGCGTCGTGAAGAGCGTTCCTCCCCTCTACGGAAGACTCATGCTGTTCAAAGCTATCCCGGGAAACCGTATCGGCGTCTGTCTTTGTATCTGGTCCCGCCGTCGCCGTCTCCGTTGACATGGACTGCAACCGCGTTTGAATATCTTGTATGGTCGCGGTAGGTGCTTCCGCCGCATGGTCCAATATGGCCCCCACAATTTGTTCATGACCACTCATGACGGCGCGCTGAACTGCCGTGAGTCCTTCGAAATCTTTCGCCTGGGCCCTAGCTCCACTTTCAAGAAGAAGCATGACGATAGGCTTATTTCCTGAGACAGTCGCGACATGGAGGGGCCTCCAATGGCCGCCCCTGATACCTGTTGGACACTTGGATCTCATAAACGACACCGAACCCTGGCTTCCGAACGGAAGATCCTGGTTGAGCTTGGCCCAGCCGTGGCCCTCGTCGCTTGACGCCTCTATATCAGCGCCATTCTCAATGAGGAGGGATGTCATTCCCAGATGCCCCAGTTCTACCGCAAGGTGGAGGGCGGTCCATCCACCGGAGCATCGTGCATTGATTTTGGTGATCCGTGACGCATTTTCCTGCCCCAACAAAACCTCGACGGAATGGTAGCTCTGATTCGCCAGCGCCAAGTGGAGGAGACTGGCCCTATCGGGGAGGCCGAGATGCTGGTCTCCGTCGAGAGGAGTGTCCAGAAGTTTCAGAAGAGCCGGCCCGTCATCAACCTCGATCGCCTCGAGGAGATTCGCCCGACGAATTCTTGCCCTAGAGTTGTGCTCCGCTCCAACTCCGCGGAGTGTTTGGGCCACGTCGCCAAGGCCTGCGCCCACGGCAAGATCGAGCGCAGTGGAACCGCTATCGTCTTGGATGTTTAGTGGGTTTTCTTCCTGAGAGGGAGCCGCCCGGCGGAGCTTCTGAACAAGGAATCCCACTATCAATCGCGACTCGGGAGTGGACAGCTCTGCTCGACTTCGAATAGCGACGTGAAGACAGGTCGAGCCATCGCTTGTTTTTGCCCCAATCCATGCTCCATTTTTTAAGAGCCAGCCCAGGACTGCCAACTGGGTATACTTGACGGCGACATGAATTGGGTAGACGCGCACATTGGAGTCCAACGATGCCGCAGTATTCAGCGATGACCCAGTATCGAGAAGGAAGTCGAGCACGCGGGAGCTGGCGCCAACTTTACAGAACCAAAATATTAAATCCCGATTCTGTGCAATGTCCAAACCGTGCTTTTCTCTGGCAGCTTCGTCGAATTGCTTCCGCAATTCGGCCGACGCGCTCCGCATCCCGAGGAGGACATGCAAGGAATGGATGGATGCGAATAGGTCCGACTGTGAAGGCGAGAACACGAGTCGTTCGAGATGTTCATGTAGGAGGATCTTGGCCCTTCTCTCGAGCAGCGCTACCTCGCTGCGGGTCGAGCTATTCCCGGCCATCTTCTCACCCGCGTGGGGCAAGGCGCTAGAAATTTCTTCGGAAATTTCGGATAGACGTTGTGCTAGGACAGCTGATCTAGATCTGGAGTCTTGGTTCACAATGACCTGCGCCTCGTCGAGAAGCGGCTCGATGGTCCCGACTTGACTCTGCCGTCTGTTTTTATCCAAGAAAACGGCCGCACCGGAAGCCGCACTTGTTCGACTAACAACAGTTAGCATCTGGCCCCGTATATGCTGGCCAGGAATTTTGCTATTACCCATTAACAACCTTCAAGACCTCGATCTCTTCGCCGCGGCTTTGTTCCGAGAGTAACTGATTCAGGCACAAGGGAACATAAGGGCATGTGCTTAGCACCCCGCTGCAGAGGACGTTGAGCTTTGACTTTTCTCCTCGGGCCACCCGGGTAAGGGACTTGCTGATGGGGGTCAGGAGCGTCTTGAAGATTCGCTCTCGCAGGGTTGAGGCGTCGATGATCATCTGGTTGTTTCGAATATCTGATTCCGGATGGTCAGGGAATTGCCATGGCACTAGTCCAGTTTGTGAGTATCAACGACTGCGGATTCTCCCACTCGCCACGGCTGCTTACATCGCACAGTGTAGTCTTTGGTGCCGTCGAATCGGGGCAAGAACTAGGGAGAACTCGTCGGTTTTCAACCTTTTAGAAAGGAATCAGATTGTTCCCTACCTCAACGAAGTTTTTCGCAACCTAGAGTACATGTCAGTATAATAAAATAAAGGGGTTAGGCCTGAGGTAATTCCTACACCTTGGAGTTTGTCGTGGAACTCCGCAACGTCATTATCATCCATGATACCAAGGCTTCTCCCTATACGCTCTTCGCTTAGCTCACAGAAAGCGTTTGAGACGTCAGTCACGCTGAAGTTTTGAATCTCCACCACCTGAAGACGTGCGCTGAGAGAAGGGCTGTCTTCCGATACCAGGACTTGTGTGATGGTCTATAGGGCCCGACGTGTTAACCGTAGGAGCTCGAAGATAAAGAACGCTTGGGTGCGCAATCACGTACAGTAAAACTCTCGTCCATGCTGCAATGACACACCAACCCGCCAGTGGTCAGATGATGCTTCTTATTCCTGCTCAAAAAATACGACAAGCAGGAAATCGGCTCGGGGAGCAGGTGCACTTCAGGCCGTGGCTCCGGCTCGAGGCTTAAAAGGCCCAATTCCGAGGCCGGTACAAGGCCATACCACCACGGAGGCACCGATATAGCGACCTTGAATCTCACGCCTTTCATTCTGCCTGCCAGTCAGGTCAGCGACGAGAAATCCCCCGGCCTAGAGTCTGAGCTCCCTACCGAACTTGACCTGGGCCCGACTCTTGATATGAGCCATGAGGCTGTCCAAGAAGCCTCTCAGTGACAAAATAGGGTCGTGAACGGGGCCGATTCGCATCGCCTTTTCGCCGTTTCTCTGAGACAACATTTCCATCACGTCACCATCAGACCTCAGGTGAAAAGCATCTCTACCAGTTCTCCTACATGCCAATTAGCTAAAGCCAGGAAATACAGACATGACATGTTGCTATTACAGAAGAATGTTCTCTTTCACGGCTGTTTTCGATTCAGAGCAGTGGCCCCAAGCCACGGTCACCTCTCTATCGGCATCGTATTGCAATTGGCTGCATCGAGGTTAGACGACGCCATGGACGTCGAGAAAGCAGACACATACAGCGGCACAACACTGGTCCTGAAATTTTCAGCTCCAGGATAACCGTCCACCAACGTTGCGTCGACGTTCTGGGCCCGTCAGTGATGTTCCGAAGAGCTAGAACGGGCTTTTCGTTACCTTTCCTGGCAGCAGATAGGTCGCGGAAGCGGTGTGGTTGCCCAAACCAATGCCAATCTAACGCGTGAATGTGAGTGAGTCTTGGCAGCGCCGCAGACGGGGTCAGAAGGGATCTGTGACCGTTGTCTCACCAGAAACTCGTCGGTGGCCATTGGGACCGGTCAGGCGCGGGATTTAACGGAGAGATAACGCTATTGAAAAACCTTACAGCTATGCTCTGGGGAAAAATCGACAGCTGTGTTTTTTTGAAAAGCCGACAGCTAATGTAAACTACCCTTTGTGTTAAGCAGTGCATGTGAAGGCGTCCAGATTCTGCACCGCCATGCTGATCCCTTCCCCTCCCTCATCGCACCCTAGCTGAGCTGAGCGAGCCTTGCCTCCAAGTTCCCTGCCAAGACCCCAATCGCCGCAACGTCCAGGGCTGAGACTGTACAGCTACGCAAAGGATATGTACACATTAAGTACCGAATGCATCTCTGCCATGATAATCTGCCCCCATCCCGCCCTCAGCGAAGGGGCTGCCCCCCGCATAGCCGTGGAAAAGCACGTCGCACGCGGCCTCGAATGTATCTCTGCCATAACCTGCCGCATCCCACCCCTCACCCCCTCTCGCGCCCGCCTATCTTTATGCCTCCCGCTGGCGTACATTGTCATCGCCGTAGACTTCGCCGCAAGAACCAACCGCTGCCCGTCCTAGCCCGCTATGGAAGAAGGCAAAATTATTGTTAGTAATAAGGGCCCCAAGACAACTCGTTGCTGACTCGATTCTAGGTTGCCGTGGATTTTGGCACGACCTACTCCGGGATCGCCTATGCCTACGTCGAGAAGGACCAGAATGTTCGTTCTCCATGATTCCGGCCCGCCGGAAAGGTTAACGTCCACTGACACACTTTATAAAGCCCAGGGATGTTTCGGTAGAGCTTATTGAGGACTATTGGCCGGGAATGGGGAGCCAGAGCTCGCCGAAAGTGCCATCGTAAGTCCCCTTTGGCCCAGAGGCCCGGCGGAGACCAGGCGCCTGAAGGAGGAATTTAGGGTCTTCAAATTCGACAAAACGGCCCCGGGCGGTTTCAAGTGGGGCTTTCAGCTGGACGAAGACTCGGACAGGATCTGCTACTCTAAACTGTAAGCGCAGCTCACCCCCATACGTCGCCCGGTGGTCCCGACAGAGGCTGACAAGACAAGCTATCTCGACCCGAAGCAGATAAAGGCCGCTGAGACCCTTGCCAAGTTTTCCACAAGGCCGGGGAAGCTCCCGCCGAACCGTAAGGTCACCGACGGCATAAGCAAACTCCTCGCGTCTATCCGTGCCGTCGCCTTGGATCGGATGGAGTCAGACTGGGGAAAGGGTACATTCCCTCTCGGGAAATTCGTCAAGTCAAGTCACTGATAGCAGGATTAGACTTCGTGGAGAGCACGCGAATGGAAACAATCTTCACGGTACCCGCCGTTTGGTCGGACAAAGCCAAGTCGGACACCCTCCAGTGTGTGCACCAGGCCGGGTTCGGCGAGCTAGACCAGATCAGGGTCATCACGGAGCCGGAGGCAGCAGCCGTGTACACCTTCCACCAGGTTCGTCGTCGGCCGCGCCTTATAGTTATCGCGCTAACGCCGAGGAGCTGCCCGATTTCTCCGTCAACGAGGGCGATGTCTTTATAACCTGCGATGCGGGTGGAGGTACCGTGGTACGCATGTTAAGGCCTAAGGAACGGGAATCAGGGCGCTGACACGTAGCAGGACCTCACGACCTACAGAGTGTTCGAGACTTCACCTCTTCTCCGAGTTGATGAAGTAACGGTCGGCAGCGGTGGGCTCTGCGGCTCGGTCTACCTGAATCGCAAGTTCGAAGAGCTTGTGCAGAAAAGGCTCGGCTCGTACCTGGCAAAACTCTCCAGGTCGCAGTCGGTGGAAGCTATGGACGTGGTAAGAGACCACTAAGTTGGTCATTGAACAGACATTGGTCCTGACATATAGATAGATACAGCGGAACTTCGATGAAGAGGTGAGACCCTGGATCGCATAGGAGGAAGCCAACGGCTGCTAAGTCTTTGACAGATAAAACCCAACTTTGGCCTCGATGACAGAGAGGATGCGGAATACACAGTCCGCGGTGAGTACTCGCTATCTTCTTGGATAATAGGCTCCTGACAGTCGGTAGTCCCCGAGAGCTTTGGAGACGACCCAGAGCTGGGCATTGAAGGTGGCCGTTGGACCCTGACCGCCGAGGAACTGAAGGGCGTGTTCGACCCCATCATCGGGACGATCATTCACCTCATTAACGGCCAATTGGACCGCGTAGAGGAAAGTCTCGGCAACGTTCAGGTGTCCGCACTCCTGCTCGTCGGCGGGTTTGGGAGCAGCGAGTACCTGCGCAAGGAGATCAACAACCACTTCAACGAGGACGAAGAAATTTCGGGGCTCACTGTCATTCAGCCCGTGAACGCGTAAGATTTCCTGGTATCTTGTACCAACGAAGATCCCAGTTCTAAGCTCCGTAACTTACAGGTGGTCTGCTGTCACGCGAGGAGCCATGTTGCGCGCCATCCAGGGCGACATGGTAGAAACGCGCATTATACGCCATGACTATGGCATCATATTCAGAGAACCATGGAATCCGAGCGTCCACGAAGCAGCGGACAAGCGGAGGACCGCAGAAGCGAACAAGTGCGGTTCACATATGCCCTCCGCCGCAAAGCTGGGTCGGAAGTGCTGACGCGGAATGAAGAATATGGTGCCCCCTCCAGCAGAAACATCTCTGCGGCAAGGTCATGCAGTGGTATGTGAAAAAGGTAAGTATTCCTCGAGCCCCTACTGACCTTTGGCACATAGCTTATCCGGGTTTAGGGCGACAGGTTCACGTCGAAGAAGGTTGTCCGGTTCGACTTCTTTCGATCAATCACAAACCTGACTGACTTGGTGTTCGTGGATAATTTGATCATATACACTGGTTGTGGAGAGCCGCCGTACTTCAACACTACAGGTACGCTCCGGTCTCAAGGGTTTAGACGGCGTGCTGCTGACAGGCAAAAGACTGCAGGCAGGTCGCCACGCTCAGATCAGATCTTTCGAGCATCCCAGTTGAGGAATTTGAGACGATGAATTCAGGAAACGGGAACTGGTACAAGGTCAGTTATGTTATTGAGATGAGCTTTGAGGCGACCTTGTCGTTCAAGCTCATGTTCAAGGGTAAGGCCGAATCTCCTTCCTTTTAAAGTAGTATAAAGAGAACGCAGCTAACTACTAGCGTGTCGACAAGGGAGAATCATGGAAGAGTCAACTGTGGACTACGGACGGTGAGGTTAGGGTTGCTTTGAAGCCTGCCATGGGTTCGGGAGGTAGGCCGTAGTCTAATCTACGACGCGTCTGTGGGCAGAAACCGTCCCCCAATAACATCTGAATGTGAAGTTTTGTGTCTAGCAGGCAATATTAACAATAATCATTCTGGCCAGCCAGCAAAACTTTGAGTCGGTTCAGCCCGGATGTTGGATATTGCTGATATTGTCCGTCTTCCAATTAGAACAGCCGCTCTGGTCCGTGATGTTTAAATGGTGAACCTGGAGATATCCGTACAAAACGGGCTTACAGGGGCAGGGTTGGCACCTCGTTTTCCACATCCGAGTATATTCCCCCCCTGTAATCTCTCTCGTCAAGGCGTGAATATCAACGTTGAGCCAAGCGAAGGACAACGGACGGGCTTTGAGGGTAATCTCAGCCTGGTACTTGGACAGTACGAAAACAAAAGTCCAAATTCCACGAGACCGGTGAAACATATCAGTTACTTGATTGGGCCGGAGGTGGGAATTACCCGACTCTGGCCTGCAAGCTGCATGCGCTCACAGACATCCGGAAGGGTGCCTCAGCTGCGCCCCGACAGGCAACCACACGCATCCGGAAGTGAGCCGTCGGCTGCGCCTCCACAGGCCACCCACTCCACCACGTGCGATCAGACCAGGCTGCGTCTCAGGGGGAGGCGGCTGGAGAGCGGGTGCCATTCCCCTTGGATAAGAACGACATCTCCAACGACAACACGGTCTGCGTCAAGATAGATTTCTTGAGATATTGATCCCCGAAACATCAGCTAAAACTTCTGGACAGGCCATCTGGCACCCGCTGAGGATGGATGCCGCTTCACGGGGGGCGGGTGACGATGTGGTGTTTGTAATGACCACATGCTCGTGCTCGCGCCGCAAAGCTTTATCCGCCTTGAAGGTAGGGAGTCCACATGTCTGGGAATAATCGATGTCCAAGGTCTAACCTCACCTGTTTTTAGTTACACAAGGGCAATCGAGACACCGCTGTCAAGAGCCTGCAAGAATCGGCATCTTTAAGTAGGTCAATATACCGTGGTCTTACCCCGTCGCATCTCTGTCTAACAGCGCACGAGCTTCGATCAATTGCAACACCACGGTGCCTACTGAGCGACCTTTTGATCAGCCCGAAATCGCAGCCGAACCCCGTGACGTTTTACCGCCAGCATCCCCGGCGAAGACCCCCAGCCGCAAGTCCCACGGAATTAACGGTGCCGCCAGAAAGCGAGCCCCAGATGGCAACATCCCACCACAGAGCCCAGAGTTCCTGGCGGTACCACCTAGATCAGGGAAGAGGCGGGGCTCCTTGGGAGGAAAGCGTGACTCGAAGCCCGCGAAGGTGCCTGCACTGGTATTGACGCCACCGGCTGGATCCCAGAAGCTGCTGTCGCGCGGTACGCCCCCCAGCGAATCCCATGAAGATGCCGATAGATCCATCCACTGTGGAAATTTCCGGTTACCCGTGGTCGACCTGCCTGCCAACGAGCCGCCATTCTCTCCGGACGAAGGGAGGAGATTACCTTTCTCCCTTGTGCGGCTCGTTTCTGCTCTCGGGCAGGGGCTTCAAGCAGCGCATCTTCGCCACTACTTGTCACTTTACGATGATGAGACTATCAGACGTGGCTTGAGCACCACCATTTCCGGGATTCCGTCGATATTTTATGCCGTGGCCACGAACGACGAAGATGTCGTGCGTAAGTGGGCGGCCTACGGAGCTGACGTGAATGCAAAGGAACCGAAGCTTGGAATTCCTCTGTTAGCGTTTGCTATCCTGTCGACACTGGCTTCCCACGAGGATACTACGTATACGGTGATGACTCTCTTGAGTCTCGGCGCAGATGCGTCAATGATCCCCAAGGAGTTGTATACACCTTGCATCGCCGACCCCGTGGACAAGATACCCCTAGATGACGGGTATCTCGAGCGCACGAATCCAAAGATATCGTGGTGTAAGGGTGCTATCCTTAAGCACCTGGCGAGGACGATAAATCTGAGCCAGCGCTACTTCCTCGAGAAGGTCTCTAAAAGTCAAGCCCCTTCCGGTCGCCAGTCACAAGTAACACGGGTTCACAATGCCACGGCACTCCTCGGGGTTTCTCATTTCCTTATTGGTCAGTCGACTGCGACAGCGACGGTCTCCGAGGTTCTGATATCGCATTTGGCCCTGCCAAGATCCAAGCCCTTGGTAATGGCCTTTACCGGTAGGTATTCCGTCATGACCCACCCGCCTATTCAGGCTCTAGGCACGCCACATAGATTCCAGATGCTGACGGGCGATATCCAGGGCCTTCCGGGCACGGGAAAACTGAATTAGCCAGGCGCATGGGCGGACTTCTCAGTCTCGAAATCCAGTGCGTGGATTGCACGGAAATGAAACATGAAACGGACCTCTTTGGGCCCAAGAAGCCGTACATCGGTCACGAAGTAGGGTCGCCGTTAAACAACTTTTTGGCTCAGAATAGCGGCAAGCGATGCATCATTTTCCTGGACGAGTTCGAGAAGACCACACGCGAGGTCCAAAACGCTCTCCTCGTGCCCTTCTCCGAAGGTTTGGCGGGTCTGCCCGTTTCAACGTTAATTTCGGGCTCTGATTTCTCTTAGGCCGATATTCCGACAGAAGGAGTCGTCAGCCGGTCGATACGTCCCAGGCGATATGGGTTTTTGCGACGAATGCGGCGGACGACGTGATCCTCGATTTCTTCGAGATACACAGGCGCGAGTTGACCGAAGTGGACGACCCTGTGCGCCGGCCTGAGCTCATGTCTCAACTCACATCTTCAATCAAGAAACAGCTCAAGTCCACGTTTGGGGTAAGCCTGTACGCCCCATTCCAGTTTTGACATTGCAGTCGTGCTAAGCGGGTGTGAGTAACAGAACCCCCTATCCGGTCGCACCTCCGTTATTGTCCCATTCCTTCCATTCTCATCCGTGGAAGCTGCCGTCGTTACCCACAAGTTTGTCCTCGAGTTCAAGAGGCGGGTGCTACAGTCAATTCAGATTTCAGGCAAGAGGCTGGTTGGGAACATTGTGCTTGAGCTCCACGGGGACGGGGCGATCTGCAAGCTAATCGCAGATGAGGACTACGACTGTGACCAGGGTTCCCGGTCTCTTCAGTCCTCGGTCGAATCCCGGATCGGGGATTCGCTGGTCCGGGTTTTCCTTGAGGAGGAACAGCAGATTGACGACTGCTTGCCTCTGGCAAGGTACGGGGTGTTCCTCGCGCGAAACGGGTACATCGTTGTTCGCAAGACCGGAGAGCACACGGAAAACGAGGACGAGGACCAATACAAGCAGGAGGAGCCGCATACAACTGAGGATTCAGAGTCAGACACGCCCGATGTGGGGGAAGGGCTCGAGGGTCGAAGAGGCTTTAACGGACGAGGTCTTGAGGACCGTCATACGCCTAGCGAGGAGCGTGACGAACACGAGGAGCAAGATAAAGCGGAACTCACAGACGAACCCGATTCGCGACAGAATCTCGAGGGGCCTGAGAAGGACAAGGGCAATCCCGCGAAACCAAACAAACTCGAAGGACCAGACAAGTTCGATGAACGCAGGAGGAATAGGGACCGCAAGGGTGACGCAGACGACGATAAATTCAAAGCGATGGAGAAACTGCTGCGGACCACCCTCTCCGATTCCGATCCCTCGCTCCGCTCTTTCAGCCTCAAGGCAACGGAAGACTACCACACGAATCTACGAGAGCGGTTTCCCAACCTTTACGGGCAGTTGAACGTAGCCGACGCCGGGAAGTGGGACTTTTCGAACGAGGCGGTTGACCTGCAAAATACCTTTTCAGAGGATACAAATCACATCAGAGCACAGGTCGACGCGATGGAGCTTCTTGTCTCGCAACTTCGGAAGTTACCCCTGAGTGAGCGAGATCAACAACACGTCAACACCATAGACCACTCGACTAGTGATATTCGCATGAGTCTGGACTACGGTCAGGACCAGATGACTGAACTGACCGAAGTTTTCGAAATCGCCAAGGACATGCTTTTTGGGGACGAGGCCAATGAAATGATGGACTGGCATAACAAATCGCCAGAAGCCCAGGCCAAAGCGACAACCGCGCTCTTTAAGAAGATGGAAAACGTCATCCCGACGATGTTCGCGAAAGACTCGGTGTTCATGAAGGCGGCTGATAGCATGCAGATCGGGGGTCTAGCGAATCTGCACCAGCACATGGACATCTTTCGGAACGGGAAACTCCTATGGGATCCTGCCAACCTGTGTTCGGGGCTGCCCGACTTGAGCGCGTATGACACTTTCCAGTATCGGGCATTCGGAGACCAGGGATCTATCCGGCTCCTCTATCTCGAGGATGTGCCAGACGAGAACCCCAACTTCATTAAACTACGGGTTGAAGAGATCGACTTGAACAACAGCCCTGCTTTCATCGCGCTGTCCTATGTCTGGGGGGACCATAGGCCTCCCATATGTCAAGCCTTCAACCCCAAGCGAGCGAAATGGAACCTCCCCATCCTCTGTAACGGGAAGAAGGCCTTCGTCACATACAATCTTTTCTGCTGTCTGCGACGATTAACGTCATCTCAGAACGAGCCGTGGAGGAGCCTGCGACGAACCCCTATCTACATCGACCAGCTGTGTATCAACCAGTCCGACAAGTCCGAGAAGGCTGCTCAGGTTGCAATGATGGAAAACATCTACTCCTCGGCCCAAGCGGTGGTTTCCTGGCTTGGCGAGGCCGACCCCGATACTGACGCGGCCATGAGCCTGGTCCAAGCGCTCAACAAAGTTCCGCCCTCACGGATCACGGATCCTGATTTTGATCCGCCTACCTTTGTTGGCGAGTTCTCACACGATGACTGGTTATCTCTGGGGGCGTTCCTCTCTCGACCATACTTCAAGCGGGCCTGGATCGTCCAGGAGGTAGTCTTGGCGCGAAGACTAATCATGGTCTGCGGGGATCGCCTTCTTGACTGGGACGAGATAGCCCTGGCCCTGAAATTGATTACAGATTCGAGGTCCTGGACGGAGCTGTCGCAGTATGTCAACGTCTTCCGCTCAGAGGAGGATCAGATGCCCAGCCTGGGCATGAGGTCTCCCCTGCGCTTTGGTGAGCAGTTTTCCACCCTGGCCAGCGCCAGGGAGTCTTATGGGAGCATTAATACCTCCCCCGCCAACCTCCTACTTCTGGCGAGGCAGTTCGACGCAACATATACCATCGATAAGTTCTTCGCTATGGTGGGAATGGCAAGGCACGGAATGAAGAGCTCGGAGACGCAAGCACTTCCGGCCGTCGACTACGATCAGAGTCTGAGGACGGTGGCCCTTAGATTTGCGGAATACTACTTGCGGAGTTCGAGTAGTTTTTCGTTCCTGGCCCTCGTCGAGGACGCAAGGCACAGAACCCAAGAGAACAAGGACTTCCCTTCCTGGTTGCCGGATCCCGCCGCACCCTTGCTTCCGCTGCCGCTTCGCGCGGAGGGCTTCCAACTCGACGGCCCCACGACCTGGCGATCCTGTGGTTATTTGGAAGCAGTTGACGCGCCTCATATTGACGGGAACCTCCTCCATTTGCATGGCTACAATTTCGACGAAGTAGCCAAGACTTGCGTATCATTCGACGTCCTCGACAAGAGCAACGAATGGTTCCAATTTTTCGACTTCATAGCCGGCCTTTCTAATCTACAAACGAACGGATTTCCTGTCGGGGAAGCCCTCTGGCGGACGCTTACAGCGTCCCCAGACCGGCCTTCCGGTAAAATCGTCTCCACGGCCGATCTGGACGAAGAGTTTAGGGACTGGTGCATTGTACTCACGAACACCATCAGGAACGAACATATTCGCAAGATCGTACACTCCGCGACCCCAGGCCTCAAGGCCGCGGCTCACCGCATGAACGACATGGCGTTCGACTACCAAACTTTAGGGGAGTCGCTGAAGAGTTATTTCAGTGCCGAAGACGCACTGGAGGCATCTCATCTGTCAAGAAATATGGCCGATACTGTGATAGAGCGGGACGTGGCGGAGTCGAAAAGCGGGGAACGCAGACAGCGCGATGTCGGTCAGCGGCTCGAGAAGTCGCTGCACGATGCCTGGGAGCGGCACAAGGATGGCGTCTTCCCGAGCCCGGAGCGAGTACGGCACACGTTGGGGGCCATCCACCCGGCCCGCCGGGGCACTCCGGGCTATAAGGAGATCTTCGACAGCGTGGCGAGGTTCGAGGCTGCCGTTGGGAAAAAGCTGCATTCGCGGCGCTTGATTGTGACCCGAGACGGCCGGGTCGGACTGGGACCGGAGTCTGCTTCTAAGGGTCATGAAATCTGGGCGGTAGCTGGATTGCCAGTGCCGATTATTCTACAGAAGACGGAGCGTAGAACATTCAAGTACGTCGGGGAGGCGTTCATATTCGGGGCGATGCATGGTGAGGCGGTTAGCGAGGCGAAGCGGCCGCCTGAGTCTATCGTGTTAGAGTAGAGATAGAAAGTGTATCTTTATAAGACTGTAACGGCTTGTCGCGCACACGAGAGCGGCTTTGAAGAATGGAGAGGCTGCCCAAAGTGTTTCAGCTGTTTCTGGTTCAAGGCAGAACTTGGTACCTTTCTCCCCTACTACCTAGATCTTACTCCGGTCTTTGGGCGACCGAGTCAGAGATATATCTTCCTACAGAGCACTGCTGGCCGAGCAGCACTAGGCCGCTAATGTGCGTTCTGCCGGCCCCCCACGTCCCAGAGCGGCTGAAGACCACTCCAGGGATCATGTCATGCAATCAACAGAAGGAAGCCTAACGAGCTATGGGGGACAAAACCTTCACTCTCAAGCGACCACCACCATATCCCCATACTATTGGCAAGAATATGGGCCTCGTACATAAATGAAGGGGTAATATGTTCTGGGCTCGGGAAATAAACCCGATAATATGGGCTCCAAACATTAGGCAAAAGTGCCAATCCCCCTAGACAGACCGCCGTGATAAATAGGGGAAATAACCCGAATGTACTGTGGTCGTGGGCCTTCGAGGTCACTCTCTAGGCCTGGGAAACGGGAGCGTTTGTAAAGGTGTATTGAATACGACAAGCGTCAAGCCATGAAGCGCCCTACACGATCCTTGGTGGCGGCCTTCTGGGCATGCGCCGCGGCTGCCCAGTCCCTCGATCCTCCCGCCGAATACCCGGCCAACCCCGCCGTCGGCCCCGGCGGCACAACCTTCAAAGACTCCCCTCACTTCCGAATCTACGACGCGCCGACCGAGGCCCTCGCGGACAGCGCCCTCGCGTCCCTCGAGTCGGCCTACACCTGCTTCGTCACGCACCTCAACTGGCGCTCCTCAGGGCTCTCCTTCCTCACCGAGCCCACCGACGACGGGCCTCGCTCCAAGGTCAATGTCTACAACGTCGGCACGGGCCTCGGGGCGGCGGCCAACACGGGCCTTGACTGGGACTCGGGCATGAGCTTCATCAACGTGGAGGCAGCGTACGTGGGCGAGCCGTCGGTGACGGTGCACGAGTACGGGCACTGCCTCACGTACGCGGCGGGCTCGTGGATCGAGCAGTGGGTGACGGGCGCCTGGTGGGAGCCCACCGCTAACTTTGTAGCCGACACGTGGTTAACCTCGGACCTTTGCGCCGAGGCGAGAGAGGCGTACGGGCAGCCGCGCGGCGACTCGCTGATCAACCTGCACAAGAATATCGGCGAGTCGTGGCAGGTTATCGTGGACGGGACGCCGGACACGGGGAACTACTACGAGGCGTGGCCGTTCCTGGCGTACGTGCACAGCAACCCGGACGGCTACGCGGGCCTGGGGCTGGCGACGTTCCCGGGGGTGTGGACGGAGTACGAGAGGGGGAGCAACGTCACGCCGCTGCACGTGCTGCAGACGCTCGCGGGGGAGACGAGGATCCAGGAGGTGGTGGGGCGGTACTGGGCGCGGATGGCGTACGTGGACATCGGGAACGAGAGGGCGAGGGAGGCGTTTGAGAGGGAGAGGGGGGCCCTGAGCTACGATAATCTGGAATCGGCGGGGGAGGGGAGGTATCGCGTCAAGGCGGGGAGGCAGCCGCTCTACATGGGGGCGAGCATCATCCCGCTGGCCGGGACGGGGGCGGTCTCGGTGAGTGTCTCGGCGGAGATGGCGTTCACGGCGACGCTGGCCGTCAAAGGGGCCGACGGGGTGGTGAGCTACGTTGAACTGGTGGACGGGGTAGGCGAGGCGGCGGTGGAGGAGGGAGGCGAGGCGAGTCTGGTGGTGGCTAACACGCCAGTCGAGCTGGTCAACTACGACCCGTTCGAGCTGACGGACGAGGTGAGGCGCGGGCTGGACTACACAGTCGAAATATCCGGTGCGACGGCGTGAAGGCGGGAGGAGCAGAGGGGTGACGGTGCTTTGTCTCAGCTAGCCAGGGCGCAATGAAACAGCAGAGAAGCGTGACGGAGGGAATCCTGTGAGCAGCGGTGTTGACATGTGATTCTGGACCGGGCGAAAGGTACAGGCGCGTGTCTCAACAGGGAATGTGGTCCGCGCCCTCGGTACCTGCCTTGACCCTGGCAACTGGCCGGCGCAAAGAGACGTACGAGGTATCATCCCCCTGTGACAAGTCCGGGGCAAGTCCGTGAAGGGTTGGCGTCTCCGGGCCGTCCCGGAGTGACACGGGAGTTTTGTCATTTGACCTCGCTCCCCCGGAGGAACATCCCCAGGATCCTTCCGAGGTAGGTGAGGGAGCAAAATGACGTCGGATTGCCGAGTATCTCGTCGCTCCGGGGGTGAGCCGGCGAAACAGCGCGCGCGACCGCAAACGACCGAGGCGGCGTGAAACCATGTGTGCCCTCGGCACAAGATCCCGGCAGGACGACACAAGCTTCGTTCAATCGTTCGGTTTCCCCTTCAGACAAGCAGCGCGCCCCATGCTGGCCGCACGTGTTTTCTCCACCGGATGGCAGCTCCGGCTGTCAAGAAAAAGCACGGCCGAAACAAGCAATTTGAGGACGCGCGGGCGCCAGGGCAGCCCGTCATGGGGCTTGGGACGCGCCCCCGCTTTTCAGCTTGGGAGGGCGCGAGGGGGTGTGTGCGTGCGACATCGGAATGCTGTCCTGCGGCCCTCGTTCTGCGCACACCATCACCGTCCGCGATCGAGGTGAGCTATTTCCAACCGAAGAGGGAGTTCGAGCCCTAATCGCGATCGAAGAAAAAGACGCGGGATCGGATCTACCGAGTGCACAGAGAACCCACCTGCGGGACTTCCCCCCTTAACTTGATTTTGCGAGTTCACGATGAGGGAGTGTGCGCTGGTTAGCGGGGTAGCGAGGAGAAAAACACGCCAGCGCACAGCCCACCCATGTCTCTTTTCGGCGCCTTTTTCCCCCTCTCCCCGTCCGCGCTAACCCCCTTCTCCAGCGGGTTCCACCCCCGCTGCCACGCAGCCACGCAACTGAGCTGCCCCTCTTCTCATTCGCCTGCCACGCAAAACAAGCCCGGCGGGCCCCCACCATTTCGGTGCATGTGCATGGAACCTGCAGGGCCGGGTGCATCGTGACCGCTTCTCTGGCGTTCTCGGCTGCTGCTCCCCCAACGGAAACACAGAGCCAAGGAACTAGGTGAGTGTGCGGGATGCAGAGCGGGTGTGGATGCTGTGCATATCGATACTTGACATGTATTGGGAAGTGGGGCGCGGGCCAGAATAACATTAATGCTCGGAGATAGGAAAGGCGTGTTTGGGCGTCTGTGTGGACATTCGGCGAGGGCGTTGCACGTCCGTGGCACGGCGGCCAGACGCGCCCGAACCGCTGTGTCGGCAACCGTCCGCGTGCAGCCAGTGGAATCCAGGGTCCCTCCCTCCCCCGAGGGAAAGAAGCAAACCTCCGAGCCTCGGTTCCTCCGAGTCAAGTCCGCCATTCCTCCCGTCCTCCTGTCTCACCCACCACATACAAGTACCCATGATTCAGCTGTCGTCGCCTCACCGGTCCCCTTCCACAGACCGAATACCAGTATAAGTTGCTTTGCTGCCCCCCGACCACCCGCAATCACCATCCCCCTGTCCGTTTGTTATGATTTGATTGACACCTCTTTACCGCCCTTCTCGCCCGGTTGGAGCTTCCGCCTCTGGCTGCTGCCCCACTGCCACTCACCGCGACTCAAGCCCCAACCCTTCCCGCGCGGCGCCCCACCCGCCTAAAAGGCGCCCCCACACCCGTCCCAAATCGAGCCGCTCTCAGCGCCCACCGCCTGCGAAACCCACTGAAAACCCCACCCTGGTCCAACCCCCTCTCGCTGCCCGCCCAGGCCCAAGCCCAGTTCCAGTCCAATTGATCCTCGCTCTCCCGCACGGGCGAGACGCCCTCCACCCCGGCTCCGTGCTCAACAAGGGAGCCGCTTCTCTGTTTTGGCAAGCACGCACATCCATGTACGGTCCGCATGACCCCTCGTCCGAAACCGCTCGGCAGCCGTCAAACCTCCCCCCTGGTTTAAAAAGCCCCCAGGCCGGGAACACCCCCGCCGCCGTGCATCGTCTCCGGGTCGACCTGACATGAGGATTAGCCCTCTCCCCCGTCACCGCCTCCAGACCGCAACTTGACGTTGTGCCTCGACGTGGGTTCGTCCGCATCCCGCTACTGCGCGTTAAAATTGTTACTTTCTCGCTTTGGGTTTGGGTTTCGGCATTTTGCAAAATAAATATTCTCGTGGCCCCTCCGCGGAAGAAACTCTGTGCCCTTTCTCTCTCCTCCGAATTCCCCTCCTCTCGTCAACCCGCTGCGCGGTTAGGAATTTCGCTCTTCTTTCACCACCAACCACATTTTGAAACATTCCCCCCGCCACAGGGAATGCTTCGATTTTCTTTCTTCCATGGGAACCAGCTAGCACTGCTTCTCTCTTAATTCAAAAAACAAAAGCCATGTCCGTCTCCACGTCGACAGCCGTCACGCGCGGCCGCCGGCTCTCCAAGGGCCAGGCCTCGGCCTCCATCACCATCCTGCCCAGGAACGCCCACACCTTCGACGACACCGCCCCGCAGAAGCGCGCCGACCCGCACGCCATGCAGCGCCAGGACTCGGGCTACGAGTCGCTCGTCTCCGTGAGGTCGGCCCACGACCGCAAGCTGAGCACCGACTCGCAGCTGGCCGCCGCGCCCTCGCGCTCCTCCACCGCCGCCGGCCGCCGGCCACCCCCGCGCGTCACGGGCCTGTCGCTCTGCCCCCAGAAGCAGCCGCAGCAGCAGCAGCCGGCGACGCTCTTCCAGTTCCCCGAGCCGGACCTCCCCGCGCCGGAGTACGAGCTCGAGGAGCAGAGGGCCATGCCGCCGCCCACGACGCACTACTGGACGAGCGACCAGACGCGCCGGCTGGAGTACGCCGCCATCGACGCGGCGCGCAGGGGCGTGCGCGGCTGGGCGAGGCGGAACCTGGTGCCGAGGTGCATGGTGGCCAAGGACGGGGGCCACCTCGACTTTGACGACGACTCGGGGAGCGTGAGGCGGTACCGCCTTGACATCGACGAGTCCGAGACGAAGCGTGAGGGGAAGAGGGGGTGGTTCTCGTGGTTGAAGGCCTGAGCGGGTGTCGGTCTTTGGTTGCTTTGTTTTTGTTTAAGCATGGCAGGTGCAGTGGCATTTCTGGGTCGTTTTTTTGGGATGGGCATCAGCATTTTGGCATTGGCATGGGCGTTTCATACCCCTCTTGATTCACGGAAGCTTTTTTTAATCACTTAGCATTCTAGATGGGGAAGTCGAATCTTCGGGAGAGGAGGGTTGGCAGCATTTGAGGACCGGGTTCGGAGATATATCCGTCCTGGGACCTCGGCTTTATTTTGTTCGCTTTCCTTTGTTTCTGGGGGGGGCATATCACAATCTAGCGAGGGACAAGAGCATGGAGAGCATGGAGAGCCAGAATGAGCTATGAAGTACCGAGCATATACCACCGGATAGATGACGCAGAGCAGACGTCTCAATGGAAGAAAGAAATATCAATATCCTGGCCTGTCCCGTCCCTGAAAAACCCCGCAGGCCGCGCTCGGAGGCCTTCCGGAGCGGGGTTCGGAAGGTGCCCGCGGCAACCCGGTCGGGCGAAGGATCCGGCTCGCTCCGACTGCACGCTGCAGATCCACAATGGTAGGGACGAGTGGTGTTCTTCACCCGATGATACCGCGAGTCCCTCCGGGGGTGGAAATGGGGTTCTCGTCCACTTGCGCTTACATTTTATTCGGGTAGAGAAGGACCAGGACACAGAAGGCCTTTGGCGGCTTGTACCACCATCTCGGGCTGTCCGCGGCCCAGGAAATCACAACGGAAGGACACGGGAAGCTCCGGCCTTGAATAACGTGCTTATATAATGTGTCCCGTGCAGCCATGTAGTTTACGAGGGGGTATGAAAGCCTTGGAAACTTTCCATTTAGAAGAAGCTCTTTTATCCCGTCCATTTCTGAGTCGAGCCGCTGTCGGTTTTGCTCTTCAATAAGCAGGATCGTGTCGATTTGCCCCATGCTGACACGGGTCCTCAGGGGAAGGATGGGTTCCGAGATCCACGGACCCTATCCTGTAAATTCCAGGCCTGGAGTAGACTTGTTCAGTCTAGATCCCAATGTGATGATGGTATCAATCGCCGCAAGGGCGTCAAGTCGGCTGCATTCTTCCAACCCGGCCTGCAAAAGACCCAATGGATACCAGTCCATCAAGTTATTAATACCCCTGAGCTTGAGAAAGCCGCGCCCCTTGGCCTCGTCCGCTAATTTAGCTTCCGGTCTGTTCCTGAACGTCAACATCAACGTAAGCTCGGCTACGAAGCGCCCGCTTCCATGGAAGACTCGGGACAGTTCCAAGCTATCTACGGCCATAGAAGTACCTCGTAGGAAGCCGCGGTATCATACTGTGTTTTGGGCGATGCGCTAGGCCTTTCGCATGACGTGCGGAGGCGCCAGTCAAACAGATCAGCGCCGCTAGCCACTGCATGAACAAAGTTTAAACGAGGGACACCATCTTCAGGGGTCGCGGCGGGTCCCAGAACCTCTTCCCACGGCACGCTTATCCGTGGTTCAGGGAGCCGTTAACCGATTGAATACCGGTACCTCAATCTACCCTCTCTGTGCCTGTTCGAGACCGGTTCCGGAGAACTTTGTGGTTTAATAGGAGGTAGCATGCTTGCAACCTCATCGATGGCTAAAACCTCGATAGGTATACAGTGGTAAGAGACCAGAGACAACTATGGACGAGTCTTACGGACAAATCAATGCCCACTCAGCAATCCCAAGGCGAGGACATCTCAACTTTGGCAATAAGCTTCCTTGGCACTGAGCCCGAAGCTGGCCCACACTCTCTGAACTCTGGTCGTATCGTATCCTACGGGTGTCAGTAAGGCGCGCGGGACTTGTGATCAACTTCTAAAGTTATCTGTGATCGAGAACAACGCCCCCTTTCTACTGGCTTCAGCCCCTCAGTCATCCCCGAACCCTATGTGGCGTGATCGGTGATTCTCTCAACCGAGCTTCGAACGCGGACTCGGCACCATTCCATAGGCTCGACCGGATACGAGTGGATATCCAAAGGGATCAGGAGGCCCTGTGAAGTGTTCCTTTCGTTTTTTTCTTTTTTTTTTTTTTTTTTTAGATTTGGAGACTTGGGGGAGCTGTCCTTGTCCCCGAGTCCTTCTCTCGAGGCTGACCAGGTGTGCCGATATCTCGATTGGTCCTCTGAGTTGCATGTAATGAATGCAAATAATATCGCCCAGCCCCGCAAGTCGATCGTCGCAGTGGACGTAAGCTGGTAAACGCACCAGCCATCCCGTTACCTCGCCTCCGGTCTCAATCGGACCGTGGAGTACCTGGACTGCCCCCGGGCACAGTATTAAGGTTGGCGCTTGGCCACATCAAATCCTTGTCACCCCTCGACGGCTCGCGCTAGTCGGATATCTGAGCCGTTTAGCACGCCCCAGGAGAGCTCATCGTAATACCACGCCGATGTGGCCTGGCCAGTCAGGAGGCGCGGCGGCGGCAGCTATGAACTGGCTCCTCGGCAGTGGAGGTTAGTATTATGGAGTAGGTTGGGGCTAGAGAAATCTTTCTGCTGTAGAGATATGCGAGCTCGAGTTCCTCCGCTGGGATCTCCGGCCCGGTGCATGCCTCCGAGGAGGATCAGCCCCTTAGTTGGAGACTTGGTCGCTCCGTTAGCCACCCAGCGCAGGACTGGCGATGCACTTCCCAATCTCTCGGACGCAAAGGGCCAATACACACTCGGGTCATAACCGAGAAATGTTCTTTAACCCCCCTATGGCCCGGTAATCCTACAGAATCCTAGCGTAAACTCTCACTCGGAGCTTATCGCACCGATAACTCACCGACCCTCCACCGGCAAAGCCAGACCTTCCCATATACCATCACCATCACATAAAGTAACGCCACATCCTCGCCGCCTCTACCACCCGCTTGGCCTTTTCTAGACCCCTCCGCCTACTCTACCCTAGTGTCCAAACCTTCCCTGGTCCCCCTCTCAGGCACGCCATCCCTAAAAGCGAAAACGAAATACAGCCGACGGCCCCTGAGCACAACAACGCGGGAAGGAGAGAACAGAAGGGAATGGCCTCCGCGCCACCCCAGCGGCCCGAGGGCTTCGACCCGTCCAGGGACGACGAGTCCCGCGCGGGAACGGTCATCACCATCGCCGCCGTCTTCGCCTCGCTGTCGACGCTCTTCACGTGCGTGAGGGTGTACACGCGGTTGCGGATCCTGGGGATTTTTTGCCGGGACGACGTGGCGATTTTATGTGCACAGGTACGAGGTGCCCTGAAGCAGAGCTGAGACGGAGATAGAAGGCTATTGGGGAACAAGTGGAAGCTGATACGTGGTTTCTAGGCGATATCCATCACCGTCTCGGTTCTCACGGGAGTGGGTATGTACAGTTCCGGTTTACTGGCAGGCGTGGCGTTTCTGACAGGCTGGCAGAGACGAAGTACGGACTCGGAAGACACATCTGGACGATCAGTCCGAGCTCCTCCGTAATACAACTAAAGGTATGACGCCGCGTTCTGCCCATCCGTGACCCAGCTAACCACCCCTTCACCAGATGCTCTTCGGCGTCGTCCTCGGGTACAACCTCGGCATCAATGTCGTCAAGATCGGCTTCCTGCTCCTCTACCTCCGAATATTTTCCAGCACAACCGTCAAGACCGTTACCAAGTGGGTGCTTGGCTATGTTATTATTTGGACCATCGTACAGGTCGTCATCCTTGCCGTCGCCTGCATTCCCATAGCGCTTATTGTGCCCGGCATGGAGAGCAAGTGCCTGCCCACATACACCGTGTGGTTGACCTCGTCAATCATGTCGACGGTCACGGACTTTGTCATTTTCGCGCTGCCGCTGCCGTCGGTGCTGAAGCTTAAGCTGCGGCCGAAGCAAAAGTTCATCACGGTCTTCATGTTCTCCCTCGGCTTCTTGTACGTGCAGCGCCGCCCTCCCCCACGTCCGTTCTTCTCCCCCGAAACATTATCTAACTAACGCTTGCCAGCACCTGCATCGTCTCCATAATCCGAATCCTGACGCTAAAGACCGCCGTCTCGGTCAAGGACCCCACGTGGGACAACGTCGGGCCCGGCTCCTGGTCCGTGGTCGAGCTCAACTGCGCCATCCTCTGCAACAACCTGCCCACCCTCCGACCCCTCGTCGTCCGCTACTTCCCCACCTTCGGCCTCTCCACCGGCCAGGCCGGCACCTCGGACAACTACCGGCGCTACGGCCGCTCCGGGGCCCCGACCACCGTCAAGTCGTCGGGCACGCGCGTCGGCTCGCGCATCGAGGACATCGAGACCGGCCGCGACAGCGTGGATCCCGCGAAAGCGGTGGCGCGGTGCTTCTCGGCCAAGGGCCATCGGGACGGGGATGAGATGGAGCTCATGGAGAGGGATGGGATGGGCAAGATCTTGGTGACGACGGATATGACGGTCGAGTCGGATGAGGCGCCGGAGGGGGTGGTGCGGCACCAGCAGTCTTTTAGCTGGGATGAGAGCACGCTGAGCGGGTACGAGCCCGGGCGGATATAAAGGAACAGGGACCTGTGGGTCCAGAGATTTCATTAGACTTTTAGATTAATTACTTGTCATTTTGCTCCATCCTCGTCGAGGCCCGGAGGGATCCGGGACGGTGTGCCAACCGGCTCCGTACGAAAGTCGATATTTACATCCTCATGTGCCCCCCTCCGTGGCCGATGGCCGAACCGGGACTAAAAATGGTCCAGATAGGATACGGGACCGAAGTTAAATCGCATATGGAAGCAGCCGTAAGCGGCGAAAGCTCAAACAGTGGTTCCGGTCCAGGTAACATCGACTTCCTAATTCGGATTGATCTTTTCCGGGGCCGGGTGGGCCCTCCGGCAGCTCCGTGTGGATACTTCCGTCCGGGGCGCCGTCCGAGCTCACCCGGCCCTTTAAAATCGAATGTGTGACCGAACTACGGGCGTGAAAGGAAAAGGTAACCCCGGCCTTACGGTTTTTTATCCTTGCTGAAGCATTGATGGCATTTACCATGAGCTGGTGGCGTCTCAGCGCACTGTGCCCCCCGTTCGGTGATGGTTTGCCAAGCAAACTAACTTCGCTCCGGTAGCCACACAAGGCTCATCATGATGTCACAGACTCGGACCCCGTACAAAGACGGACACATCGAACATCTAGCTCACAACTCTCTTCGCTCACGATAACCATTGCTTTATTCCTTCCAGTACACAGACCCTCGCTCAGATATCTGCCACCATGCCCCATGACACGAAGCCACATCCGGACCCCGCGAGCGCGGAGCCGCACCCGGCAAGGCCGCGGAACGTCGCCGGTGACTTGGATTACGTCCCGCACCCGGAGAATTCAAAGCCCGTGTCGGAATCCCGCGCGGAGATCAAGAGACACATCACGAACCTGTACTGCGGCAGCGCCTCGGAGGAGGACATGGCGGTCTATGCCGAGCAGGCCGTGTACGACGATCCTTTCAGCTACTGCGACACGAGGTCCGTAATACCGCACCCTGGTTTCTGGAAGCCCGTTGGATTAAGGCTAACAATTGAGCTTGGGAGAACAGGTACAAGATCGCGGGTCAATGGTACGGAATCCCGAAGCTCTTTGCCAAATCCGAGACCCTTGCAACAGAGGTCGTGGAATCCACGGACGACGAGCTCGTCTGGAAGCAGAGGCAGAGATACACCTTTGCAGGAATCGGAATCCCTAAGACGGCGGACAGTCTCATCAGCCTGAAGCTTACTGGCAAGGAGCCGGAGGAGAAGGTTGTTTATCACAAGGACATGTGGAACAAGAAGGACTACACGCACGAAGGGCTTGGACTGCTGATTAAGAAGATAAACGGGTGAGTATAGAGTCAATTTGGGAAGGGCAGGATGCTAACTTGGGGAAGGGATAAACTCACGAACATAACACAGCCCCCGGGGGCGGTGTGAGGTATGGAGATGCCGGGTTGAGTAGAGGCGCACCCCCGAAGGAAATGCGCTTACCTGTCTTCATAAGTATTGTAATTATAGTAAGCTGTAATATCCATTCACCCCACATATCAGGAGCAAGGGGATGGAAGGAAGGGGTGTGGCGTCAAGAGTCGTTTGTTTCGCCAACCAGGGAGAGCCTCCCTTAAGCCTGCAGTAGGGGTATGAACGACAAAGGGGTTCAATACACCTAGCCCTTATTGGACTTTGAATGTTCTAATGATTCCGTTGAAACATAGGGTCTCCCGCAAAACTCTCGAACTTCGTGGGGTTGGGATAGTGAGCAGTCGATGTGTAGTTTTCCCGCGACGAAACCTCGCTGTTTGTGAGACTCATGATGACACAGATATAAGTCAAGGTGGAATTATCTATATAAAGTTGTAAGGGTTACCCCAGCCGAGACGTCGAACCCACCGTTCGGGACCCGCGCCCGGAAAAGTCGTGTGACCCCGGAGATCGGTCCAAAAGCCCGGACTTTCCCAGCCGAGCACGCCCTCGGGCACGAAGCCGGACGACGCCCTTGGCAGGGCGGCTCCCGATCCCGGCACGCATGGGCGCCAGCTACCCCTTTTAGGCGAGAGGGCGTTTTGCTAAGTCGACGCAGGAACAGGGCCTCTTCCGCCCCATGAGGCGGATCAAGGTTGTGAGTTATGGCGTGACTTGTGACAGTTTCTTGGCTTTGCGGATTTTCTCGGTTTGGTGGCGACCAAGGAGGTCGTAAGATGACGCCCGGGCGAGGCGAAAAGCGGAGCGTGGCGCCACGTCATCATGGGTGGCGGGAGGCTCGTACCACTCTGTCGGTATTTTGACACACAAGATAACAGTTCCTCCGGGGAGGAAGATGTGAATGATACTGCAGTACGGTCTCCGCACCGCGGACGGCTCTTGGATGTGGGAGATCACGCTATGGTCGTTACGAGGCCCTACCGCGGGAACTGTAGCGAATGCACGAGGTCCCAAACGGAAATTGATTTCACTGTTCTGGCGTGCACACGTCGGACCCCTTGGCGACTCCCGAGCAAACTCCCGTCTCGTATGGCCTCCCTTAAATTGCATGGCCTCTAATACGCGCCACAAGAAACAGCAAACGCGTTCAACCTCGTGAGCGAAGACGTCGCCCTTCGAGGGCCGCCGAGAACTGGACTTCTGTTGACGATTTCAGACCCTGACGGGTTGTGGCGTCCCTCCGTTTGCAGCCACGCGCCTCGGGGATCTCATGACGACACTAGGGAATAACAGGACGAAAAGGACACGTATAACCGTACCATTTCCTCTCATTAGGAGCCGGTCCTGGAAAGAGTCCATCTGGACACAAAAATTTCCATTTGGGAAACCATTGTGGTCTTTCCTTCTTGCGAGACCTCACATTTGATCCAACCGCTGCGCACCATGTCCGCCGCTGCAAATCCCCCGCCCACCCTTGAAGACATCGACCCGGGCCCGCATCCCGGGACGCTGCGAAAAGCGGGGGACCCGGGGTGTACCGTGGAGGCGGAGCGGGCGGCGACGCCCGAGGTGGCAGGCCCCGATGACCCGCTCGACGCTCCGGTAAGGAGAAAAAGCAGGGTGGGAATGCCCCGCAATGGGATGGGGATGAACTGTTACTGACGTTGACGTCAGGTCCGGGGTATATTCTCTAGCTTTGGGTGCGCAGGGAAACCGCAGGCCGACCCAACCGAGGGTATGAAAGAATGAATGGGGGCTTCTGAGGCGAGGAAATGTTTGTAAACATGGGAGTCTGGCAGGCAAAAGTGAATGCTTCAGTTGGGACAGGGGCGTTATAGCGAGTCGAGGGATTTACGAGGAACGCCTCGCCGGAAAAAATTGTATGAAAGTGTGCGCGTTGTGGTTGTCGGTCCGGACGTCATTCTTGCTCTCCGCAGGAGGGACGCCCAACTCAATATGCTGGGTACTTTTCCAGAGCAGTGGGTGCTGCGACATTTCAGCTAACACCGGCCCCCCCGAAATCTCCGGGATAATGTTGCTCAAGCCCACTGGCATTGGGAGAAGGACTTCCTGGCGAAGCCCGTTTAAAGTTTCCTCCCCGTGCAGCCACGACGTCTCCGGGACCGCACGATGACATCACCGCTGTCGGGCGACGTAAATATATCTCCCAGCTCACGGAAGCTTCCCCCCAAAAACCTACGCGGTAGAAGACCGCTTTATCTCAGCTTTCAATCCAATCTCAGCATCTCACGCCTGAAAGTACTACGTTACCGAACGCAATGCCGGACAAGAAGACGAATACTGCCCCCGAGCCTGGAAAGGACGAGGTGGATCCTTATGAAGGGAAACCGCGCGATTACATGGGCTTCATAGAAGTCGAGAGCTTCGATGATGAGGATCTGATTGCCCTCAGGGGTGAGGAAGAGGAGAAAAATGACGATTCGAACGATGAGCGGCCCGACACCGACGCCCCGGCTGAGCAATGGAAGTAATGGGGTTCGGATGAGGGCCCTTGAGGAGTGACTGTGGGAAAGAGACCCGATTTGGGGCGAAACGTCACATGTAATTACTTGTATTTTCGAGAGAGCTCGAAGCATCGTTGTACGTCCTCGGGACGCAGCTTTCCTCGGTGTGGGGTCTTCGGACCCGAAAAGACGTCATCCCGTGTTCACGGTGAACGGCCCGCCGGACTCCGGCAGGCAACTCCCAAATGCCGACCCCGCACCAGCGCAGCACGCCCCAAACTCTCCTCCGTATTCGCCCCCAAACTCAATTCATATCACTGACCGTCCCGAGACTACTGCCCCCGCCGCTTAACCACCACCACTACCACCGCGCCCTCCTAGCCCAGCAGCAATGTCCGCCGTCGACACGTCAATCCAGGCGCAGCCCACGGGCGCGGCCGCCACCTTCGCGTCGGCGCACTCGTTCCCCAACGCCCTCACGCTCTACGGCGGCTGGTTCTGCCCCTTCGTGCAGCGCGCCTGGATCACCCTGCACGAGAAGGGCGTGCCGCACCGCTACGTCGAGATCAACCCCTACAAGAAGGACCGCGAGCTGCTGGACCTGAACCCGCGCGGCCTGGTGCCCACGCTCCGGGTGCCCGGCGGGGAGGGCGGGGACGGGGGGAAGGACCACGCGCTGTACGAGAGCCTGGTGGTGTGCGAGTACCTGGATGAGGCGTTCGACGGGGAGGGCGAGAAGCTGCTGCCCGGCGGCGCGTATGAGAGGGCGAGGTGCAGGCTGTGGATCGACCACGTCGCCACCAGGATCGTGCCCGGCTTCTACCGCCTGCTGCAGCACACGCCCGAGAAGCCCTACTCCATCGCCGAGGCGCGCGAGGAGCTGCTGAAGCACATCAAGACGTTCGTGCGCGAGCTGGACCCGAAGGGCCCGTGGTTCCTGGGCGACAAGTTCAGCCTCGTGGACGTTGCGCTGGCGCCGTGGGCGAAGAGGCTCTTTATCATCGACCACTACAAGGACGGCGGGTCGGGCGTCCCCGGTCCGGAGGCCGTGCAGGGGGAGGACGGGGAGGTCTGGAAGAGGTGGAATGTGTGGTTCGACGCTGTCAAGGAGAGGCAGAGCGTGAAGGAAACGTGGAGCGACGATGAGGAGTACATCAAGGTTTACAAGCGGTATGCGGACGACACGACGCAGTCACTCGTGGGGCAGGCGACGAGACAGGGGAAGAGTCTACCATAAAAGGGACAGGGAACACCGTTAGAAGCCTGCCGTAACTGAAGCGAAAGACATAACGCCTCTATTGCTGTCTAATACAATCTAATACTCTCACACTCGCACCGCGCACCCGCTTACCACTTCTTGATCTTCCTCATGCTGCCGTCCTCGACCAGCGCCTTGTGCATGTCGAAGCTCTGCCACAGCAGGTGGGGCTCGTGGCCCCAGCCCTTGCGCAGGCACTCGAACTCGGCCTTCTGCTGGTAGTCCCTCAGGATGGGCTTGTACACGTCGTGGGCGCACTTCTCGATGATGACGCGCGACCGCTCCTTGGGCGACAGGCCCCTCACGTCGGCGAGGCCGTTCTCGGTGACCACCACGTCGAGGTCGTGCTCGGTCTGGTCGACGTGCGTGCACATGGGCACGATGGTGCTGAGGCCGTGCTCGTCGGTCTTGGACGGGCGCGTGGAGGGCGTGTGCATGATGCTGTACTTGGCGGAGCGGAGGAAGTCGGCCGAGCCGCCGATGCCGTTGAGCATGCGGCTGCCCATGACGCAGGTGCTGTTGGCGTGGGCGTAGATGTCGACCTCGACGGGCGTGTTCATGCCGATGACGCCGAGGCGGCGGATGATCTCGGGCGAGTTGGAGACCTGCTGGCTGCGCAGGAGGAGGCGGTTCTGGTAGTGGTCCCAGTTGTCGTAGAAGCGCTTGAAGGCCTCGGGCGAGAAGCGGATCGACGTGGCCGTGGCGAAGTCGAGCTTGTCGGAGTCGAAGAGGTCCAGGAAGGTGTCCTGGATGACCTCGGTCCACACCTTGAGGTTCTCGAAGCGGCTCTCGTTGAGGCCGCCGATGATGGCGTTGGCCACGTTGCCGATGCCCGACTGCAGCGGCAGGAGGCTGTTGGGGAGGCGGCCGTGGCTCACCTCGTGCTCGAGGAACTCGATGAGGTGGCCGGCGATGGCCGCCGACTTGTCGTCCGGCTCGGTGTTGGCCGACGTGGCGTCCCAGTAGTCGGACTCGACGACACCGACAACCTTTTCGGGGTCGACGGGGATCGAGGGCGTGCCGACGCGGTCCTCGACGTTCATGATGAGGTAGGGCTTGCGGTTGGGGGGCAGGTCGGTCATGGTGATGTCGTGGAGGCCCTTGAAGGAGGGGATGGAGGTGTTGACCTCGATGATGACCTGCGGCGTGTTAGTGGGCGAGAGCTGAGGCGCTTCTGCAAGGGAAGCTGCGTACCTTGTCGGCCATCTGGATGAGCTCGGGGGTGGCGCCCACCGAGGCACCGGGAACGATGCTGCCATCCTCGAGGATCTCGGTGGCCTCGACCACGGCGACATCGAGCTTGTTATTCGGCCTGTCCTTGGTGTAGTATCCCTGTTCAGTCTCCAAGTAAGCCTTTGTTCTTCACCTGGCCGCGCTCCACTCTCGCCCTCCAACCCCCACGCGGTGGAACCGCCGGGTCCCCGATCAACCCGGGAATCACAAGAGGGCAAGCAAAACTCACGTAGACGAGGTCGTTGGGGAACATGGACAGGTGCTTGTCGAAGAACTCGATGCGCCCCTCGTTGATGCCCTTGGAGATGGCCTTGCCGACCTGGTGAGGGCTCCGCCGTTCGATCATGTCCAGCCCCGCCCACCGGTTCTCCGTCTCGGCGCCCGACGACGCGCCGACGAAGAGGCTGTAGCGCAGCTTGCCCTGGAGGTTGTTCTGCTCCACGTGGTCCGCCAGGAACGTGGGGATTTTCCTGCCGGGCGGGGACGCGCGTTAGCTCTCTGCTGTCTACTCAATTGGCCCCGGGAGAGAGAGACATGGGGTTGCGAAGTGAATGGGAGGGGCAATTGGGGTCAGGGAGGGTGGGACGAAACGTACTTGGGGTAGCCGACGCCGGTGAAGCCGGACCAGCCCATGTAGGCGCCGTTGGGGAAGTGGTGCAGCAGGTCCTGCGGCTGGCAGACCTTGGGCAGCATCGACGCCCGCTTGACGCGGGACTTGAGCGCCGACGACACGCGCGCCGTGGACGACATGGTGACTCGGGGAAGGAGGGGAGAGGGGGCCTGGAGCCTAAAAGCAAGAGCCAAAGTTTGTTTTTTCAAGTTGCGGTCGAGACGAGGGGAAGGAGAGAAGGTCGAGCTAGAGGGAGGAGAGGGAGGCAGGCGCGGGATATAAGCGAGGAGAAAATGGGGCGACAAGGGCAAGCACGGGACCCGCTAGCGCGGAGGAGAAGGGAGGGAAATGGCTCGATCGTGGGTCTTCCGGGGGAACCCTTGGGGCTCTGGTCTGTGGGCCGTTTGCTGTCCCGGCTTGCTGCTTCGCCAATGCGCTTTTCGGCGGCGGCTCTGTGATAATTACGTCACGGGAGGTCAGTGCCGGGCGGCTGTTGGCGTGCGCCGGGCCGTGGGCCAGACGGCGCCGGATGGCGCGGGAGGCCGCTTCCGTTGCTCCGTATTTTGGGGTAACCGAGTTGCCGAAGGCGGTAATTCTCTCGCACTGTCTTTCCGCGGGATCACTCAGCCCTATTCCCTTAACGACACTGTAACCGGCACGGTGCGGAGCTCGGTCGGACGCCGGTGGAGCCGTCTCGGTGTCGTGGGGCCCAACTTCAACTGCGTCTCAGGCACCGGACTGGACCCCAACGGAGTCCAGCTCGTCCGGACAGAGAGTGAAAATTTCCCCAGGGTGGGGGTACGGGGTTTAGCTCGCCTTTTTCTCTTGCCACGGGGTCCAGAATGAGGGGAAAGGTCCAGTTCTAATCTGCGGTGTGGGATGTGCGGTGGCGCGAGATGCTCACTGACATCTCGACATGCCGGGGGACTGGACGGCCGGGAGGATCTCCTGTCACTTCAGCTGGGGCAGGCAGGCAGGGTTGATATATCGTCGAATATTCACTTTGTGACTGGTTTTTACGTAGATATTCACCTCTTTCCAGCTTCTCCCCCGATCTCACCTTGGCGAGGGCTTTCCCAGCCCAGGGTGTGCCCGCCCTCGGGGCCACCCCACGAAACCGACCCGCAAACATGCCCTCCTCTCCACACATCTAGGACGCGCTACTTTCCAAGCCAGAGGCGCAGTGCCAGGTATAGCACGTACCTCAGCTTGTCGCGCACCCGGCGGACCGGGGCTGAGGTTCCCCACACCGGACGGCGAGCGTCGACGCAGCGAAGATCGAAGCGCTGCTATCGCGTAGCCTCCCATCGTCTCCCATCGTTCAAGCTGAGTCATTTAGAAATCGTAGTGAACGAATATTTTACGAAGAAGTGAGGGTGTACTCAAACCCGGCTTCACTGGCCGGCTGGAGGTGCGGGACCTAATTTGGCGAGGTCCCAGGCGCAGGACATCGCCTCCCCTCACTCCCTTCCAGTGTCGACACCGTTCCTCCCACCTCGAACCTATCGCCCCCGTCCTTAAGCCCTTTTCTTCTTTCCTTATAACCGCGGGATGCTTGAGCAAGGCTTGTGACGGGTATTCTCTGGCGGGCACTGTTGCCCCTGGACGGCTGCCCAGACGACGAGACGGCCGTGGCATGCGAATGAGAACATACAGGAGGACTTGTAAGATACTCAGTGGTCCGTATTGAAGTAAACCCGTCTCAACTCTCCTACATTCAATTAAATCCCTGTAAAATCTTGTAACTGCTTCGATGTAACAGGTAGTGACTGACCTCCCCGTCCTGATGCAAAACTCTCAAGGCAAGTCATCCTGCCAGACAGCCCCAGTCACTCAGCGTCAAAGACGTTTGGAGTTTTAGGAGCAGGTCATAGCCACCATGAACTCCAAAGGCGCTCCTTAAAGGAAAATGGCACGCCTCTCACTAACAGCCGTGAACACCTCAACCCAGTCAGTAGGACTCCAACCATAGACGGCAAGGAGAATCACCAGAAAGTGCTGTCATCGTTGCCTAAAGCCGATGCCCTTGCCATATCAACATGGCCCTGTCTTCTCCAAGCCCTCCCATCCCAAATCTCTTCCCTCTCTCTTTGACCCTCACCTTCCTCCCATCTCCAAGGTCATCCCAAAGCCGACCGTCCACAACAAAGGTTAAAGAAGAAGACCCGCGTTGGCGAAGGATCGTCATCTCCAGAGGCAGAGTCTATTATATCGGCTGGTGAGAGCTCTCGACCTCGATTCCCAAATCCCTACTCTAACGCGGTAGATAGTGCTGGGCGCTGCCCGCGATCGTCAGCTCGGCGCGTTGTGGAAAGCGAGTCAGAGACTGCCAGGTACGTTCGCCATCGACCTCCCTCGCCTACCTCGTCTGGTGCCCTTCTCGACCCGGCCTTCGAGGAATTTAGTCTCATGTTGCTTCTGGCATTCCCTCCAGACGCGTCGCGGATCGCTGATATCAAGAACCAGAGCACAAGGACGCCGGATAGACTCATGGCCGGCTCAATATCAAGGTAATGTCTCCTTTCCAGCGTTCGTTGGGCGTAATCACGGGCGGAAGGCTGACATTTCCCACCCCAGGACTCCCGTACTTTTAGGTCGATTGAACGAGAAGGAGCAATCGCAACGAAGCCCACCATGGCCGACGAACCGCGCGAGTTCCCGCCCATGGGCCAAGCGGGCAGCTACGCCCTGCTCCCAGAGACCCCCATGGATGTCGAGTACGAAAGCGAAGACGGTGACAGCGGTACGGCTACCCCAAGCATCAAAGGCCCGCACCCCGTCCTGCCGGCCATCTCAAAGCCCAGCTCTCGTCTTCCGGCCCTCATCCTTCGCGGCCCGCAGGCAGGCAAGTTCAGCCCCAACGCATTCATCATCGGCGATGACGCCGTCGGGGCCGCCCCCGCCGACATGGATGCCGACGTCGATGAAGAAGAGGAATACAACGGGCCCCCGGGGCCCTGCGGCACCACCGCCAACCACCTCGGCCCGCCCCGGGCCCTCGAGGAGTGGGTCTGCACCGGGTCGTATGCCGGTCAGTACCCCGCGGTACTCGGCGGCAGCGGCTACGCCGTCCATCGGCCCACCGGCACCGCCCACGCCGACGACGACGGGAACGGGCCCTCCACCGACCCGCCCATCTCGGTCCTGCAGGGTCCCGTGCGTTCCCCACGGATCGGCGCCGTCTTCCAGGCCTACGAGAAGAACCTCCAGGCCACGGTCAGCGCCGAGGTGGAGGGCCACTACCTCCACGCCGTCACATTCAGCATGTACCGGCTGACGTGCGTCGACGAGGCCTCGTACCTGTCGCAGAGGCACAAGATGCTCATCCAGCACGCCTTCGCCCTGCCCGGGTTCCGCTTCGAGTGGGGCTGGACCGAAGGCTACTTCGACGACCACGGCCGCCCCCACGCCTTCGACGTGATCATCCCGTACCACTACCGCCGGCTGTGGGTGTCGCTGCTCGCGGCGAACACGGCCGTCGGGGGCGCGGAGGCGCTGCCGCAGACCGCCGCCATCCTGCAGCTGTCCCGCATCTTCCAGGCCGCGCTGGACGGGCACCGGACCGGCAAGTGCTTCACCAACAGCCGGGCCTTCGCGCGCCTCGTGTCGCACCGGCTCAAGGGCGTCGACCCGGCCTTCCGCGACTTCAACGTCACGACGGACATCAAGTGGGTGCTGACCAACTTCACCGCTGCCCGCTGCAGGTATCGGTGGCTGGGCCCGCGCTTCCGCGAGGACCGGGTGAGGCGGGCCGGTGACGAGTCTGTGAGGGTCGCCGCCCTCGGCCTGCAGGAGCTCGTGGACAGGTTTCAGCGGCTCGTGAACGCCGACGAGGGCAGGGCTATCGATGGCGAGGGGGTGGACTCCGTTGTCGAGAAGGAATACTGCCCCGAGACGGACACCGAGGAGGCGGCGGCCTCGCTCCGGGCGCGAAGCAACCGGCCCCGCGTTGCTCTCCGAAAGGTAGGTCCGGGGCGGATCCCCTGGCTCGGGTACGGTCCTGACCCGCATGACGACAGTGATAGTGATTCTTAGACGATACGCGCGAGGGCAGCGGGGGACCTCCCATATTGAGAGGCCCTTTCTGTCCGCTCACCGCTTCTGTCTTTTTTTCTCTTTTCTTTTCTTTTTGCGACCGTTGATCTGCCGGGGATGGGTGCCGCTTGGTCCGGGGTTCGGTTGAGAGAAGGCGTCGTCAGAACGGCAGGCAGGGTTCGATGACCCCGGCCAGAGGAGTTTCAAGGCGTCCGTAACGAGACGAATGATGGCAGGTTCGAGGTTTGCACAGTTGCCAAAGGGTTTCAAGGCGCCAGGAACGATACGGACGATGACGAGTTATGAGGTTTCCGGAGAGCTCGACCAAGGCATCGCACAGGGGATATGGCCACGAGCACCGTATATATATAGTATATCCCAAGAGGAACATCTCCCCTCGTCCGTCGGCTGCAAATCGTCAGTGAATCGCTTCGTAAAACCATGATAAGCAGGGCGGCCCGGGTCAAATGCCGGCAGACGACCTAACTCACGAACATCCGGCTGTTCTCTGTTGGATTGTCGGAAGAGGTCGTCGGAAGGTAGCGAGACCAGTCGAAACCGCGGATACCAGGTTCGAGAACAGAGAGAAGATGGCGACAGGTCATAGCCAGAGAAACAAATCCATTAACGCTGTAAGCCTAGCCGAATCCATCATAAGTCGTGTAGTCCGTTCCAAACGCCATCCCGAGATACGAAATAAAAGAATAGCGCTCGGTCTCCCCAGTGCCCCGCCCGCTCATTCCTCTGGCCCCCGGTGCAGCCCCGCGCTAGCAGCACTCTCACCGACCTTAACCTCCTCGTCCGGGACGCCAACACTAACGCTTCCCGCAAGGCTAGCACTCCGATCCCTCTCAGACGGCCTTCCCTCCCTTTGCGCACCATCCCTAGGGGCGCCTTCCCGCGGCCCCGCGATTCCCACGCCACCGCCGACGCCCGACACCGGCACGCTAGCGGTCGTGCTAACGCTGTCACTTCGTCCCCTCCCTGCGTCACCTCTTCGCTCCCTCACCGACCTCTCCAGTTCCCTGATCCTCCTCTTAAGAGCCTCGTTCTCCCTCATCGCCGCCTCGAGCTCAGACCTGAAGTACGCCGTCTCCTCGTACCTTGCCGTAGCGGGCATCAGCCCAGGCGATAGCTGCTCCGCATGACCTATGCTCCCCGGAGTAGCGGCCACAGAGCTAGGCGCGGTAGCGTGCGGCACGCGCTGCTGGTGCAGGTAGTTCAAGGAGCTGTCGGTGAGGTGCAGGGCCTGCGGGCCCGGCGAGCCCGTCTGGCTGCGGCGTGAGAGGCTATTCTGGCGCGACAGGTTCGGCGCGCGGCGGGCATCGGAGACACTGAAGGCGGTGGCTTGGCTGAGCGCGCTGGTGTTCGACGACGTGCGGGTGTGGCGCGGGGTCGGGAAGGGGTAGCTCGGCCCTGACATGACGTGCGTGTCGGCGGGTTCGGCGGTGGGGCCCGCGGAGGTGGAGGAGGTGGTCGAGACGACGGAGGCGTTGTGCGCAGAGCGGAGGAGGGAGAATTCGCGGGCGAGACGGTTCACCTGGAAGGGTTAGTACGCGCTGGATGGCATGTGCTGGGCGGCATGCGGGGTGCGGGGGGACATACCACTGACTCCTGTTCGCGCTCAAACTGCTGATGGAGCTCGGCAGCCGTCATGGGCCGCGGGTGACGTAGGGGACCCGGGCCAGTCATGGACTCGGCGCTCGCGGGCGGTGTCGCGGTGGGCAGGGTCTGTTGCATGGGCGGCGAGGGCAGCGGCGAGGGGGTCTGGCCCATGTTGACGGCGGCCTGGTTGGAGGGGAGGACGTTGGCGGTCGGTGGGATGGGGATCGGCGGCGGCGGCGGCATTGGGTTCGCAGAGGTGCGCCGGGAGTTGGTCCTGGAGTGGGTCGAGGACCCGGGGAGAGTATTGATGTCGGGCATCGTGCTGGCAGAGGCGTAAAATGACGAGCTGTTGTCGCGATGGGGGATCCCCGTAGGTAGTGATGTGTAGTGGAACGAATTGCCCGGAAAGAGAGCGCGGGCCTGTGCACGGTATTTGAACGAGAGAAAGTGGTGGAATGACAGGGTTCCTAGACCTCGCCGACCAAGGCAGGAGCGAACGCGGTGTGTTGCGGTCTGAGGAAAGGGGGCAGAGAGGGCTGAGGAAGGAACAATCCACGGTACACCTCTTGGGTTACGCGGGGAAGGTGCATTCGGTGTTTCGTCCGGCGGGCTAAGGGCGCCAGGGGCCGGCCACCTGGCAACGAGCGACCAGCTGCCTGGCAGGCTTAGCCACTCCATGCAATCTCATTGTCATCGACAGTGCGTTGAGTGACGAGCCAGTCAAAAGAGAGAAAAGGAGAGAAAAGAAAGAATATTGCTGCTGCTGCAACAACGAATAGAGCACATATATTCTATCGGTGTTTCCTGGAAATTGGATGATTAGGTGCAATGGAGGGAGGGCAGGAAGCTGCGGTGCTTCCAAGTGGAAGGCACGGCTTGCTTCCCTCAACTACAGGGGCAGGGCCGAACGAACACGTTGATTTACCTGCAAGCGCGCAGCGCTTCTTCTACATCGACGTTTGCTTTGCCAGAGTGGAATTCCTGCTCGTTTTCAGGGGCTGGCGGAGCCCTTTCTCGGATTTTCGCACAATCTGGCCCAAAGTTATGGAGCTGCAAGCCACGGGTGAGGTGCTCGCCTATCAGAAACATAAAAGTATTATTTAGGGGAAGAAGCAAATACTCTCGACAGCGTAAACTCCTCAGCTACACAGAACCGCTGTTGTCCGCGCAAGAAAAAGCAGAGCCAATCTGCCCGGAGTCATAGGCGGCGATGACCGACTGGATGATCCCGTATGTGCCCCCAACAGTCATAAACATGCCGAGCAGGACCCAGACACAATGCAAGTAGTACACTCCCGCCTTTGCAACAGACGCGGTGCGCCAGTCCCCGTGGTCGAACATCCACAGCCACGGCGGCAGGACCAGCGCGATGGGCGCGAACCCCAGGCTCCCGGCGAGACCCAGAAGGTAGTCGAAGATGGGGACGGCAGCCGATATCAGGAATGCGACTACGGAGAGCCCGATTGTGCAGGAGAGCCAGGTCGCCCAGTGGATGAAAGTGTTGGCTTGTAAGTGGACCGAGTTGCGGAGGATGCGAACGAAGATGTACTTGGCCGAGACGTGCACCTAGGAATATCGTATTAGCATCACATCGATTTAGAAGGACTCGGTCTCTTGCGTACGTATAGGCAGCCGGTAACAAGGATACCCCACAGCCCAACCCCGTACGCCACCTTCTTAAGCGTCGGGCCCGCGCTTCCGAGCGAGGGGGACGCGACCCATTGGCCGCACCATCTGTACACAACCAGGCCGAACGACAGGTACGCGGCCGTCACGATAGACATGCATATATACCTAAGCGCCTTTCGTCAGTAACCGTGTGATCCCCCCACGTCTCGGTCCAACAAATACATACAGGCACTTCTTGTAATCCCTTGGCCTGCGCATCTCCGATATAACCGGCAGGAAAGCCGACGTTCCCGCGCTGGAGGAGAAGATCGTCGCAGTCGCAGTGATCCCCTGGGCAAACGAGGGACTCCGGAAGATGACGTAGCCGAGATCAAAGTCCCCCGTCTGCGGTGCGGCGGCCGGCCGGTCCGGCAGCGTCACGCCCACGACGACAATGAAGACGGCCGCGAACACGGATACGAAGCCGGCCCAGCTAATCCAGGTCAGCTCCTCGAAGCGGCGGAAGCTCGCGATTACCATGATAGCCACAGTTATGATCAGGGAGAACCAGTTGGTGCAGAGGGCGTGGGTCGAGAGGGCGTTGAGGCCCGTGGAGGCGCCGTTGATGCCCGAGGCCGCGCAGACGATCCAGCTGATGATGAAGCACGCGCCCGCCACCTCGCGGAGGACCGGCCCGCCGACGACCTGCGCCATGTCGGCTATGGAGTGGCACTTGGGGTGGCGGTTGCGGAAGTCGCCCTGGACGACGCCGGCGTAGGTGTTGATTACGCCCCAGCCCAGGATGACGATGGCTCCGGGGACGGCACCGATGGAGTTGATGGCCGTGGGGATCGACATGACTCCAGTCGCAAAGGTAACTGTTTATTCGAGACGTTAGTTGGGTTTGGTCTAGCTGGTATATCGTGACGGGCGGCGCATACGCTTTAGGAAGATGACGGAGGCCCACGGCCACCCGAGGGTGCGGAAGTTCACGCCATCCTTCGTCTGCTTGAACACCTCCCCCTTTTCGCCATCGTCGGTCGCAGAGCCCTTGGTCGAAGAGGCGTATTCGTTCTCATCCCGCGCTGGGGCGATGCTGTCGGCGAGGTCTTGGGGTGCCATGGTCTCTTGGGCCAGCTTGGACGCTTGGAAGTGGGAAGCGGCGTCTGTCGGAGAGAGATCAAAGTCGTGGTCCCCTCCCAGAAAAGAATTAGGAGTGGGAGAAGGCGACCTTTTTCTGCAATCTTGACTTGGGCTGGGAGCTCGCAGCTTCGTATCTGGTGGACTACCCGAATCAGACGTGTGCCTGCAAGGGGATTTGTATATCAGCCATAGATACCGGCCTACACCGTCCAGGCAAACGTAGGTGTGTACGCACCGGGGCGAGATAAGCTGCCGAGAACCGTGCACACATGTTTCCCCATCCGCTTCCCCATGGTGCCCCAGATTCGTAGACGGATTTGGTAAGGTCTGGCGAAGTGTGCATCTATTCCCGGTCTCCTATCGTCATTGTGGGTATTCGGAGCAGGGAAAGCCTAGCTGTCGATAGGACTTTGGGGCACTATCACCTGCCTCCGCCTGCCCCCGCCGTGTCGGAGGCTATTAACGGCTTACGGAAGTGATCGGCATCGGAGCCCCGACCTTGGCCCCGAGGGTGTACCTCCGTCTGTCGGAGCCATTTCTTAGCGTCGGAGCCTCCGTTCATGCGCCGACCGCACTAATACTGGTCCGATTTGCTATACCCCGCGTTCGGGGGAAGGAAGTCTTGTGTGAACAGGCCACAACCTCATCGGATCCGCCCGGCTTAGCCTGCTGTGCGACGGACTGCGAGCCCCACGAACACGAGTGCAAGGCATGCCGTGTGGTATTCTATTTAACCTCCCCCTAAAGATCACGCCCTACGAAGCCACCGCGGAGCAAGACCAGCCGCAAGAACGAAGGCCAGATAACAACCCCATCCCTACCGACCTAACTCAGTATCCAACCGAACGCACCGCAGAAGCTGCAGATCCAGAACCGGGTAGCAATGACAGCAAACGGCACTTCCGTCGCGGATTCGAGGCCCCAGGCTGAGGCGGTGGCCTATCGGGGCGAGCCGCTTCCGAACGTCCCCGAGGACCTTGTCATCCCCAACGTGCTCAGCCTGGACTTTGACGAGAGGCTCTGGGTCCCCCAAGCACAGGCACGTGGCGCACTGTCAGGACTACTCACTATTGGATGTTTCTAACTAGTGTGCAGGATGTGTGGTTCCGACCTCTGGTGTTTAACGTCTCGCATGGCTACTTCGTCAACCTTCTGCGTGTGCGCAAGTCTGGAATCCTGTCTCGTCACCGACACACTGGACCCGTGCAGGCTACAACGCTGAAGGGCAAGTGGCACTACCTAGAGCACTCATGGTGGGCGACGGAGGGCAGCCACGCCTTTGAGCCTCCGGGAGATATCCATACGCTGGAGGTGCCGGAGGGTGTGGAGGAGATGGTGACATTGTTCCATGTAACGGGGGCGTACATATACGTTGACGCCGACGGCAGGCCGCAGGGGGTGGAGGATGTGTTCAGCAAGCTGCAGCTTGCCAAGGACCATTATGAAAAGGTTGGACTAGGGGCAGACTATGTAAATCAGTTCGTTCGTTGAGGATAATTTAGTTCAACACGCAACGCTTGCGCAAGGGCCTGATGCTACCTCGGATGCCTGTAGCCCAATGAGGCTAGATTACTCGTTTAAAATGTTCTAGTCATGTACAAGGTCCGGTTGCTTATGTTGTGTACTAGCAGCAACCTTCCAATCTCCTTGCCGATCACCCAAGGGTGCCGTCTAGGAACGCCGCATCGTTCATCCAGTCCCCAGGGACGAGGTCCGTCGGCACCGCAAAGCTAAAGGGGTCAATTGAATGATCCCAGGCCCACTCGAGCGGAATCTCGTGAGCTTGCTGTACGTCGGCGCGGCCGGCCGAGCTGTGGAGGCTTCTCCGGGCGAGGGTCTTGAGCTCCTCGGAGAGCTCGTCGAAAAGGCGGTAGACCGCGCCCGCGCTGGGCCAGAAGCTCTCCAGCTCGCGAGCGCAACGGAGAAGACGCGCCAGCCTGTCCTGGGCGTTAAGCGCAATCACAGATGGGCCTTGACTTAGCGAGGACCTAGCGTCCAGAGACATGTGAATGGCCGCAGCCATGGCCGCCGAAACTGTTGTGAACGGGCACTGGCTGGTCCAGCCCCGGTGGACTATCGTTTCGAGGCAAGACAGGATGGCCTGCGCCGCGTCGCTGCATATCTCGTGCGATCCGGCGGGCCGCGGGGCTGGAGAGGTTATGGAGGACTGGGTCCGGTGCAGGTGGAGGAGGACCAGGTTGTAGTGGATCCGCAGCTGGCAGGACCAGAAGTCGTCCATGGGTGTAAGGTCCAGGGCAAAGTCCGCGAGCGACGTTTCTAGGGACGGACCTATGGCGGCGGCCTCCTCTGGCGGGATGGACGGCGCGTTCATCTGCAGTATGCGGAGGCCGATGAGGGAGATCCGGATGTTCCGCATGATGTAGTCGAACCGCACCCCTTCGTTGACCCGCTCCGCCTCTCCCTCGGCGAAATCCTGGACCTCCAGCGGGGGCTGGTCCGTGTCATTCAGGTTGATCATGCAGGGGCGGCCATGCTCGAGGCAGGAGAAGACCTCCCATTGGAGGATGGTCCACCAGAGCCGCCGGTACATCCGCCTCTCCCACGCGGGGAGACGGCTGCTCGCGTGGCGGGAGAGGTCCCGGTGCATGCCCATGCCGAAGGCGATGCGCTGGGTTATGCCGAGCCAGTAGTAGCTGCCGCCGCACACCGAGTCCGAGTTCTCCAGGTGCCACATGAAGAGCAGGGCAGCCTGCGCCATGTGGAGCCTATCGTTTTCATGCTGGAGGTGGAACAGCATGGAAGCCCTCCTGAAGAGGGTCCTCTTCACGGTCATGCGGGACGCCGCTACGGTAGGGTGATCACAGACGTGGGCGCCGGCGAGGAGAACGGCCTGGAAGACGATGAGCGGCGGGGGCTTGTTCCGGTCGGAGTACTGCCGCCGGAATATGGACTCCTCGACGACCGGGAATCCGGGGAAGATCTTCTCAAAGAAGGCCTCGACGAGGGCGTCGCGGATCTCTTTGGAGGGGAAGCAGGCGGCGTCGTTGGCGATGTCGATGTTGCCGAGGGGGCCCCACGCGCTCTCTGGCTTCCAGGGCCGGGGCGGGCGGATGGGTGGGTACGGGAAGTGCAGTGTCGGGTTGGTGGAGCGCTTGAGGGTGGTGAGGTGGGCGATGTTGGAGGTCTGCGTGCCCATGTAAGCGAGGCGAATGTGGTCCGAGTCCGCGAAGACGGTCCAATGTGTTGAGTCAACCCCGCGCTGGTAGAACTGGCTTAGACCGGTCCTCGCCAGGTCGTCCACGACCCGGTCGCGGTCGGTTGCGATGCTCGCTAGTTCGTGGGGGGAGTCATCACTGAACCCGTGGGGGGTGGTGTCATGGTGCTCTAGACGGGCCACCCCACGGGGAGTGGCGTGAATACTGGTTTCCTCCGGGGTAATCTGAGGGTCTGGATTTCCGTTCAGCAGCGGTGAAGCCCGCCTACGCCGAGGCCTAGATGGTGGGCAGTCCTCAGTGATCCTAGTCGACGCGCTGCGGTAAGCATCTCCTGAATCCAGTAGAGGGACCGAGTTCCGGCTCACCTACAATGTATCCCGGACCTGGCGCAAACAGAGCAGGGGAACTTATTGGCCACGTCGCATCGGGTCTTTCGCCTGCGGCAGGTGTCGCACGCCGTCCGGGGCTGCCGGCGCCGGTTAGGCTGGTGTTCCATCGCAGACGGTGCTACAAGCCGCAGAGTGTATATTGTGGAACTGGTGGAACTGAGAGTCGGAGGGCCGCCGCGACGGATTTGAGTGGAAGGGGTTCGGGGCCTCGGAGCTGCCCTAGTATCGGAGACCCGACATCGGGTGGAGCGCTGATAGCGGTCGGAGCTCCAGGCCCACACACTTTATATGAGCCACCGACACTAGTGACATGAACCCCGCACGCTGAAGCTGTTAGTGCGGCCTTCTCCACTTGGGGTAATGAGATGGATGAGTGTACATGTCTGGGTTTTGCGTGCGGAGGTCGCAATAAATACGGGATTGGAAAAGCTGCGTGGCTCCCCTGCAAGAACATTGGAACCAGGCATCCCCCTACACACAACACAAGCCAATCAACCCCCAACCCCCCTAGGTTCGCAAGCTAGCAGTCCATCCCTTGCCGAGAGCCACAGACTAGCAGGATGGCACCCATCAAGAGCAAGGCGTTCATCAACGTTGACCTGGGCGAGGCATATGGCAACTTCAAATGTGGGCCTGACGAGGAATTGTTCCCCTACATTGACCAAGCCAATGTGGCTTGCGGATTTCAGTATGTAAACGCATGCTAAGCTGCCCCTGCACCCTGACATTGAGTAGCATGACTGACTGTTAATAGCGCCGGGTAATTATCACCCGCGCCTTCAGAAAGGAAGCACACGTTTCCGGTCTGCACCCAAGCAGCTGACAAGTATCGTCTAGTGACCCGGTCGTCATGGCCCGGACCGTGGCCGCGTGCAAGAAGTACAACATCGCCACCGGCGCCCACCCCGGGCTTCCAGATATCCACGGCTTCGGCCGGCGCGAGCTCGTCCTAACCCTAGAAGAGCACACCGCCAACGTCGTCTACCAGGTTGGCGCTCTCAAGGCGTTCCTCGATAGGGAAGGCGTACCCCTACACCATGTCAAGCCCCACGGCATGCTGTATGGCCTCTGCTGCTGGGATCTCGAGATTGCGCGGGCTGTGATGGCCGGCATCCCGAAGGGCGTCCCTGTCATTGGGCTACCCGGAACGCACATGGAGACTGCCGCGCAGGAGGCTGGCCTACCGTTCTGGGCCGAGTTCTTTGCCGATGTGAGGTATAACGACCAGGGCACGCTGGTCATCGAGCGCAAGAAGAGTCCGTGGGTCATGGAGGATATCAAGAAACACGTGTCTCAGCAGGTGGAGAGCAGTAGTGTGACGAGCGTGGACGGGAAAGTGGTTGAGTTTGACTTGAAGGAAAATCCGATAACGATCTGTTGTCACTCGGATAGTCCTGCGTCTGTGGATATTGTAAAGGCAACTAGGGAGGTGGTGGATGCCTTTAACGCGAAGATGGGCTACAAATAAGATAATCGACTAGCTGTTAATTTAATGCGTCCCATAACAGTTGGTTTTATAGTAAAGAAACGGATCACTCCAGAATTGGTGACTGACCTGCCACTAGGGCTTCCTTCCAAGGTTAGTCTTCTACCTAACGCTGTCGAGGATAAAACGGAGTGGCCCGGAGAGCAAGATGACAGACCTAACCTGGTGTAAATACGCGGTAACGGACCAGCTCCAGGACAAATGTCATACAAGGGTTTTTGCGATCCTAACTGATTGGTGTTATATAGCCCATGATCGCCTTCAGGTTTGCAGCAAGCAGGACTTTATTCACCTATCACCCATCTCCCGTCGAGTTACACACAGCCCTACATGTATACCTATTTCGTCACCATCCCAGTCAAATCAAATCTTTGGGAACGAGCCGAGGCTCCCCACATCTTTTAGAGCACCAGACAGGATCTCCACCGCATTAGTGATGGCCTCTTCCGATATTACCAACGGGGGGCTAAGCCGCAACCGATTCGCAGCGTTACCGCACAACATCCCCCGCAGGGCACAAAGCGTGGCGATGCGCCGAGCGGTGATTCCCTTCTCCGGCTTCTCGTCTATAACGAGCGTCTGGAATAGCCCCCTACCCCTCCCACGGTGCTCGAGCACATGTGGGAGATGGGCGTTGTCGATGGCTTCTGCCAGGAAGTCGCCGAGGTGCTTCGAGCGCGCCGAGATGTCTTCTTTCTCGAGGACGTCTAGCGCGGCGAGCGCTGCCGCGCACGCCACAGGGGATGCTGCAAATGTGCTGACGACTTCGTAGTTTTCGATGACGTCCATTACGTGGGACTTGCCCATGATGAGCGACATCGGCGTGACACCTTCGTATCTCAGTTTCTGGGAATTCTTCGAAAGGGTTTAGTGGTTGGCAAATACTACGTACCTCCGGTGAGTGCCTTTCCCACTGCTACTATGTCCGGTTTAACACCGGGCTCGTGCTGGTAGGCTAGGTCTGTTCCCGTGCGGCCGAAGCCCGTCTGTACCTCGTCGCAGAGAAACAGGACATTATGCTTGCGGCAGAGTTCTTGGACGGCGGCCAAGTAGCCCTCGGGAGGTGATATGGTACTAAACGGCGTAAACGTCAACGAGGGGGTCCGTTTTTGTCAGGTACGAGTAAGCCTACCCGGCAAATCCTTGCACCGGCTCAACGAGAAACGCTGCGATTCGGCCACCGCCTTCTTCCAGAGCCTTCCGAACACTCTCAATGTCACCGAATCTCACGATAGAGCCAGTCTTAGGGCTGTATGGCCCGATGTTCGGGAGATGCTTTCCAAAGTCTTTCTCCGCAGGTTTGTGTTAGTGGGGTTCTTAGACATGGCTGTGCTTAGGGATTGACCCTTGATGGGAGAAGAAGCATTGTCAAGTCCACATACTTTCCGCGAGGACATTTGAAAGGCCCATAGTTGCCAGTGTAAGGCCATGGTAGCACTGATCGGTAGTCAAGATTATGGCCTCGTCTTTCGGTATGCCCTTCTTGACGTAGGCCCATTTGCGGGCGACTTTGATCATGGCGTCGACGGCCTCGGCGCCGGTTACCATGGCTGAGATTGCATCATAACCAAATTTCTATACCCTTTGTTAGCACTGGCCATTTCTTGGGACGTCTCCAAATTCAGGGCCCTGGGTAGGTGGTCACCAACCTTGGTCATCCGCTGAGCGAGCTTCCCATAGAGCGGGTTGACATAGGACGTGTTAACTAGCGCGGAGCGGCGGGTCTGATCTACGACAGCCTCGACAATATGAGGATGCGAGTGTCCGAAATTGACCACCGCGAACTGCGATATCATATCGATGTATGTTTTGCCTTCCACATCTGTCACGGTGTGGCCCGTGGCGCTGTGCCAAACAATCTGGTAGCCCAGGTCAACAAGTGGTCATAATAGGAAGGGCGGCGGTACTCTACAGGAAAAGCGGCAAAGCCCGGAGAGGTGTTTTTCTGCCAATCCGCGATCTGCTTAGCGACAGCCTCACCCGGCTCGTCCGTCTCGACGTAACTACCCATCTTCCCAAGTTGTGGTGAGCGTGTGGTGATCGGTGACGAGGTATCCACCTTCCTTGGAGTCTCCTAGTAAATTGGTCTTTCTCAGCGACTATGACCCCTTATAGACGTTCCACTTCTGCAGTGTATTTACCGTTTTCAAGATACAGAACAGAGGAGCGAAAACGCTTGAACCCCGCTGAAGGACAAGACCGCTGTCGACGGACGAATCGGCCTCAGAGGCCGGGTTTCCGTACTGGTGACATGGACCGGATCGTCCGACTCCTGTTCTGCCAGGGTTTGATCCGACGCGCCGATAAGTCGCGGTCCGATCGGCAAAGCAAGTCCGACGACCGGACACCCTAGGTCCGCCCAAGGAGTGGAGACAGCAGGTCCGATATCACTAGCGCCGGATCCGACTAGCGGGCATATTAGGCGAAGCTGGTCTTGGAGTTTCGATAGCGCATCCAGCAATAGTACGTAATGCCATCGATACTATTGGGAGGCGATTGCGGGGCGAGCATTAGATCAAGAAATGGGGGCCTTCGGGCGTGGATCCGGATCAACTCCACGAAAACCTTCCTACGAGGCTCCGGAAGAAGTAGGAGAGGGGTATCCAAGCACATTGACTTATTAAATCACGGGCAGACGCGTTCGGCAGTGCTTCAGTAATCGCGGGTCTCATATGCAAAGTGTTGGCTGTATGTTCTATTGAATAGTCGACACTCACCAAACAGTCATGGATTCCTTGAAAACCGTCCTCGTAGCGAATAGGGGCGAGATTGCAGTCCGCCTCATCGAAACTGCCCGGTGAGTAGAATCTGCAGGGGCGCCGGGAATCTCGAGCCTGCATATCTAACAGTTCAACTGCCATATCCAGGCGCTTGGGCATCTTCTCGATAGCAATCTTCACCGAGCCGGACTCTACGTCGAGCCATGTGTTCACCGCCGACAAGGCGTGCCAACTTCAAGGGCCCCCAACCACGGCCTATCTCGACATGTAAGCCATCTCCCCATTCTCTTGATTTCACCCAGTATACTCACAAAATTTCAAGAGAACAGATAATATCTATAGCCAAGGAGAATGGGGCAGATGCTGTCATCCCCGGCTATGGTTTCCTATCAGAGAACCCGGATTTCGCGAGACGGCTCAGTGAGAGCGGCATCGCCTTTGTTGGCCCGCCTGCCGAAATCATCGAGTCTCTTGGTCTGAAGCATACTGCGAGAAAATGCGCCGTTGACGCTGGAGTGCCAATCGTCCCTGGCAGCAAGGGCCTAGTATTCGATGAGCAGGAAGCTGTCGAGGCTGCCTGTGAGCTGGGATTTCCGGTGAGTAGGACCAATCCATCTACAATACGCTCACTCTTTAATATCTGACATGTTAACAAATTCCCAGGTCATGCTAAAGGCCACCGCAGGAGGCGGAGGCATGGGGCTCCTGACCTGCGAGACGGAGGAGGAGGTGCGATCGTCGTTCCAAAGCGTCACGTCACGAGCAGACACTCTGTTCAAGAACCCCGGCGTTTTCGTGGAGCGGTTCTACCCCCGGAGCCACCACATCGAAGTACAGGTCTTCGGGAACGGCATGGGCAAGGCCGTCTCCATCGGCGAGCGCGAATGCTCCATCCAGAGGCGGCACCAGAAGGTCATCGAGGAGTGCCCGTCGCCCTTTGTGGAGAAGAGGTTCCCAGAGCTGCGGGAGAAGCTTACCGCATCGGCGGTGCGGTTCGCCGCGCATGTCAGCTACACGTCAGCCGGGACTATTGAGTTCTTAGTGGATGACGATACTGGGAAGTTCTTTTATCTGGAGATGAACACCCGGTTGCAGGTCGAGCATGGGATTACGGAAATGTGCTACGGAATCGACCTGGTGGAGCTGATGTATCGGCAAGCAGATGCACAGCTTTCCGGCTGCGGAGGCATAGCTACATCAGAGCTCGAGGCGCTTCAAGCGAGGGTCCTTCAGCCGAAGGGACACGCCATCGAGCTCAGGATATGTGCGGAGAATCCTGCCAGGGCCTTTGCGCCTTCACCCGGTATCTTGATGGAAGTCGACTGGCACCGGCTTCCCGGAACCAGGATTGATACATGGGTCCGCCCCGGCATTACGATTAGCCCCTGCTACGGTAAGCTCGCTACCCATCTATTGGCCCACATCCTACTCTAGCTAATAACGAAAAAGACCCTCTGGTGGCCAAGATAATGCATCATGCCCCGACGCGGGAGCAAGCCATTGAGGAGATGCAGCAGGTTGCTTCCAAAACGGTCATTAGCGGACCTCCGAACAACCTGGAGTTTGTACTCGCCATCCTACGGTCTCCCGAATTCAGTGGAGGAAACACCATTACAGCCTTCCTTGAAAATTTTGACTTCTGCCCTGCCGCCATCGACGTCTTATCTGGAGGTGCCTTTACACTCATACAAGACTTCCCAGGGAGGCCAACAATTGGACGCGGTTTCGGTCACTCCGGCCCCATGGACCCCATTACCTTCAAGGTTGCGAATAAGTTGGTCGGCAACGCTGACGAAACAGAAGCTTTGGAGATTACACTTAGCGGGCCTGACCTGAAGTTCCTCGGCCATGCTATCGTGGCACTTTGCGGCCCATCTATGGAGGCGACGTTGGATGGGGAACCCGTGCCTCTCTGGACACGGATTACGGTCCACCCCGGACAGCGATTGACGATAGGCAAGATCACCGGTTCGGCAGGCTCTAGGGCCTACCTAGCCGTGCATGGAGGCTTTCCGAATGTTCCCAAGTGGTTCGGCTCAAAGGCTACCTGTCCTGGAATTGGAATCGGCGGCTACCAAAACCGAGCTCTCAAGTCCGGCGACTACCTAACGCTGATCCCGCACTCTGACCTTCCTGATCTACCTCCATCAGTCACCATCCCGGAGGGTGCTCGGCCAAAATACACCGAGCACTGGGACGTACAAGTCATCGGCGGCCCGTTCGAAGAAGGCTATCTACTACCGGAGGACGTCGATATGATCTACTCCCACCAATGGAAGGTCTCTCATAACGCCGCCCGCGGTGGAATCCGTCTGATTGGCCCACGCCCCAAGTGGGCGCGGCCGGATGGTGGTCAGGGAGGCTCCCATCCGAGCAACGTCATAGAGTGGGGATACCCGCTGGGCGGTCTGAACTGGACGGGCGACGAGCCCGTTATCTTCCCCATGGACTGCCCCGACTTTGGCGGGTTCCTTTGCAGCCTGACGGTTGTTCACGCCGATCTCTGGAAAGTCGGGCAGCTTCAGCCGGGCAGCACGCTCACGTTCCACCGCATCTCCATCTCCACCGCCCTCGAGAGCAGACGACGGAACAATAAGTACCTGGAGAACCTCGGCCTTGCCATAAAATCGGGTGACTTCTCGAGCGTCCAGCCTGTTAGTGGTCATTTGGCGGATAAGTCTGTCTCGGGGTGTACGGATCCTGCTGTTGTCAAGCAACTGGAGGCGTCAGACGGACGGCCCTTGGTCACCTATAGACAGGGCGGCGACAACTACCTCTTGGTTGAGTACGGAGACGGCTCATTTGACTTGAACAGCAAGTGCCGAGCCACCGTTCTTGACCGAGCCCTCAAAGACGCTCGCGAGGGTATCACGTTCGAGACCGGGCTGATAAACACCGTGGGCTGCGGCTGCTCTCTCCAGATCTACTATGACGGCCTCCAGCTGCCCCAAGCGAGCCTCGTCGAGTATCTCGTCTCGCTCGAGGAAAGGCTCGGGGACACGAGGGCAATGAAGATCTCCAACCGCACCTTCTCCCTCCCGCTCGTGTTTGAGCACCCGAAACTCACCGCCGCGACCGAGCGGTATATGGCGAACCAGCGGCCATATGCATCCTACCTCCCTGACTCGTTTGATTTCGTGGCCAAGAACAACGGCATATCCCGGGATCAGCTGAGGTCCATATTTCTAGAGGCGGAGTTCGTCGCGGTCGGCGTCGGATTCGTCACGGCTCTTCCACAGTGTCTTCCCGCGGACCCTCGCCACCGCCTTCGATCGCCAAAGATGAACCCTTCCCGGACTTTCACCCCTGCGGGTACGGTCTCCTGGGGCGGGTCATGCATGGCTCTATACAACACCGACGGCCCCGGAGGCTACATGCTGACGGGGCTGACGATCCCGGGCGTGGATATCATGGGGGTCAAGGAGGGCTACTCACCTGACCGCCCTTGGCTGTTCGAGGACTTGGACGTCATCACGTTTTACGAGGTTACCGAAGATGTCTACGAGAAGGAAATGGCCACCTGGAGGAGTGGAAGGTACCAGTACCATATGAGGGAGACAGTGTTTGACATGGAGGAGCACAACAGGCTGCTCGAGAGTACCAAGCACGAAGTCGAAGCCATCCAGGAGAGGCAGGCTCTGTTCCAGCAGGAGATGCTTCAAGTGGAGCAGGGCCTACTAGCAAAGTGGTTGGAAGAGAAGAAGGCGAACGATGTTTCACCGGACGACGTCGCCACGCTACTTCAAGGTAAGATGCATTTGGGTACATCTGTCCAACCTAGAAAGAATGCCTGCTGACAAGGAGTGTAGATCCAAACTCGGAAGTCATCGAGTCGCCGATCAACGCTAATGTCTGGAAGGTGCTGGTCAAGGAGGACGACAAGCTTCAGGCGCAGCAGGTGGTGGTCATACTAGAGGCTATGAAGCTCGAGATCAGCGTCAGAGTGGACGCCCGCCTGGACCGATGTGCGGTCCAAAAGGTCTTAGTGAAGCCTGGCGACATCATAGAGAGCGGGAGCCCACTCCTCATCTGCACCAAGCCGGGTTCAGCGGAGATGCAGAACGGCGTATGTAGTTAAGATGATTAATATTACATCTATTCCTAGAATGTCCAGTTCATGTTCAGCTAGAATGGTGAAGTTCTGTCCTTTCTCAAAGATAGAACCTCAAGTCGCGAGATGGTAGAAATCATGTAAGATACCGAAGGTGCTTAGGATTCCGTTAGTCGTGCCAATACGCCCAGACGGGACGCGCGGGCTATCTCCAATCCAGCGGCACATGGATACCAACGCCAGAACTGTCACTTCGGGGAAGATACAACTTCCTCGGGTCATCGTGCCCCGCGATCACATGCATCGGATCGGGGATGAATGGATCCTCGCAAGCTTATCGCTGCCGGTGATAGCTGCAATCGGAGGTCCGTCGCCGTCGGCCCCGAAAGCCCGAGTTTCGTCCGCCCCGCTGTCCTCGGAGCGGAGCCAGCGCAGGAGCCGGAGCTTCGATAACAGAGTGGGCCCCTGCGACGGACAAAGGGACACTAGTCGCACCCACGCCGATATGCGTCCATGAGTAGCTCCGGACCCGCGACGCCCCCGCAGACGGATGCTTAGGGTTGGCTTAGGGACCCGTGCGCGTCTTAAACCGTTGGCGGCAAACAGGGGCGGGTTATATTATGGCCAGAGTAATATGCGGCCCTGGAAGTTGTGTTTGCTACTAGCCCAAGCACTGAGTTGACGTACTACAGGCCGCTTCAGCCATGGCGCACCCATTCACAGCCACCTCTAGCGTGCTCCACCGTTCCTTAACAACCCAGCCCAAGAGGGTGGTATCCGCCTCGGGCATCTCCCTATTCCTCGAGTCCGGGCAGGAAATCCTCGACGCCTCCGCCGGGCCCTCCGTTTCCTGTCTCGGCCACAGCAGGCCAGACGTCAGCCGCGCCATCCTGAAGCAGCTCGAGAAGCTACCCTACCTCTACTCCGGCTCCCCCTACACCTGCGACCCCACCGAGGAGCTCGCCTCTCTGCTCCTCCGGGACAAGCCGGGCGGGCTGAGCAAGGCCATCTTCGTCAACTCCGGGAGCGAGGCGACCGACGCCGCCCTCAAGCTCGCCACGCAGTACTGGCACGAGAGGGGCCAGCCGCAGAAGAGGTTTGTCATCGCCCGCAGGCAGAGCTACCACGGCAACACGATCGGGGCGCTCTGCGTGTCCGGCCATGACTCCCGCAGGGCTCTGTATAGCGACTGGCTGTCGTCGAACGTCAGCTTTGTGGACCCCTGCTTCGCGTACCGTTTGAAGACGCCCGATGAAACGGACGAGGAATACGCCCAGCGGCTGGCCTCGCAGCTTGAAGAGCAGATATTGCGTCTCGGCCCCGAGAATGTGTCCACTTTTATAGCGGAGACCGTGAGTGGGACGACGCTCGGCGCGCTGCCCGCGGTTCCCGGTTACTTCAAGGCTATAAGAGCCTTGTGTGACAAATACGATATCCTCCTTATGTTGGATGAGGTGGGTTTCCACTTACAACCCCTGTACATAAAATAGCAGGGCTGACCGCGTCCTACAGATTATGTGTGGAATGGGCAAGACGGGGACGATGCATGCGTGGGAGCAAGAGGGCATCCGGGGACCCGACATCCAGACGATAGGCAAGGCTCTCGGAGGTGGCTTCGTGCCCCTCTCGGGGGTCCTATTGGGGGACAAAATATTTGAAGCCCTGTCGGCTGGTTCTAAAGGCCTCTCTCACGGACACACCTTCCAGGTGAGCGGATACCACTCGGATTCTAAATGTTATTCAAGATCTAACAGGCGATGCGAATATAGGCTCATCCGGTGGCGTGTGCGGCCGCTCTAGAAGTGCAACGCATCGTCCAGCGAGAGAACCTACTCGAAAATGTCAAGAGTATGGGGTCAGTGCTGGAGCGGCTCCTGAAGGAGAGTATCCTGCCGCTAAAGCTGGTCGGAGACGTTCGCGGCAGGGGACTCTTCTGGGCTGTTGAGTTCATGCATGACGCTGAGACGAAAACACCATTCCCTGCCGGAACCCAGTTCTGTGACAGGGTTGTGCGCAAGTCTCTTGAGCTTGGGTTGAACATTCTGGGAAACTTGGGAGTGACGGGAGACGTTTACGTGGACCACGTCATGATTTGTCCGCCATATACTGTTACAGAAGGGGACCTTGGGCGTATAGTAGATATTCTCAAGCAGGCTATAGAGGAGTGTAGCGTTGAAAGCGTGCAGCCGGTATAGAACAGCTGCCGGAATCCAAGGGTATCTAAGACTTTCAGATGTCAACTACATGCTACAACACATATCTCTTCCCCAGGCACCATACTAGGTGTGACACCAAGAGAAATAATGGGCGAGAGTGTAAGGAGTGTATTCTGTGCATATTTCTGGAACCCTCCTTCAACCCCGTCCAGATTCCATGGACATTCTTGGCCGTAATGACAGGACTACCTTCATATGGAAGACAAAAATGTGGTACGAAAGATGTCGGAACCCATCTATACAGGGTTCCACATCATGGAAGCCGAGAGGTCCCATAAAGAAGGCGCAACGTGGGGTAGCGAAATAGCCATGGCACATCACAGCCAGACCGATTTCCACTACCATAAAGCCGGGAAAACAAGATGTCAAGCCCGAATCGTCCACCGCGAAGCTCGCGTTTCGACGAGCAACGCGGCACATACAACCCACCGTCCCCGAGCTCGGAGCTACTTCCTAAGCCCAAGCGCCGACAAGCCCCATGCAGAGGGCGCCGGCGAACACGATGAAGCACGCTGCAACGCGCTTGCGGCCCCGCAGGATCTCCCAGCTCTCGTCGCTGATGAAGTCGACCGCGACGAGCTCCACGAGCGAGGCGTAGACCAGGAGACCGGAGGAGATGGCGTTCATGGTGCCGACGAGGATGAGGCCGAAGGCGGAGTCGGGACTGTAGAGGGTGTGGGTTGCGAGGCCGATGGCCTGCCCAATGGGGGTGCTGCGGGGTGTTAGCATCTGCGGAGAGAGGAAAGGGTCAAGTGGGCACATACGTCAAACCGTAGGCGAGGCACATGAGCCAGGGGCGCTGGGGGTGGCTGCTCCAATCGATATCGGCGATCCGAGACCCCAGAGCTAGTCCTTCGAAGGACTCTGTACAAGATGTTAACAAGAAGGCCCCGGCATATCAAAAACGAAACGGGCGGCCACTTACGGTGAAAGACGATGGCGATGAGCAAAATGACAAACTTGTTCCCGACGGACACGCTGAGCGCCATACCAATAAAGACGCTGTGGAACAGGATGCCGATCTCGAGGAGAACACACTGCAGGATATTCTTCTGCAGCTTCTGCTCCTCCGTCAGGACGTGCACCGACGTCAGCATCTCCGCGTCCGAGCCGTCGGGGCGGTACACCCCATTCTTGGGGCGAGCCCCGACCGCATCAGCGCTAGGGGAGGTGAGCCTCTCGGCGGGGGCCACCTCGCCGACCTGCAGCGAGGACATCTCGATGGAGCGCGCGGGCGAGTCGGCCTGCGTGTCGTCGACGGAGCCGCGGGACCTGTTACCGGCCTCCGCGGCGGCCAGGCCGCCCGCGGCGCCCGGGCGGGAGAAGTGGCGCGCGGGGCTCAGGACCATCTCGATGACGATCACGAAGAAGACGCCGGCCAGCGCGATGGCGCCGGGCATGGCCGGGTAGTCGTCGGTCCAGAACTGGGACAGGCAGGGGTCGCCCAGGGACTGGAAGGCGGTGGGCAGGAGGTGGATGAAAGCGGTGGCGATGAGGACGCCGGTGCCGAAGTGGCGGATGGCGAAGAAGAAGCCGTCCGGGATGTGCAGGCGCGGGAAGCGGCGCGCGAGGACGGGGAAGACGCAGGCGAGGGTGGAGACGAACATGACGATGACGAGGGCGCCGACGTGGAGGGGCACGTCGTACTCGTCGCTGCTGATGCTGTTCTCCTCGCACTGGTCACGGCGGTAGATGACGCGAGGGGCCAGGGCCGGAGCCGGCGGGGCTTGGGCGCCGGTATCCCCGCGGTTGGCGGTCAGGCCGAGAGAGGAGAGCAGGACGGAGGTCGCCAGGACGGAGGCGACCCACCAGGTCCAGCCCCAGGCCTTGGAGCGGGATAGACGGGAGAATAAGTGGTGGAGACGTTCCTTGAGAGGAACTATCTCCACGCGAAGGCATATGACTGAAGTCCCCCTGTCAGTGCTGCGCATTCTCGCTGCCCAATTCCAGCACACCAAACTCACCTTCGTCGCATTCTGGATTATTTTGGCCAAAGAACGGACTCCCTTCGGACAGTAAGCTCAGCGTGGCCGCTAAGCCGCCCGGGGAGTTCTTCAGAACGCGCGAGTTGGCGATGCCATTGAGGTCCTCGCAGGTGGTGAGATCCGGGGCCAGGAAGGGCGGGTTCTGGTTCCAGGTGGGATGCTCGAGGTCGTCCTCGGTGCGGGACGGGCGATTCATCGTGGGCTGCTAATGGGGGGCCGCCGCCCGCTGGTCAAAAGCAACGAGAAAAGCAAGGATAATGAAAATGAAAATGAAAACAATGAAGCTGGCTGGACGCTTGTGGCTGCGGAAACGACGTATACGGGCGTGAGATGCGGGGGATGGCGGGCGCAGTCGGGATAAGCTTGTGGAACTGGCGATGGCGAGAATCTGAGATTTAATGCCTTGAACAGGCCAGGAACGCCTGTGACTGGATGTGGGGCAGGAGATGTGCAGCTGCGGCGGTGATTGGCAGGTTCTGACTCAGGAGACCCGCTATGACCCCAGACGGCAGAAACACTGAACCCTGGAACACGATCAGAAGCCGCCCGCCCGTGACGAACAACGCTTTTAAGCTTCCGGAGCGTGATGCTGACACCTTTTCCAAGTCGAAAATTTGTCACGGGTATAGGGCTTGGAGACAGCCTGACGTGAGATTCGCTCTCGAAATTCCAAATCCTCGGAAACTCCCACGACTATCCCGATCCTCGGCGTTGTGTCCTCAAGGTCGGGAAGATCCGGCTGGCCCCTGGACGCCCCTGCCCCACCAACAAAGACACCCGATGCGGCAACCCGGATGGCTAATCATGTCGCTGGGATTACGACGCCAAGCCTAGCTTTATCACGTGGCACAGTGTTCAATGGCTCTGTCAAACTTCGGGGGCGGCCAGCCAGTGTGAACCTTCTGTGCTTCTCGAGCGTTCGAGAAGTCAACCCCTGACTCAAAACTGGCATGTCTTCAGGGCTTTGGGCCTTTGGGTGGGGAACCGGCTACTAGTGATCGTATCGAATAGTTCGCAGGGCGGTGTCGAGAATTTAGTGAGGGGCTTGTTACGCGTCTCTGTTCCAGTGCAGGGGCTTGCAGGGCCTCAGACGCCGCCAAGTGCGTATCCTAGGGGGTTCCACACCTGGGGCGACCAGGAGCGGTGTGCGGGCGCATTTCGCGACGGAATGGCAGTGGTGGAGCGGGCCTCACCGACAGCACACCGTCCTCAGCTGGCCTCGCCCGGCGCCTGGGAACCAGCTCCAGCTGACAGCACGCCCTGAATTTCAGGCACCAACATATTCCCACCAGCGCGCACAGACCGCTCCACCCAACGCTCCGTCCCTGAAACTCAAATCTTGCGCACCGCCGTCCGCCGCATATTCCCACCCGCGATGCCACCCACCGACAATGCGTCGCCCCTCTGACGCCGGCCCCCCCGACCCGACCCTCCCCACCCCCGGCGTCCTCCCCGTCCTGCCCGACCCGCCGCCCGACACCCAGCCGCGCACCAACGCCGCGACCGCCGCCTCGGCCGCCTCGGTGCGCGCCGTCACCGCCCAGGCCGTCGCCTTCTACTTCCGCGCCCCCGCCAAGGCCTTCTTCCGCACGCGCGTCGACTACCTCGCCTACGCGCGCGGCATCCACCAGACCCGCCTCGAGCTCGCCGAGGCCGCCGTCGCGCGCGATGGCGGGTCGAGGTCGTGGCTGCGGAGCGTGAAGGGGTGGCTGGGCGGCACCACGCCCGCCGTGCTGACCTCGGCGGTCAGGCACCATGGGTGGGGGGTCATCCCCGAGCAGATACTGCCGCCGCTGGTGGCCAACGTGGGCGTCGCGGCCGTGCTGTACACGAGCTACCTCCAGATCCTCGGGACGCTGCACGAGGAGAGCGCCAAGTCCAGCAAGAGGGTGTACCCGCCCCCGGAGCCCAGCCAGACCTTCACGGCTGGTCTCTTAGCCGGCGGCCTGCAGAGCCTCGTCGCCGCCCCGCTGGACGCTATACAGGCGCGGTACGACCACCAGGAGGTCATGGCCCGGTACCCCAACGGCCGGCCGCCCAATATGTGGGCCTTCAGCGCCGAGAAGCTCCGCGAGATCGGCATGCGCGGCATCTTCGCCGGCTGGGGGCTCTCGCTTGTCAAGGACAGCTTCGGCTCCGCCGTCTTCTTCAGCACCTTCGAGTACGTCAAGGCCCAGGGCTACTACAAGTTCGTGCGCTGGTACTACGGTGCGCTGGACGAGGACGTCGTCGACCTGCTCGCCCGCCGGCGGCCCCACCACTCCGGCCCGACAGTCATCCGGCCGCACTACGCCTTCGAGCCCATGTTCCTCCTCTTCGCCGGCATCAGCGCCTCCTTCGCCCAGCAGGTGCTCCTCCACCCGCTCACCCACATCCAGATCGAGCACTGGAGCCACCTCGAGGAGGTCGACGAGAAGTCCAGGAAGATCAGAAGCGCCCCGGGTGGCGGGTCCTGGTTCGCGAGGGTGAGGTGGCGCATGTTCCGCGCTTATTACCACGCCTACCAGGAGACGTGGGCGCAGTGCCACGCCCAGGCGAGGGCCGAGGGCCGAGGCGTCATGTCGTGGCTGTACCGCGGGTTCTGGTGGAACACCATCCGCCAGGTGCCGAGCACCAGCGCTGGGCTCATCATCTTTGAGCTGGTGAGGCGAAAGTACGGGATGACGGGAGAGGAGGTGAGGATCACGAAGGACGGCTATGACATTCTCCTATCTTGAGGCATTTCAGCGATTCATGGCGTTTGGGTAGAGGTCTCCCACATGTATAGATACTGTTCAAGATACCACTTTGATATACGTCCCTTGCTTCATGCCGCAGTTTTGTTGGCCTCGCGGGTCATGCCCGCCTCAGGGAACAAATTCGTAGTTCGTGTGAGAGTTTTATAACGCAGCCTCTAGCCTTTAATGGGGGGTAGGCGGAGTCAAGGCCATCGTACAGATCCCCGGGAGCAGAGGCAGATGAAGGAAACGGAACCATGTTCTTCGAGGAGCACGTTACACGCTCTCTGTGAGACGGCTGTACCATCGAAATCAAAGTTCTTACAACCCTCAAACCCATGCCCATAATACAGAACTCCCCCGTACGAGAGTAATGACCGAGTTGGCTTGGCAATGGTGATCATCTTGGCAAAGTGTTCAGTAATCAATCTTCAAGGAAAAGGTGAGCGGCCCGGGCGCTGGAACGAGCCGGATCGCCGCCCACCTTGCCCTGCCAAGACTCTAGAACGTCACCATTGACCATTCGCCCTGTCTACCCTCTGCCAACGGGGTCATAAAAGGGGCGCAGACACATCGAGCCCTCCTTCATAATAGCAGAGTGGAATGGTCCTCCGCAGAATGGAGAGTTATTTTCTGCCAAGCAGGCTTCACTTATCCTCAGCAGAAAACCGTATGCCTTGTTTGTTGAAGAAAGAATGTTCCTAGGAACGAAAGACGCAATTTTGTTACTTCCTGGCCACCTACTAAACAGAGCGTCAAAAGAGTGTTCCGAATACCCAAAATTCCTACAGAAGAACCCCATTGCCGCGATTTCCCCATTGAAAGCCGATGTAGTCCCCTTAAAACTCCGTACCCAAGCTTTTCCCGTCCCCCAGCCTCCATCCTCACCCCGTCTTCATGGACTCCTTCATCCCAATCTCCCTCGTCACCGTAATTCTCTGCTCATGCCCATCGGGAGCCTCCTCATTCCTCCTCTTTCCCCCATAAATCGCCGTGCTCAGTCTCGAAGTGTTGCCTGGGTGCCTCGCGTACTCGCCCGCGTCGTACGACATTGACCGGAGTTCCTCCCTGCTCGTCCCAGCGTCGGACACGGTAGTGAGAGTGTACAGCCCAGGGGGCTTCCGCCTCCTCTCGCTGCTGTCGCCGCCGATGGTGACGATCCTCTGCCCGTTGGAATCCTTGGCGCCACTGGAGTTATCGCTTTGGTTGGCGAGGCTGGGGAAGATGTGGCGGAGGAGGGGGCGGAGGGTTGGCAGGCAGGCGCAGAGGATGCCGCAGTTCAGTTCGATGACGGTCCAGTAGCTGGCGGGGACACTGTCCCAGGTGTTGTCGTGGCTGTCTCTTGAGATCTTGAGGTAGAAGAGGCGTACGATAGAGATGATACACGCGCTAGACAGTTCTGTTAGCGACCCAACTTCGCACGATAACCCCTCCTCGCTTCATATGTGGTAGGCTTCGGAAGGAAGGGGAGGATAATCAAGGTTTGACGTACAAGAAACCTAGCCCGAAAATCGAAATGATAAGGATCTTCTGATTCCTCCGCAGTCGCAACTTCGTAACTGCTGGGATGGGCAGCGTAAACACCATGAAGTCCGTCACGATGTTCATGATGGAGGTAAGGTAGAACGTCAGCAGCACGTCAAGGCACCTCCCCCTCATCGACGGGACGATGAAGATGATCGGCACGCAGCCCAGCACGACGAGGGCCTCGGAAGCAATGCCCCATAGGACGAGGAAACCGAGGAACCAGAGGCAGACGATCCGGGTGCGGCCCTCGGTAAAGATGCGTCGGTACTGCAGGAGGAAGGAGATCTTGGTTATGATTTGGGAGAGGTTGTAGATGAGGGTTGTTGCGAGGAAGGCCTGGTCTGGGGTGTCAGATTGGGCTAAAAGCCAAGGGAGAAGGGGGCTTCATCGGACCTTCAGCTGGATCATGTTGTTGTCTGGCTTGGTCATCCATATGTGGATTCCTAGAGCATATTTGGCTTCTGCAAGGCGGGTCAGTTTCTCTCCATGCCGTGCCGCGAGGTCTAGAGCGAGGCCAGGGGAGAGCACTTACGGATGATAGTCGCGGCTGAGACCCCGATTGATAATAACTAAGAAGACGCGACACTACATTAGCCACCGGCGATTCGCGGCGTGAGATGTGGGAATTCGCATCTGGGGCAAGGCATACTTGGGCAAGGGCTATCGTCCAATCGTCCAGGCCAAGTGCGCGAACGACGAAGCCCCTGGTGTACAAACGGAGACCCACGGCGACGGTACTCGCCACCGCGAAGGCGACCGAGATGCCGATGAGGGTCGGGACTCTAGTCTCGGCGTCCAGCTCTGGGTTCTGGCCAGGGACCGGGAGGCCCGCCAGCGGGATGTGTGTTGCCATTGTAGTGTCGGATAGTACGGAGTAGCTGCAGTGCGCGCCTCCAAGAACAACGAATCGAGAGTTTATGAGGTCGTCAATTCGATGCGGACAGAAGCTCCCTGAAGAGTCTTGATCTGGGCCCGGATGGCATGGATACCCAGGTGGGAATTATCTACTTTAGTACATTTCCCACGGGCGACACGTCGCCGCTTTGACCTGGTCCAAGTGTGCGGTTCAGCACATGTCCCTAGTTCAGCCTCACCCTCTTGTCTGCGCACAGGCGGGAGGAAAAGCCCGAGCCGTCTTCCCCCTCTTGTCGCGCTTCGAGATCTGCAGTCTGTGCAGTCTGTGCACCGTCCTTCCCCAGTCGAAGAGCGTTGTCCGGCAGGGCGGTATCCGGGGAGGCGACGAGAAGAAAAATAAGCTTTGACGGTGGAGCTCGGCGGCGGCGTTATGAGGGATCCAAAACACATGCTGACAAGCTGCATCTTGGCGGAGGTCGGTTAATCCATGCCGTCCGAGTGGCGCTGCAAGGTGCAGGCGCGCCAATGAGAGGGATAAACAATAACTCGGTTCGCGCTTTGGGAGGGGTCCAAGCATGCATGGCGAGCCTCGCGTTTAGTGCTGTTCTGGGTGCTGGAGCCGGGGCGGGAGGGCCGAGCGGTGGACACGGGAGCTTACTGTGAAAGGGATGAACGATAACTTGGTTCGCCGTCCCCGGAAGAAGGGCCCTGGCATTGATGAAGAGGTCCGAGCGTGCATGGCGACCCTCCAATCAGCTAGAAGACGTCGACCTCGGCTGCAAGTTCGGGAGTTGGCTTGCAGTGGTGACCCGGATAGGGCGGCTTGATAATGTTGGGGTTGGCAGGAAGATCGACGAGGCACGTTCGGCCGGAATGCACCCTCTCGACGCCTCTCGGGTAGTTAATAAAGCCGTCGGGGTTGATTGTGGGTGGTCTTGACAATTGGGGGGCGGGGGATCCTGATTCATAGACCGGGAGAGGGGCTCGATCACCTAGCCATCCAGGAGGCAGATGAGGGGTAAGGAGTAAGTGCTGGATGTTGGGCCCTGACCAGAGCGTCGGTGACCATTATGCCTTGTTTGAACGTTAGAGAATTGCCCTGTGGGGAGCGCATGTGCATCGTGGATCCGGAGCGGGGGCGATGCGACAGCGTAAAGTGTGGGGTATCCCGCCGTCAGGGGGGAAATGACAGAATTCACGTGGACCTGGCATGCAGCGACGCCGTGGCGCCCGCCGAGCCCGCCGTGGTGATGCTGCGCTGGGCACTGACCTCGCTAGCTCTCCATCCAATAATACGATGATTACCTCAACCCGTCAAAATGCTTGCGGGCTCTTTGGGAGGTTCTCCGTAGCAGCGATTTTTCCTTTCATTTTTTGGGAGCCCTTAGGGAAAGCATTGTGCCATGCCGGGCTTTTTTCCCCCCGAGCTTGCTCTCCCAGACACCGAGCGTTGTCTCCGACGGCCTCCCCAGAACTTCTTCCCTTGCTTCTAGCGCCGCCCGGAGAACGGCTAAGGGCATGGATACTCCCGAACGCCCCAACACTTTGAACGCAGACGACGCCCAGAGGACTTTGAAAATCCATAGCAAGCCCCTTTACTCGGAAGCTACCGAGGTCGCATGGGTTAGTTCGGGCGCACTGACAAGTACCTGACAAGTACCTGACATGGGCCAGGGTCCAAAGGAAGTGCCAAGGGAATGGAGACCAGGGCTGTGCAACTTTGTGTCTCTGAAGGGGCTTTGGTAATTACCTATTTCTAGTCTAGCTGCTTTGAGTATCCTATGGGGAGAGGGTGGCCTGACAGGCAACCCAAATATTGGGCTCCAACCCCCGTACTTCTATATCTTGATTCGCAGAACCAAGCCCGTTTTCGCGATCCTGGCCGCCAACGCCATGATCGCGCCAAGCAGAATCGACGAGCCGGCGAACATCTGCGCCCCCAAGTAACTCCCGCCCTGCTCGCGTATCAATGCGCCACAGACGGCTGGGCCAGTGAGGTTCGCGAGGCTAACGAACCCCAGGATCATCCCTACCCGGGTCCCCGTCCTGTTCGGTTCAGGGGTCATGGTGGTTGCAACGGCTGGGAACAGAGCCTGCAAGGCCGCCGCCATCAGACCATATATTACCGCGAACGCGAATAGACCCCCCTGGGACACGACGCCGGCCCAACAGTATACGAGCAACACGGCCGCAAAGCTAAGCGGGATTAGGAGGTTCAAGGGCCCCATCCATCTGTCGGCGATTATCGCCGGCAGGATCCGCCCGGGGACGCCCACCCCGTTCAGGACCATCAGTAGATAGATGGGTTCGCTGATACCCACCTGGTCGCGTGCGAACGTCCCCAGGTAGAAGAAGGCGAAGTAGAGGCCCCAGAAATTCAGGAACATGCTCACTGAGAACAGCACGAATGGGAGCTCGGCGAACGCCGAGGTGTCGACCCACGGCCCGCTTGTGCGTGGTGACAGACGCGGCCTGTACCAGATCAGGCACGGGACGTAGGTCGCGAGCATGATGAAGCCCATGATGCGCAGGGTCCACGGAAACCCGATGTCATTGTGGAAAATAAGCCAGTTGACGAGGACCGGGTACACGAGGCCCCCCACCGCGGCACCGGCCGCGGCCAGGCCGACGGCAACCGCCCGATACCTGCTGAAATACTGGGAGAGGACAGCCAAGGCCGGGCAGAACGTGAAGCCGTTACCCAGCCCCAGGCACACCGACTGCGCCAGGAAGATCTGCCAGTACGACGTGCATAGCGACGTCATGAAGAGCCCGAATACCTGGAGGAACACGCCGCAGGCGAACGTGGCGCGGAAGTGGCCCGCGTCGGCCAGTCGCCCCGTCGCGACGCCGGCGGAGAACAGGAGGAAGACCTGGACGCTGCCGATCCACGATATGGATGACGTGGACTGGCTCAGGTGCTGGGTGTAGTACTGCTGGAAGATCCCGTAGCCGTTCGCAACGCCCCAGGTGTTGAAGAAGACGATGTGGGTGAGTAGGACATGGACCCACGCCTCGTGGCCACCGTCGGGGACCTGGGCCGGCTTCGGAGATGAGGGTTTCTGGATTTCTAGGGCCGGCTGCTCAAGGTCTGTCCCCGGCTCGGATGATTCAAGACGCATCGCGGCCTTGTTGGTGGGGGTACACAATAAAACAGGACGTAACGGACTTTGACGAGGAAGAGTAGAAAAAGGGTTGACTGTTTATGAACATGGAATCGAGCTTTGTTTCTAGTTTCGCCCTCACTTATATTCACTGAAGTGTCTAGTCCTGCCATCCTTTCCGTTCCAACCGGTATAGCAGTTCTGACCGATCTACCCGTGATATCCGTCTTTCCCGATCGGTGTCTCACGCTAGGTCCGCTTTTCTGTTGCCAAACGGCCCCACAGGCTGACAAACATCGGCGCGTCAGGAACGGGGCTCCGTCCAGACGAAGGGCGTCATCCACCAATCAATCCCGGACTTCACCAAACCGTGTGCCCATACGGCCCCGGGTTCGGAACGCCCTTCCGTCCATACTAGCAGCTCTTCCGAGAACTCGGCCGGAGGTGGAAATGCCAACGACGCCCGACGACCGCGTGTCCCGCCACCAGGGCCGGAAACGTTCCAAGCTGGCATGCAAGCCGTGCAGGGAGCTCAAGCGGAAGTGCGACGGCTCCAGCCCATGCGGGACCTGTCTGCGGTTCGAATATGACTGTACCTACCAGGGGGTCACGGGGAAGAGGAAGAGGGCCGATCCGCTCCCCGATCCTGCCGATCCTTCCGCCGCGGCGCAGAAGAGCCCTCCGCGTCCCACAAGCCATCGTGCGGCGTCGGCGGGAAACTTGCCGGATAGTCTCCGGTCTCTGGAAGCGAATTCGGGATCCGCCTTCTTGAGGAGATTGGCACTAAGATTGGACCCAAAGAATGCGCCCCGGATGCATACCTTCGCCTGGAACGCGTTCCTCGGGTCGAGGAAAACGACGAGTGTCCCGGTCTCTCGACCGATCACGGAGATCCTATCTCGGGCCGACATGCAAGCTTTAACGTCTGTCTATTTTGATAAAGTGGATCCGATATATGGCTTTCTCAGTGTTAGCGAGATCCAGGCGCTTATCGGGCGCAGATGGGCCCCTGGGTGTGGCGAGCAGCCACCAGACGCCGTCTTGTGCGGTGTTGCCGCTCTCGGGTGCTTATTCTCCCAGATACAGCCGACGGCCGCGGAGCTTGACCTGGTGGAGTCGGCGAGACGTGAACTGGAGCAGACCATCTCCGACACCCCCTCGGCGACCAGCGTCAAGGCGTGGCTACTCCGAGTCATCTACCTCAGGGTAGCCGGGACTCACCACGCGGCCTGGATGGCGAGTTGTATCCTCATGCACATGATCGAGGCTGCCGGTCTCCACTGTGAGCCGTCCGACGAATCCGTGCTCCCGTCGCCCCCGGAGGAGATGGACCCGGAGTTTCGGAGGCGGCTGATGGCCGTGGCGCAGCACATCAACATCTGGATATCGTTCGACCTGGGCCGCTCGAGGATCACGCTCTGCAACGCGAGCACGGTGATGCCCCGAGCGGTACGGGGGGACTACACGTGCGAGATCGTGGAGCTGATACCCTACTCCGCGGAGCTCGACCCGGAGAAGACGCCCGAGGTGGCGGACCTCGAGACGGCGTTGTCGGCCGTGCTGGAGCGGGTCCACTCGGTCCCGCCCTCGGTCCTCGCGCAGTGGAACCTGGCATTGTGCCTCTGCCGCCGGCTGCAGTCGATGAACGCCTCTTTCTCGGGTGCGATGCTGGACCGGATCCTCTCGCTGACCTCGAAGGGGATCGCGGCTGCGCAGGCCATCCTGGATGCCCAGTCCCCGTGGCACCACATGGCCAACGTGCCGTTCCAGACCGTCTGCCTGCTCCTCACGTTTGACAACTTCTCGTCCATGTCTCAGCTCAAGGATGCCATGCAGTGCCTGAGTAACGTTGCTGCGGTTTACGATACCGACGCGACGAGGGAGGCGCTGACCACGGCCTCGCTGCTTATCCTGCTGCACCAGAGGTGGAAGGAGAGGGGCGCCTCGGAACTGGACAGCATACTCAAACTCTTTCCGGTCTTTCCGCGCCCGGCAGGCGGCAGCGAACCGCCGTCTGAGCAGTTGGAAGACATCTCGTGGCTGGATAGCCTAGCCGGGGAGTTCTATAATCTCGATTACTCTGACGTTGACCAGATACTTTTTTCTAGCTTCAACTAGTTTAGCTCTTCCTTTTGAATGAAGTTATCTATTCACTCGGCAACGGAGACGGTCGATGACAGAGCCTTTCATTCGAATAGTAGCAATAAAAACAAGACTTGCCTCGAGTTATACCACAATCCCTTTAACCAGCCAACTCGATTTGCCTGAACACGGCGTCATAACTAAGCTCCCGCCCCAAAAGGCCCTCCAGCATCTTCATCTCTGGCTGTCTTGGCCCTTTTTTTCGAGAACGCTGTGTCGCACCCTCATTCACAGCTAGGCCTGCCACCCAGACTTTCTCCCCAAGCTTATTCGGTTACCTCGATGCAGGTCCGACCTCCTGCCCTGCATTCCTCTTCATGGAATGGCTCCCTAGATGACTCCTTGATCCCAGCTTGAACCCACTCCTGCACAGCCGGGTGCCCAAACAGGCGATCCATGTAATCCTTGCCAGCGCCCTCGAGCTCAATCCCATATGTCCTACATCGAGACGAAATGGGAGCAAACATGGCGTCCGCAATCGTAAACTCTTTGCCTGCAAACCAGGGTCCGCCGAACCTATCCAGCCCCTCGTTGAAGAGCTCATTCAAGCGGCTAATTTCAGCCTTCAACTCCTCGCTCTGGGTGGGCAGCGTGATGCGCAAGCCAACGTTCATCCCGCACTCGCTCCGAATGGCGGAGAAGCCCGAGTGCATTTCCGCCGCCGCGGATCGCGCGAAGGCGCGGGCACGAGCATCAGTTGGCCAAGCGCCAGGGTGCGACTCGGCGATATATTCGCAGATGGCGAGCGAATCCCAGACGACAATGGAGGCAGCGTCGTCGTGAAGACAGGGGACCTTGCCGGTGGGTGAGAAGCTCATGAATTGGGGCTGGCGAAGGCCGGGCTTGAAGAGGTTGAGCTTCTCCTCAAAGGGGACGTCCAAGGCTTTGAGGAGAACCCATGGTCGCATAGACCACGAGGAGTAGCGTTTATTTCCGATGTATAGCGAGTAAGTCATTGTGAATAGTTTTGGGATAAATAGAATCGTATTTTCTTGAAGATACGAGACCAGGTCGGGAAGGGGCTTTTATTGATAAGCTGCCGCCGATCGGTGCGGTGAGGTCGACCGGACTCGGAACGACCCCGCAGCCGCTCTTATTTTAAACGACTTCTATCTGGCCGCTAGACCGGGTGACTCACATCTTGCACCGTCGAGGATAGAAACGTCGGAGAAATATAACACGTAGTTTGACCTAATTATCGACTATGGGAGGAGTTCAACATGGGAGTATTCCTCAATTCTAGCTACCTGGACGCGGCCTGCTCTTGGCCGTCAATGACAGGACACACAAAACTAACGGCACAAATTTCGGGGGCAAACTCAAGTCGCAAAACGGAAGTCGAGGCTATTTGAAGCTTTAGCAAAGGTCCCACAAAGAAAGACCGGGATTGGGCGTTTGGAAGAACCTGGAACTTACCGTTTGTTACCCTCGTCGGTTGTCGTTCTCATATAGTGCTCCTGCTCCTCCGGGGTCATGGCGTCCCACTTCTTGGCCTTCTTGTTGTTCCTCCACCTATAGTAGAAGAACGTACCAGGGTATTGGACGACCTGTTTGCAACCAGAGTGTGAGCCGGATGTACCAAGGGAAACCAGGTTGAAAGGGGTGGGAGGAAGGAGGATAGCAACTTACACACATCCAGACGCACACCACCAGAAGGCCCGTGTTTGCTTTGAAGTAGCGCGGCGAGTCGTGGGGTTGGTAGACTTTTCTCGGATTAGTATCCATACTGTCCCGCATAAACACGGATGACTTACCGTTGGCCCCGATCATGCCGCTAACCTGAACAAACATATTATAGAGACTAGTCGTCGGGTTAGCCCTGGGAAACCGGAGGAGATCAGTGATCAACTTACGAGGCAGAGACGGTTCTGTTTTGTACGGAACCCGCATTCCTGCTGGTCCAGGCAACTTGGATAGGATGGGTGCTGTACAAAGTTAGCTTCCGTTTCAGCTTTCCATCCGGGCCAGTACTCACTAAGGGAACGACAAGAGCACCGTGGCAATCGCAAAGTACGACCACGGGCTAATCGGGTCCGGCATGGCGATCAAGGCCGCAAAGCAAGGTAATAGCCAGGCATCTTCCGCCATCGACACGATACTTCTGTTATTCACGAGCTCGCTGATAGATGTGATGGCTAGCATGGTAATGCAGGAACCAACGACGTTGGGAATCGTGAGAAGGTTGCTCTCGATGACGTTGAAGCCCAGGCCGCGGTAGGAGAGGGTCAGGTACTGGTCTATGGGGTACTTCGGCAGGCCGAAGAGCAGGCCAAGGGCGTAGAGAGGCCACATATCGTAGTCCAATGAGCAGCGCCAGATTTGCCTGACGGTGAGACCTTGGCGGTTGAACATGCCGGCCTTCTGCACATCATCTCGGATAACTTTGGAAGGTTAGAAACGGGATGCTAATGGACGGTAGGGTCTGTGTGTTGGGCATCTCATACCAGAGTTTACGATGATCTTTTCTTCCTTGTGGGAGAAATATCCCTTTGGGTTCCAGAAGCTCTTCGTCTTGGCGGGCGATTGGGGCATGAGGAAGAAGGAGAGGATGCCGATGACGACTAACCCAACATTAGCATCGCCGATACTACGATTGTGGGATTCTAGGCTTACAAGTAAAGAGGCCTCTGTAAATATGTTAGCCGAGTCATATTTCAACAAGATAAAGCTGGTGACTTACTCAATCAGGAACATCCACCGCCAGCCCTCGTAGCCTAAGATGCCACGCATCGAGAGTAGGCCGACAGCAGCGAACCCAATTACCAAATCGGCTGAATTTGCGTTAGTAGGATGAGCTGACTAGCTTGGTTTTGAGTGGTGCACTCACATATTTGATTCGACAGCCAGAACCAGGCAAGTCGAATAGGAAGCTGCGGTGCATAGTGTTACTTCGAGTTGCTAGGGTTCATGGCCGTGGAACTTACTCTGGGGCCAGTGTACCAGTAGCTGAGATACAGGATCGTGTCCCTGTCAACGGGTCAATACATCCGTCCCGGGGCCCTCGTTTATGTGGACTAAACTTACGGAATGAACCCTCCTTGGAAGGTCGCACTGGCAGTGTTAACACAGTTTATCCGCTACCATCAGGGCTGTTGTCGGACTTACATCAGATACCTGCACGCGAGGAAAGAAGCTCGCCCATTCAGGAAAAATTGCAGTGCCGAGATAAGACTGAAGATGCAAATTTGGATCGGAATCCAGCGATCCGGACCGATACTAGACGAAAGTCAGTTCAGGAAAGGGCTTTCGGGGTGGCCGCAAGAGGGGCTGCTGGACGAACCGCTTAGAGATCAGCTGAGACGGGAGCTCGGCAAAAAGGAAGCCCACTCGCGAAATGGTTTGGCCGAGGTTCTGTCACAGGTTAATAACGAGCCCCATTCCCACCCCCGAAAAGAAGGGAGGACTATAATAGTGGGGGGTCAACAAACATAGTCACCCTTGGTGAGGTTAAGGTCGTCGAGCATGTTGTCGGAGACGGCGTTTTGGATGTTGTATCGGTTAATGTTCAGAGCAGCAAACATGATGCACACCCAGATCTTGTCCCAAGTCAGCGCTCTAGTCCCGTAACCCAGTTGGGGAGATACATACCATGATCTTCAGGTCGATCTTGCGCCGCACCGCTCGCTCTTCCCGGTGGGTCCAGCGAAACAAGGGGTCAAAAGCACTCAGGTTCTCCCACTTCGGGTGGATATACAGCTCCTTGTACTTCTCCAGGTTCTCCGAGTCCCAGATACTCGGCTGCGTGGCGACCTACACTTAAAGTCAGCCCACCGCCGTCCGCACCCGGTCCGAGGCACAACTGGTCTCCTACCGCGTCAAGGTCGAACGCGTCCTTCTTCGGGCCCTTGCGAATCCTCAGGAATCGCAGGATGGAGTCGCCCAGCGCTGCCTCCATGCGCTGGTCCTGCCCGGTTGCCAGGGGCGGCGCGAGGGGCGGGATAACATGGTCGGACGTCTTGCCGTCGGCAAAAGACGGGTCGGGGGATGTGGTAGACTCCGCGAGCGTGGGCTTCACGTCTGGCCGTGGTTCAGACATATTGAACGAGAGGGTCTTCACGCGGACTTCTCGTCTCGTATGCGAGAGTGAAGCGGGTATAACGAGGTGACGCCCAGTGCCGTTAAAGAACTGAAAGCACTCTTAAGAGGACCGGAGAACTGGGTGCGGAGGGATCGACTCCCATATAGGATTATGTATTCCATCCCCGCCCGCATCCCCCCTGTCTACCCAAAAACCTGCAGCGTGGGATGGCGACATTCTCCCCATTTGTAATGTTCAACCCACACCAAGACATGCAAGACGCGGAGGGAATCCAATGTCAGCTCTCTAAAGCAGGGCCTATGCACAAGGAATCGGCTCCAGAGCGTCGGTTCTCTACAGGACCGATTAGTATACACGATAACGGGTCCTAATACGCGCCGTGAATCCTTGATCTCCGCGGCCAACACGGCGGAACGCGTGTTTACTCGGGAAGTTGCCAGAGATATCCGGCGGGGTGGGTACCCGTCAGGGGTGGTTACGCCACTTCAACGGCGGCGCACGCAAATGTGTCACCATCGCACGACCCGATGTCGTGCTCTCGTCCATGCGGCTCGTGGGGACCGCTCCGTCAATGAACCCCGATTAAAGTGGGGCAACTGCCGACTGCAGACCCGATTCTTGACATCCAAGAGCGCGGCAATGAGAGATAGAGTGGGTATGGCCTATAAGAGGAAATAACCCCCGACTTCCGTCTTGGAGCTTGGGGAGAGCTGTCTTGGTCTCGACCGATCCCCGTCCCGGCCCACTTCCCGCGCTCCCGCGGAAGGCTCGCGTGCTCCAGTCCTTGTCCAGAGCCTCCCTCCCCAGCTCAGTCAAACCGCCGACTTGCCTTGCGTCGTGTGAGCTTCAACCTGGTTGAAACAGAATCACATGCCGGTGGGGGCCTCATTCTGCGTGCACGTCCGGACATCTTCCCCACATTTACGTTCCCGCCCCTATTCTATTCGGTATATAAGACCGCGGCCCTCACACCCTTAGTTCTGCCGGAAACGCAGTTGCAGCTCACCTACGCTGGGACTAAACTCGTGTTCACTCCCAATTCTCGACCCCTTGAGGGTCTCTTTCTCTGCTCCTAGTTCCAAATGCTTCGGTCCCTGGAACGACCCCTCATATATGCTCTTCCCCGGCTGTGAGGAACAAATGAAGCATGGCTTCCGCGCTCGAGGCCTGCGTGGAGCCCCCAAAGTCCACAGATTGCTCCCTCCGCTACCTGATAGCTGTCTTGGACGATTCGAAGAAATCACAAGACTGCGTGTTCAACTAGAATTCGGCAACGTTCGTATTTCACCGCCCCAAATCCTTAGTCCGAGGATCATCTTCGTGACAATCCAGTCCCGTGCCCCCTATCGTCCCCTCTTGGAGCTATCCTTCTTCACAATACTGCCACACGCAAGCTTTATGGGCACTGCGGGCAGTCTCATCCACCTAAGCCGAGGGCATGGCCATGGAACTCAAGCTATGCGGAGTAAGAGGGATGTGCTCCGTGGATATTCCAATCTCAGGGAGTAGTATCTTTTCGACATGGTCTACTTTTGCGCCAAGGATATCTGCCCACGCATCTTTGAGAGAAAACAGGCCGTACGCACCAACGGCAGCCGAACACCCCGGGAGACTCGCCGCGGAGAGGCGCTCTGGATTGCGCCAGTAAAGACAGGAAGGACTCCAGTCTGGGCCGAGCGAAGGAAGCCCTTCCGGGACCGAGGACGTGGATGTTCGCGACCGTAGCCTTCATCTGCCTCCCCACTTCTGCCGTCAAGATATGGACTCCAACTTCCAACCCCGAGAGCAACCTGACAGAAGACCTGGAGTTTCAGAAGTTGTCAACTAAATTGGCTACGGGTCCCATGAGGCAATGCAGGTCGGCCTTCCCGCCGGGGCACCTCAGAATCCCGAAAGGGGGCCGGGGGTCGATATCGACGACGATGCGGAGCGAGGGGGCTACAAGTGGCCCCGGTATCCTCGGTGAAGCTCAGCTTTGGAATGGCTGAGAGGGGGAGCGCGATCCGCGGTAACTCATATGATGATGCATTGGAAGCTTCCTCGTGGGAATTAGTCCTTGAATCAGCCGTCTTCTCGCGGCTCTGAGGGATACTTCGACGGTCTTCGACCCCATGGCCGAGACAACAGGCGACCCCAAGCAGCAAAACACGGCCCTAAGCAAGCTCCAAGAACTCCCAATCTTAATTAACTCTAGGATATCAGCTATGAAATCAGAACCTCGTCCCCCCATTCTGCCCCATCTCCTCGAAATCCGTCCCCGCGAGTGGGTTCCCACCGCCCACCGCGCCCCTCCCATTCATGCCTACCCCCATCCCATTGCCCATCCCATTCCCCATGCCGGGCCCCGCGCTCAGCATCCCCGCGAGTTCCATGGTGTCCCTCCCCTTCCAGAGCAGCGAGACCTTCTCGCGGACGAGCACCAGCCCGCCCACCCTCCTCCTGTCGTCCCCCCCGTCGTCCTCCGCGTGCTGGTCCTCGCCCTCCGCCCATCCGAACTCCGGGTGCCTCTCGACGACGAACTCCTGGTGCCGCCTGCGCTCCCGCCGCTTCGCTCTCCCCAGGAAGCCGAGGAACCAGAGGGAGCCGAGGGCGAGGGCGCAGCACGAGACGAGGGGCACGACGTACCATTTGACGTGCGAGTCCTCGAGGCTCTTGGAGGGGGGCACCCAGGTGGTGATGATGGGATAGGCGTTGCCGATGAGATAGATCACCGCGCAGACGACGCTGAGGGTGGGGTTCACGGAGCGGCCTGTCATCTCCGTCCAGGTGCGCCTGCCCTCCGGCATGGGCCGGACAATGGGGTGCATGGGCGTCTTGACGGCGGCCGTCTCGGGCGGCGTGCCGAACCGCAGGATGAGGATTCCGAGCGCGAGGAGGAAGCCGAAGAAGGCGGGGAAGAGATACGCTGTCGAGACGGAGAGGACGTTGTAGGCGTCCTCCGGGTCGAGGCGCGAGGTGGATGAGATGATGATCATGCACGAGACGAAGTGCAGCAACAGCGCGCCGACGGGCGTCTTCTCCGAGTGGGTCTCGGGCGAGAACCACTTGTAGCGGAGGAGGGAGGTGAACCAGCCCTTGTTGCGGAACCAGTGCAGCAGGCGCCCGAGGCTGAAGTCGACGTCGCGGGCGAAGAACTTGGCGAAGGGGATGAAGCCCTCTTTGGCGATCTCCTGCTTCATGCGGGAGGCGGTGTAGGTCATGACGATGATGTTGCCCAGGGAGGACACGGAAAGGAAGGCGTTGAGGACGCGCTCGCCCGTGTCGCTGGACCCGAGGACGCCGAAGGTGCGCTGGAAGAATGCTTGCGCTACGTTGCCCTCGATCTGAGCCTCCTTCGGGACGACCACCATCTGTGTGAGGGGCTCCTGTTAGCGAAATGGCATTGGTAAGACGGGGATGGGGCAAGGGGCACGTACGTAGCAGATGTTGACGGCCATGTAGAGGATGCCGATGAGGGAGATCCCGGCCAGCATGCCGATGGGGTACGTCTTCCGTGGCTTCCTGATCTCACCGAGGACCTAGCTCGGGTGTCAGCGCGGACCGCTCTGTAAGGTACGCCGGTGGCGGGTACTCACGATGTTCGGCTGATCGAACCCCGAAAACGCAAACACTGTCCATCGTTAGCGACCGATAATCAGCCTCCAGAGTCCCTCGGGGCCCATACCGATGGAGAGGAACGCATGGGCGTACCCATTCGCCTCGTTCGACGCCTCGGAAAACGCGTTCGACCCGCTCGTGTTGTCCCCAATGACATTCGGCACAGCCTCTCCCTCACCGTCCTTAAAGCCCCTCGCGGCTACCACGACCGCCGTGATGATGATAAGGAGGAGAATGCCGACCTTGATCAGCGCTAGGAGGTTGTTCAGGAGGATGCCACCCCGCCTGGAGATGGCGTGCGTAAAGCAGGTGGCGGTGGCGACGGCGACGGCGATGCCCCGGACAGTGGGGCCGTCGACCTCGGAGATCGGGGTGCCGGGGTGGGTCGCCTGGTAGGCCCTCACGGCGAAGTTGATGGAGTTACCGGCCATGTTGCCAAGGCAGATGAAGGAGATGCCGTACAGGCAGGCGAAGTACAGTACCGTGCCCTCCCTGTAGCGTGGCCTCCGGTAGACATATTGCAGCTTTTTGAGGAGTTAGCGAGCAGCATTCGTGGAGATGGGCGCCTCCGCAGGTGGGATCATACGTAGTGGAGGTCGCCGCCGCTCCGGGGCACGTTCTGCTCCACGCCGTCGATGACATAGCGCGGTACGTTCATGCCGTATTCGACCACGACGTGCGAGCCCGAGAGCCCGTACAGGATGCCCGCGAACCAGAACATGAGCGATGCGCCCGTGCTCTTCGTCCCTTTCATCACCCGGTGCGGGCTATTGAAGATGCCCGTCCCTTGGAAACTCACATGTCAGTGAACACGGATCGGGCAGAATTCACAGCTTCAAACCAGGCCTTGCTTGCACTCACCAATGACACGATTGAGGACCAGGCAGATCACGTCAAGATAGCCCAGGCGGAACTGCTCGGCCGGCGCGTCGGTGACGATCTCGTCGGGATTCACCACCTCCTCCAGCTCCTCGATCAGGGTGGACCCCATCACGGTCGCCCTCTGCTGGGGCGCCTGCTGCGAATAGTTGTCCAGGGACATGTCTGCGGCTGAGATCGAGGCGGAAAGCAGCCCGTCTCCCGCTGCAAAGGCTCTCAGCTGTGCGCAGGTTCTTCTTCCCCGCGGGGCGGAAATTGAATCAATGCGACCGGAAAACCCAATTATGCTAGGAAGGTCGTCTTCGCGAGGCGACCGGGGCCTGGAAGAATCAAATAGTCCTAGATAAGGACGAGACCAAGGCGATGCGACAAGGCAGACTCACCGTCCGAAGGTCGGCGCCGAGAGAGGGGAGAGCCCTGCCCACGAGACCAAGCATGCATCTCCCACGGCACTGACCACCAACCCGATAAACACCGTCGCGTGCCGACAGCCTCACGCTTCATACCGACTGCATGGAGGGCTTCGGTATCTCATGCAGGCGGACGAGCGAGGCGATTGGTGGCGAGGGCTGTCTTCCGGCCCGCCAAGACAATGTTGCTCCGCCCCCATGCAGGCTCGATGCAACGAAGGGGGGAGGGCCACTGGGGTCCTTCCCCGCCCTGCTCTGCCATCATTGATCAAGAGATGGAAAGGTGCTCGCTGCAGCGTGGTGGAGAGGCGAATTGGGTAAAGTGCGGCGTGGAGGGATACCCGGTACCGTGGGAATCTGACGTGTCTTTTCTGGGGACTCTGGATGGCACCGAGGGCTCGAATCCCTTATCAACAGCTCTCTCGCTTTCAGCCCTTTCTTGGGGCTGAAGAGGGAGACGTACCCAGTGGCCTTGGCTGTGCAACCCAGAGCCCCTGTCTCAGTCATTGATATTATCTGGGCGCCGACGCACAGGTGCGCTCGGCGCCCAGCGGAGCGGAGGTCACGCTCTCGTGGCGCGGGGGACGTGCCAGCAAAGGTCGTCCAGTCTCGAGTGGTGACGACTGCTCGCGTGGCTGCCAGCACCTCCAAGTCGACCTCGTAATCGGGAGCTCACAAGCCACCCCCAACCACGACGACGACGACATGAGAACGCGCGGGGGGCTGAGCCCCGATCCCGACGGTAACTCGGCAGGCCGAGGTCCGCTCCCTGGTCCTGTGGCCCTGGCTGTCTGGTGGGTGGCGCTTTCTCCCTTTTGCTGGCCCGAGCCTGCCTGCAGCCTGGCCTGCCCTCCATCCCGCCTTCCTCCATTTTGCCTGCTGTCGTTCGTCCCAGCGGGCACTGACACAGCGGGCTCTGACGAAACGGGGCAACGTCCGGGGACCGCTCCAATCCCTGCGGCCCCACCTTTTTCTCCAGGCTCCCTCCATCCAAGAGCCAAGATCCACGCCAAGCCAATCTGATTGAAGCTCAATGAAGAGTGCGTCGTCGTCTTCCGCTGCTGCTCCACGCTGGGGCACCATGCCAAAAGCAGGAACCCCGCCGTCGTCATCGCACCTGTCCGCCCTATTTTCGGGACACCCCAACTCCACAGTCCCACGTCCCTTCTTTACTGGAGACATTTTCGTGCCTGAATCTTCATCTTGTCTTTCTTCTTCTTCTCCTTCCTCCCCCCCTTGATCACACTTTTGATTACCGGATACACAAAGGAAGCGCGCCTTGCCGAGTGACAGCCCATTCCATCGGAACGCCGAGTCGTCGCCCCTCAAGTCCCCCCGCCGCGCGAAGCAGAGAAACCGCCAGCGATGGCCTTCCAGCCGGGGGACGTCATCAACATCTCAAAGTTGGCGTGGGACGTCTACAACTATGGCTGGACCAGCGAGTTGAGAGCGGGTGAGTTCTCCCCTAATTCGCGCACACCCCACCTGTTCGCCGCCATCCGATAGTGCGTCCGTCGAGTCTTGGGTCGCCCGCTACGGCCGCCATTCTCCACCCCCGCATCGTGGGTCCACGCGCAAAACGCCGACGCGCGACATGACCCAAGACGACCCCCCCACAACCCGCCCTCGAAGCCCAGGGCGGCCCCGCAAGCGCAAACACGACGGATCGCTAACATCGCGCGAACGAATTAGGCACCCAATACGCTCAGTTCGGCAACGAGTTCCGCCACCTCGCCGACAACCTCAAGGTCCTCGCCAGCGTTGTCACCCGCGCGCAGCAGTCCCTCAGGGAGCATGGCGTCCGGGACGCGGGTCAGATTCGGTGGGATCCCGACTCGCTGCTCGACATCGTCGGTGACTTCCGGTCCACGCTGCGCGAATGCCACCAGCTGCTCGAGGACAACAAGCGCTACGGCTCTGCCGCGAATAACCCGCTGCGCAACATCGAGTGGAACGTGCTCGTCCAGCCGACCGCCGACCGTCTGCGGACGCGCATCCAGCTGCAAAATGCGCGCATCCAAAACGTGCTGAAGCCCTTCGAGATGTATGTCTCTTCCCCCCCGTTCTGTCGGACAATCGCCGCTCACGCGAGCTAACTGTTCGTCCCTGCTGCAGTGACCTTCTCACCCGGATCCACCAAGACCTCGCCGAGCGGATCGGCGCCGTCCACAACGATGTCCGCCAGGTGCGCAGCGAACTGCGCAGCCTCATAGGCGTCCTCGTCCCCGACCTCAAAACCGCGCTCGACCAGCAGGAGGCCCTCCAGATCCGACTGCTCCCCGTGCCGCCCGAGATCGAGCAGAAGTTTGATGGGGTATTCCGCCTCCACCCGGCATGGCTGGAGGACGAGTACCCCCCGCTGAGGGACATCGCCGACGCCTTTATAACGAGCCTGGACCAGAGCACAAAGTGCTTCCAGCCGGGCCTGACCGTCGCCCAAAAGATACCCCCGGCCAGCCAGTACCTCAACCTCATGAAGTGTCTCTTCCTGATGAAAAAGATAGAGGTGTCGGAGGAGCTGGTGAATGCGACGCCGCAGTCTCACTGGCCGTCGTACGTGAAGGAACTCGAGGAGGTACGTTTCGCCCCAGCATCGATCTCCGCTGTTTCGGCGCTAACGCGTCGCAGAGGCTCTCTTGCGAATGTGACCGGTTCACTCGCGGCATGGTCGCGCCGCCCCGGCCGCTCGATAACGCCGATGAGGAGTCTCTTATTTTCTGGGTTGCAGAGACGCCGGACGACCTCATTGACACGGTGACGACAAAGGTGATGATGGAGCAGCTGATGGAAATGTGAGGCCGCCCCCATCCGTCCTCCACCGAGTTTGTTGCCCGGTAACGACTAACACCACTCGCAGACCCCTCTTCAGCAACCAGCAGAACGTGTCCAGGCGCATGCTGCTAATGAGACACACGGGCACCCACGATAAGAAATACCGGCTTGTGCTGTCCGCCACCAGGAAGCAGGCAAAGGGGGCCCCCCAGCAGCAGAGTAAGCTCTCTCACCCAAACGCCAGGCCCCTCACCCGTGAGCGAGGAGACTAACCGCGGTAAACCACAGAGGAGGTGATAGACTTTGACGTTACGACCGCGACGATAAACCCGCTGTACGCCATGCCGTCAGGCGCGCCAAGGGCCCCCTACGAGATGATCCTCGAAGCCAACAACAAGATCCACCGCCTCGCTTTCTCCGCCCTGGAAGACGCGTTCCTCTTTCAGCAGGGCATCACCGGCTTCAAAGTGGTCGACAACTACTCCGAGTAAGCATTCGTCATTCGAGCCTCGCTTCCTTTTTCCCGTGGCCCCCGATACTAACGAGATTACAGACCCCACTCCACGGTCAGCTTCGTCATCGAAGGCCAGGGTGGGCGGGTCATGGAGGAGGCCTCTGTCCAGCTCTGGATCCAGCGGAGGCTGGGCGGAAACCTGGTGCCCGATAGCTCGGACTCGCCGTCATCGATCGACACGCCTCCCTCACCCATTCCAATCTCCGGCGGGCCCCGCATCGTCCCCGCGACTTACTCCGGTCACGATCCGCCATCCGATTTTGGGATATCGCACCACCACGGGAGCCCGGAGAGCACCTCCGCCGAGTTCGGCTCGATGATCCTGAGCTCCAGCCCAGGGAAGATGTCCACTGGGCTCGGCGTGACCTCCCAATCCCCCATCACGCCGCCAATGCCGTCTAGCTCCCGCTTCCCGAACTCCCCAAACCGGGCCAGCACCCTCACCGCCTCCGCTCCTATCGGTGCTTCCCCACCGCGGAGGCCCAGCAGCTCTGGATTGTCCCTGTCCAATATGTGGAGGAGGAAGAAGAGCACCAGCCACGACAAGACGCGCGCCTTCAGTGTCAGCTCCACCACGACCACGGCAACGTCCGTCACTGTCGGGAGTAACTCCAGCTCCACCTCAGACACGACGGTGACTGTCCAGGGGGGCGGCAACCCGCGCACGGCTGTAATACACACCATGCCCTTGAAACCCATGCTCGTCTTCTTCACGCGCGACTCCAAGGCAGACCACCGCTCCATAGTCGCCATATCCATCGACGAGAAGACGCTCCCCAGCCCGCAGGGGTGCTGGTGCCAGCAGGGCGAGGGCCCGGACGGCACGCCGTGCAAGATAACGGTGCTGGAGCAGTCTGAGGGCAAGAAGGCGCTCGAGGCCAGGAGGCTGTGCTCGCCGACGGGCCAGTGGGACCTGCTCCCGCTATGCGCGAACCGCAGGAGGGACAGGCGGGGGTTCGCGGGGGCCGACTGGCGCGGGCTGAGCCGCGTGAGCATCCTCTTCCCCGAGGTGGAGGCGCGGTTCTACTTTGGCGGCGGGTTCTGCGCGTGCAGGCGGCAGACGGAGGGGGAGGTGATGGAGTGCCTGAAGAAGGGCCACATGGGGCTGCTAGGGCAGGTGAGGGTGCACTACCGGAACCAGGCGAGGAGGTACTACGACGGGCGCTACGGGCCGTCGGTTCAGGTCACGAACCTGTCGCTGGCCGGCGGGGCTGGCGACCCCGTGTGGAAGCGGCCGTAGCGGAGGAGCAGCGGGAGGTTGTGACGGATTGCAATGGGTCTGTTTGGAGTTTGGGCTCGTGGCTGTTTCTTGGGGTGCTTGTTTTCGGAGTTGGACAGAAAAGCGGATACCATCTCTGTTGTTAGCTTGTCATTATAGAAGGTTTCTTGGATAGGAGGCGCTTGGAAGTATATGCATTCTTGAACCAAGGGTCTTCCATCAACAAGCTCGGGGCACATGGGCAGCATACTGCCACATCAGGCTATTATGCCATTCTCAACGCATGACAGAGTGACTCGCAGGTTCAGTCAAGTTCGTGACAATCCATGAACCAGTATGTTACCCCGCCTTTCCATCTTCCCTGGCGGTTGTGGTGTAGTCAAGCCTCGACTCGTTCTTTTCCCGTTTTCCCAAACCAACAACTTGAGCACTTGTGTCGCGATCTGACATGCCGCCTTCCTCGACCGCCTCAACCTCTAGCGGCGTGACGACTCCAGGCTCTTTCCACCAAGCTCCTCCAGACCTTACCGACCTTACAGACAGAATGACCGCGGAGGAAGATTACAGCAAGGAGGAGGCCCGCGAACCCGCCGACGGCATGATGAGATCGGGGCGCGAACTCAAGGTCGACTCGGCGGTGCTCGACCGCCTCATCTCCATGAGCCAGCCGGCGCGGGGCGGGACGGACTGGATCCCGCGGCTGAAGGGGGAGGGCAGCTGGAAGGACTGGCACGAGGCCATGAGGTTCCACCTGGAGAGGACGCGGGTCCTCCGGTACGCGGAGACCTCTGTGCCGTGCCCGGAGGATGAGGTCGAGCTCCACGTGTGGAAGCAGGAACGGGCGGACTGCTGGCTGGCCATCTGGGAGACCACGGAGAAGGTGCACGACACGCTCAAGCTCGCCGGGTACGTCGTCGACCACGACCCCCACACCCTCTGGACAGCGCTGCAGAAGACGATAGGCACCGTCGACATCGCGACTGCTTCTGTCCTCCTGATCAAGATGGGGGCCCTCAACCGCGGGACGTACAAGACCACCGGGGACCTGCTGACCGAGTTCTTCGAGTTCAAGGACCGTCTGGAGACCATAATGGAGCTTGACGACACGATGCTGGCGATCTGGCTCCTGAACAGCTTCAGGGCGACTCACGAGTCCTTGTACGCGACCCACATCGCGATCGACAGCTCGAAGCTGAGGTTCGACAACGTGCTGCGGGACGTCAACATCGTCCGGTCGCAGGAGGATCTTCAGAAGCGGATGGGCCGGCCCTGAGGGCCCGAGTCGTCAACAGCGGCCCCGAAGACGATCCCGTAGGCGGAGCTCTGCCGTGTAGTCGCCTGTCTCCATTGAGATAAGAGGATTTCGTTGGCGTGAGAGGAGGAGAAGAGTGGACATCGTGATTGGAAGGAGCCCGACCATTACCACTGCGGTCCCGAAGATGGGTCGTCCAAAGCCCGCAGTGGTTTTCAAGGGGGGGTCTATGGAGGATACTGGGAGTTGGAAGCGTAGAAAAACAGCGGCCGCAACCTGGCGATGGGGAGTGGTGGATGTGTCCACGAATGATAAGGACCGCGTGTCCCGTGCCTTCACTGATGTGCGCACCGTAAATGAAGAGAGGCTGTTCAGCACACATTGTAATATATCACGCCACCAACCTCGTGTGCCCGCAAGACCTTCCTCCCGCCACAGAAGCACCGCATACAGCTGCCCTCTTAGGGTTGTGATATCTCTCCAACCACATCTACGAACAAACACAGGTCACTATCGCAGAGCAAGCAGTCATTCAAAGTACGTAAATTCGTAGAAGACAGCGTAGCGGTCGTCCCGTTGCTGAAGTACATATGCTCGAGAACTAATCACAATCTGTAAAAGCTGATATCCCCGTGCTTAGCACCCATCCCTGAGCTGATCCGAGCCGCGACATCATAACACCCGAAAGCCCAAACTTATGAAACAAACCCCCATCCAAAACCTTCATTCCTTAAGCATACTTCTCCGGGAGAGGGCCAGCCCCGGACTCGGTCCCGGTAGGCGTGGCCGAAGCCCCCTGCTGGCCCTCGCCCTGCTTCTCCCCGGTCTCCCCGGTGCCAAACACCTTCTCGAGCCCGCTCGCCTTGCTCGCGCTGCCGCCGTGCTGATCCTTCTTGAGCTCCGCCAGCCGCCTCGCCTCGGTGTGGATGTCCTGCACCTGCCTGCTGCTGTCCGTGTAGAAGCGCGCGATCTGCTTTCCCGTGGGCGTGTCGGCGGCCTTCTCGAAGTAGGAGCCCAGGCCGCTGAGGAGGTTGCGGCCGCGGGCGGTGATGCCGTACGACTCGTCGGTGGCGCGCGCGCGGTCCGAGGCGTGGTACTTGGAGTCGAGGTCCTGGATGGTGGAGAGGAAGCGCGTGGACACGTTGTGGCGCGTGTCGAGCTCGATGGCGCGCTGGAGGGCGGCGTCGCCGATGACGTAGCCGTGGGCGAGGTACTCGGCCAGGATGCGCGCGCGCGGCTTCATCTCCTGGGTCAGCTCGTCGACGTTCTGGTCGCCGCCGGTGGGGGAGGCGCTGCGGTGGTCGGCGTCGGCGGCGGGCGACTGGCTGGTGACGGCGATGGTGGAGTCGCCGAGCTGGGTGTTGTTGAGGAGGAGGGCGGTCTTGAGGGCGGTCTCCTTCTCGAAGGTGACGGTCGCGGTCTTGGTCTCGCCCGAGGGGGTGACCTTGATGTTGGAGATCTTGCCGCTGTCGAGGTTGTTAGTTTCGGTGACGGTGCTATTTGAAGGGGGGCTGGGGTTGATGGGGCGGGTGTTGGGTGGCCACCATTCTCGCAAGACGAGGCCGCCACGATGGAGGGGTATTCGTGGATGCGGGGTAGCACTCGCACCGCGATTCGCATTGAATTCGACACGGGAATCGGGTTTCCACTTACCAGAAGCTGAAGAAGTTCTCGACCTCGCTGTCAGGCGTCGAGGCCCCGATGTTCTTGACCTCCACGGTGTTGGCGTTCGACATTTTGAGCGGTTTGCTGGATATCCTGGAAGGTGGGGTAGATTCGTGCTTTCAGAGCTCTCTTCGTGGAGATTGGATATAGGATGCGTTTGTAGATTTTGCGATGTTGTTTCTGTGACTTTGGAAATCGAAGCAATGGGGTGTCTGCAGTTTAAATACCGAAAACTTCAGATCTTTCTCTGTGGAAAAAGAGAGAAGCGCGACGATGCATGTGGTGTTGGGGAGCGAACAGGGAAGGAGGGGCAAGGGACGTGCGTGGTGGGAAAACGTCATCAGCGCCGGATCGGGCGCTATCTCGGTACATGAGAAACAATATGAAGGTACCTATTCCCGCCGCACAAAAACTACGAATCACAAGGTACAACGCTAGCGTAGTAATGTACCATTTCATGTGATTCTGGGCGCAGAGGCCTCCCTGCCACCTTCACATGCTGGACCCTGCAAGCTCTCTGGCTAAGCTCTGGAGCGAAAGCTTGCATCGCCACACGATGCCGATGACGACGCCAACGCCCCAAGTCCCGAGGCTCTCAACAATTTTTTCTTCTAGGCTGCAGCTTTAGAAATTTCGAAGTCTCATTCAATCTATATTTTATACCGGCTGTGTCGCTTTCCAGAAGTTGGAGCGGAGCCACGCGGCCCGCACCACGTTGCCGTCGCGCATGGTGAGAGCCACGAGACTCGCCGGGGCGACATGTCCAGACGAATGCCGTCGCAGCTTGTCGTATTTCGTTCATTTCGGTTCGCGGAATGGAACGCTAGATCCTCGCTTCAACTATATACAGATTCTCTGAGTATCCCGACTGCTCCGCCATCCCAACTGTCAAGAGGTCGGACGATACACCCGCCCAGCCTCCATCTCGCCTCCGCCGAAAGACAGCTCCGTCTCATGTCGTCTTCACCTTCGGCGGCCCCTGCAGCTTCCTCACAACGCCTTGGACCGCCACCCCCAGCACCATCAGCGTCTCCAGTCCCAGCAGCCCGACCCACAGCGCGTTGAGGAACCGGTCGTCGTACCCGTACTCCACGATCCGCTCCCTCAGGACGTCGTACATGGCCTGTACGAGTAGGAATGCCTCCAGCACGTAGAGAGTGTACCAGTGGCGCCTGTGATCCTGGTGAGTAGGTGCTCCCTCTAACCAATGCTGTAGCCAATCCACGGGGGCACCGCTGAGTGGGAGGGGATAAAACGCGAAACGCACCTCGATTCATCCGTGAGCCTTGCCCACCGAGCGGGAGGATTCTCGGGCAATTGCGACAACTGCGCGGCGATGACCAGCCCCACGACCACGAAGAGGATCACGAAGGGAATTCGCTGCTGCGGCTCCAGCTCGTGCCGGAAAAAGGCCTCGAGGCTCATGGCTGCGAAGGGCGGGCGGGGATGCTTCCAGGCTGGCCTTTTAATATTCCCCCCCAATCCTGGGCGGCCGAGCTCGCTGCGACAGCGGTCTGAGACCCCCAAAAAGAGGCGGGAGTGCTTACAGCCGCTGGCCAGAGCGTCTTGAGCCGTTCCTGGGCGCGGGGGCTCAATCCTCCGAGTCGCGCTTCTCCTCCGATGTCTATGCGGGCTGCTGGCTCTAATTATGGAATCTTGCCCACGTGGCCTCTGGATTTGGGGAAAGCTGCGATCCGGCGGGGTTGGAGCGCGGGAAAAGGATGGTGGCCGGTGGCTTGGCGCCTGGAAGGAGTCCTGAGGCCAGTCTGTAAGACAAGACGTTCTTCGTTCTACGGTCTCCGAGGATACACGGCAAATTGAGAAAGCGAGACAAGCAGGAGAAGACTGAATTCCCTCTCAAGTGGCGCATCGTCGCCTTTTGTCCGCCTGTTGGTCCCTTTCGGCATGGAGGGACAGCCTCCGAACGTCGCTGTGGCCACCGCCAATGATTGGCCGCTCCCCGCCGGACCCTGGAAACTCTCCGATGCGCTGGGATTCGCTGCCGTTGGATCGCGTCGCGCGCTAACTGAGCCTGGGTGGAGGGCAGGGGTTCTCTGGCCCGGGTCGCGGCCCCGTCGTCCGGGGTCCTCCCGCCACACCGGCTCCAGATCCCGGCGTTGGCTAACATCCCCCCGGTGTGTTAACATGTTCTGCGGTGTAAGCAGTCCGGGCTGTTCTTGTACAGTAATTACATTTCATACTAGGAACATGTCCTCTCGGTGCTAATCCTCGTGTCACTCCTCCCAAGGCTATCCCCAAACCCCTCAGCGCTAGCTTCTTAGGGAGGTCTCATGCAGCGCTCCTGCACATGAGCCCCCTTCATGCATGCGCCTCGCCAGCCTTGTCTCCACGATGTCGCTGTTAGCATCTTCGTCGGGCAGCATCCCTGTCAGGCAAATGTGTATTTATGTAGGATCAGGCCTACCCAATAGAAGCCTTCAGCTACATGGGCGCCAAGGCGATACCACACCAGTGGTGCATCCTTCGGTTTGGTTTCGACCGTCGTCCGAACCGACCATCCCTGCAGCCCACCCATCCCATTGGTGCACAGGAGTGTTATGGCAGAGCCTGGTCTCGGCCGGACATGCCAAGTCACGACCGCCGGCAGTTATAACTACTCCGTACCCCAATTCTCGTCCCCAAACTGGATCTCATTTGGTTTAAGAGCAGGTCGTGCCATCTTAGTGCTTGCGGCCGCCCCTGGCTCCACCGGATTTCCCAGCCAAGTTCCCAACTTCAAGGAGTCTGCCCGCCATGTTGAACGAGCAATATCACCAGCCAAGCCCCGATTCCACCTGGAGTGCGGAGGCGGCCGCCCAATACTGGTGGGAAGACGTCTTCCACTATGGCGCCTACACCAACTTCCACCAGTTCGAATACCTCGTCAAGAGAGCCGCCAGATCCGACGACCCCTTCAAGGAGGTCCTCAAGCGACCCAAGATCCTGACCGAGAACATCACCGTGGACTCTCTCAAGAACGACACGTCCGCGACCTTCAAGAAGACGTGGGGGTGCGCGGGGCGCTGCACCTCGTTCACGGTCCGCGTGGTCAGGCGCCTCCAGGAGCACCACTCGCCGTCCTTCGACTTTAGGATCTACGACCTCGAGGGCCACCGCGTGGCCCGGTGCATGCGGACAGGTATCCTTATCGACTCGAGCTCGGCGGTCGGGTCCCTGGTTTTGAGGAATGGCGAGTGGAGCACCCTTGAGGACGGCGGGGAGGACGTCAACTGGATGTGGGTGGACGGCAAGTCCAAGTTTGAGAGGCGCGGGAGGCTGGTATGGAGTCCCCCGTTCGAGAGTGTACACAGGCGATGGTCCGCGAACCCCTACTGACCGAGTCTCGCAGAAATCGTCTTCGAAGGAGTTGTCCTTCCAGGATTCTATGACCATCTGCTTGGACGAAGTCAAGAAGAGGCCGGAACCCCTCTGTTTGTTCAGGTAGGTGTCATGCGCCAGTCGACACGTGTCCTACCAAGCTTCCCCAGCCCAAGTCGTTCCTTCACTGACGGAGGATAATTAGGTCTTTCACAAACGGCAGAGCGCAGTTTCACGGTATGATGAAATGGGTCTTGAAAAAGGGCGAACTCCACTTGATATATGACCTGCGGACCAGATCGGCCCGCGTCATGGTCTTCGACAAGAATGGCACCCCCCAGACGGAGGCGGAGTGTGCAAACGAGGTGGCGGGCTTCGTCGAGAACCACGGTGGACCGATGGGTCCCTTCCAATGGAGAGTTGGCGTGGGCGAGGCGACAGCAAGCACTATCCACGCCAAGTTGTGGAACGCTGCCATCGAGGTTTGGGGTTATCCTCGCTTGGCTTGATGATCGGGTCGGACTTGGGAAGGCCTTCCGGAGGATAGGGAAGGGGGAGTGGAGCTGTTCCTAAGCGCAACCCATACGGAGGAGTTTATGCTAGGGTTAAATCGCCGTATCTGATCTGTCTGACATTGCTTTATTGGTATCTTCCTACTACAGGCGCATGTTGCAGGGCGATACAAGTCACAGCATTACCTTACATCTGCGAAGCGATTCATTGCATTCTACTGTACAAAAACAAACGGGAAAACGTATGTACGAAAACAAAAGGGGGGCCGTTCCAGTCGTCGTAAGCAGTCGCAGTCTCGATCTCTCCCATACTGCGTCATCATGTCTCACTCCACGCTCACTCCACACTTCTGGGACCTCACCGCCCTCCGCGACCTCCTCCGCGTCCTCCACGCCCGCCGCGCCCGCCGCGCCCCCCGGACCTCGCTCCTCCCCGTCCCGATTGTCCCTCACCGGGCCACTTCCCCTCCCCAGTCCACTCCCCCTTCTCATTCCACCCGCCCTCGTATATCCCCGCCCCCGGCTCCCTATCAGCCTCTCCCTCCGCCGGCGTCCTCTCCGCGTCTCCGATCTCGACATCATCCACCCTCTCCACCTCGACATCGACAAGCACATACTCCCCAAGGTCCCCCATATTCTCCTCCCTGGGCTCATACCACCACAAGATCCACCCCTCGTCCTTCTTCTCCATGACCCAGCTCCCCGCGAAGTCGCTCTCGCGCCTGAACCTCAGCACCGTCCTCCCGTCCTGCTCCAGGAACAGCCACCTGTCGGACATGAAGTCGGCGTTGGGGTCGAAGCCCTCGGAGTGCTCGCTCGCCACTATGCGATACCGGCCGTTGGGCCCCAGGAGGGCGAGGTACTGCGTCACGAAGCGCGTGTCATTGGACTCCCGGACGAGGAGGGACCCGAAGTCGTCGGGGTTGCGCTGGATGCGGATGGCGGGGTAGTCGGCGGACTCCGACTCTGAGGCCACGAGGGCGGCCTGCGTGTCGCCGAACCGCAGGAGGGACTTGTGGACCTCATCGTTTCCCCTGGGGCGGGTTAGCAAGGGGTCCGGGTGAGACGCGGCGGGCCAGGGGATAGACCTACGCATACACGCGCAGCTGGTACGTCTGTGCGTTGACCAGCGCGCTCGACATGAGCATGAGCAGGACGGAGGGAAGCATCGTGGCCGGTCGTGTACGCAAATCAAGCGTGGCTGGTTGGAGGAGGGTGTGAAAAGCAATGCAGACTCTTCGCAGTACCCCAACCTCTGCAGGATGGACGCCTTCTTTAAAGAAGTCAGGTGGCTAAAGATGTGTAAACATCCGCAACGGCCCGTAGATACTGACCCCGCGTCGTGTCTCGTTTCGGACCGAGACGCGACGAGTACAGCGAAGAGCCGAGCCTCTTGGCTCCAAGGTCGTGATATTAATGGTATTGGGGACTTGAAATCAAAGATGGATTAAGGGGTCCTGGTGTCTCGTACCGGCATGATTAGCCCAGGAAGGAAAGCTCGCCGGCGGGCCAACCCTGCACCAGGACCCGAGACACGATGAGGTCACGTCACAGACATATCCCGGCCAAGAAGGCCAAGGAGATTTCAGTATGGAACAGCGCCGAGCATGTCTTACATTACCTCTGCCAGGTGCATCTTTGTTTACCCGAGCTAGCAACCAACAAGGACACAAACACGATTCCGACCTTTCACCTGCCCTTGGCGCGGTTATCCCGCTGCCGCCTTTCCTTCCTCGCGGCCTTCCTCCTGTCCATCCACGACCGGTTGATCTCCCTCCGATTGTCATAGAACCAACTATGGAAGTCCGACTCCTTGGCCCCCTCCCCGGCTCCGGCCACTTCCCCGCCAACACTCTCGTCCCCACCTCGCGCGACCGCCCCATTTCTCACCGGGGAGGAGTCCGGCTCGTCCTCCTCCTGCAGGTCATCCTCCCCGTTCGGGGCCCAGAACATCCGCATTCTAGAAGGGTGCGCCGTGTCTGGCGTGGGCGCCGCGCTGCGGATGTGGCGCTGGTCAAAGTCCTGTTTCGTATAAGGCGTCATGGGCGGCTGGCTGCTTGGTGCGTGACTGTCTTCGTTCTCGTCCTCGTCCTTATCCTCATCCTCGTCTTCTTCGTCTGAGCCATCTCCGTTGAAGAACGAGAAGGGTTCTGCGTCGGCGGGTGCGGCCTGGACATCCTCGCCCTCCTTGGATTTCTTGTACAGGGCTTCGAGAGGGTGCACCTCTTTCGACGCGGCGGGAGTCGCGGGCGGGATCTGGATGCTGAGGTTCTTTGCTGAAGCAGAAGATCTGGGGCGTGCGCTGGTGGGGGACGACATCGGGATGTCTTCGTTCTTCTCTTCCGCGGGCGGGTCTGATTCAGCGTCGCTGTCCTCGTCGCTGTCCTCGTCGCTGCTGTCGGAGTCCGGTTTCGCTGGCGGCTCCTCGTCGGAGCTGGAGCTGGAGCTGGAGCTGTCGTCCTTAGCAGCGTCGATCACAGCCTGTATGTCCTCCGGCTTCGCCTCCTCGCCAGTGGTCGCATTCGAGAGGGCAGGATATGTCGGCAGCTTCGAGGTAGCGGCAGCAGGTGCGGCGTCCGCGGAGCCCTTCAAGAAGCTCGGGTATTTCGTGGTATTCTCGAACTCGTGCACCACCACCTCTCGCTTCGACTTGCCCTTCTTTTTCTTGTTCTTGTTTTTGGCCACGGCCTCGCCGGCGTTGGGCGCGTTCGCCGGCAGCACGGTCTTCATGAGACACTCCTCCTTGTCGGTGTACTTCGACTTGACCTTTCTCCCCTTCTTCTCGGCCTTGTCCTTGTCCTTCGACTTCCTGCCTTTCTTCTCCCTCCGCATCTCTTCTGTCGTTGTCGTCCACCCCCTCTTCACCTTTCTGTCCTCGGGCAGCAGGACCCCCTCCACGGTGTTGTAATCCGTCTTCCTCTTCTTCGTCCGCGCCTCCCTCTCTTCGGAAGACTTCTTCTTGCGCTTCTTCCCCGTACCCTCCTCCTCCTCAGGCTCCCATATCTTCTCCGGCTTCGCCTTCTCAACCTTCATTTTGGAGCCCCTAAGCGTCGACCCGTGGAACTTCCTCCTCAACTTCTCCGCGTCGGCGGTCGGCAGCTCGACGAACCCGTACCGGTTCTCGGGAAAGGTCTGGAGGGTGTGGTAGGAGACGTTCCGGGCCTTGGGGAGTACGGCGGCGGGCACAACGACCTTGATGAGGTCAGCGTCGAGCGGGCGGATGTGCAGGCGCGCAAAGGTCTCGCCGGCGTCGCCACCTGCAAGTGCGGTGGTCGTGGGTGCCGAGGAGGGACTGGACTCCAGCATCACGGCAGTCGGGGGGGAGGGGGTGGTGGCGCCGAAAACTTCGGGCGGGAGTGCGGTTCTCGAGGGCGTGATGATGGTTGGAGGTGTTGAGTTCTGTCGCGCAGGAATTTTTGGCGAAGGCGGTCACATGCGGACATACAGTGTAAAGTGGCTTACGTACTGGCACTAACCAACCACCATCCATTCCACAGCAGGCCGCCAACGCCATTCTTCGATTTTGACCGCTTGCCAGTTCGTTAAGGCGATTTTCGATTTTCGATTTCGTTTGTAAACTTTGAACTTCAATCGGCAATCCAGGCATTGACTGCATAATACGGCGAGCACGGCGACCATATGATCCAGAAAAGTAGAATTGTAGTTGCTCTCGGCCCCTTCCCTTTCTTACCCAGAGCCCTGGAATGCTCCTTCCCTTCGTTTGCGGCACGTGAACTCCCGTAAAACACTGCAAAACCTCTGCGACTTGGTCGCAACCCAGTTCCTCCGTTTCGCAACCATCCCTACCTCCATCAAGCTTGTTATCCTTCCCTTAGACATCTCCCAATATCATCAGCATCGCCCTAAGTATTCCTCGATACCACCCTTCCTCCAACCCTCGCCTCCTGCCCTCTCGGTGGCCACCTGAAGAGCCCTTGACGACCTCTCCTGCGCCGGCTCTCACCACCCACCACGGACAGCCGTGTCCGCCTCGTGACGGTCACCTGCCAGAATTTGAAGATGCAAGACCACAACGGCACCCGGAGGGGCACCCCGGTGTTGGCGAGCTAGAGACCCAACCCCGGCCGGAAGCGCCTCTCAACCCTCAGCAGCTACAGCTTCGACGTCACGTCCCTGAGCACAGACGACCTTCAGTTTGGGGGCCAGCTGGATGGGACCGTTGCTACCAGGAGGCATCGGCACAGCGAGTCCGACACCTGGCCGAGCAGAGATTTCTCCAGGCAGGACGACGACCCAGGGCTGCCTCCCAGCCCTTTCCCATCGGAGATCGATGATCCGACTGAATACCGCGAAGTATACGCTGGCCCGAACCCCCCGGGAGACAATGGAGAGGCACACCACTTTCCTCGGCGGCACACCCTGCCGTCTCTCGCCGACGACACCTCGCAGCTGTCCCGCCCTGCCTTGGCCGCCCGATGTCCCGCGCAGACCTACACGGCCGTCACATTCTCAACGCCGGATGCAGTGTTTACAAAGGGGGATGGTGATCCCTGGTCCCCCGGAAGGTCCTCGACACAGTCGACCATAGTTTGTGGTGAGAACCACTGGAAGACCCAGGTTGACTGGGAGACTGCTTCCATGACCTCGGGATCATCGTCGGGCTCAGTCAGCACCTTGACCAGCCAAATGGGACTGGCCAGTGGCGACGTTCAACCAGATTTGGGTCAACATACCAGGCCAACCCAAGGAGAAAGCTTCCATGATCGTCATCACGGCGCCGGTGGCTTTGTGCCTAGTTTCCACCAAACGGCGCATCGCGATTACCCCAAAACTCCCACCGCCGCCCGGGACACGTCTTCCAACACGACTGCGGCCCGTGAGGTCCGGTCCAGCTCCGAAACGCCCTTCATATCCGCCGCTGCGCTGTGGGAATATGGCGACTCGTTCAGTCCCACAGCACACGGTGACCGACGCGCCACGATTGACCATTCGGATGACCCGGCCAAAGTTCGTCCTCGAGAACTGCCGGATCAGGCCCGCTCCATCAGCCTTCCTAAGCGGTACCCCGCACGAGTGGCCAAGAACAAGAGCTCCGAACGACGTGACGCAGTGAAGAGCCTCCGTCAGTGGGACACGGCTCGTGTGGTCCAAGAACGCACAGTGGAACCACCCAAGCCGGATCGCGCGGGGATATATGAGGCGATGACCGGCTCGACGATGGTGCGGAGGACGACGTCGCTTCCGTGCCCAGAGGATCACCGTCCCCATGTCTGTTTGCATGAGCTGAGTGACGAGTCGGATTGATTAGCTACGGTCGATGACGAGCCGCCAGTGTTTGGAAATATGTATCTATCGAGTCGGTGGGCGCATACATATGGTGTGTACACAGAGTGGTGGTGGCCGTGCTCGTTTTCCTACGCATATTCAGAGAGGTTATATCCCCACAAGAAAGCAATAGGTGGGAAAGAATGCAGGAAATGTTGTGTTCCTACCCACATCCCTTGCTTACTGCCGTGATTTGATTCTTACTCGACTTGTTTCAACCCAAAGGTCGCCAATCACCCATCAACCTTGACAACAACCTTGCCGAAGTGCTTCCCGCTGAACAAGTACTGCAGCGCCTCCCTCCCCTCCTCAAACCCAAACACCCTGTCCACGACGGGGTGGACCTCATGCTTCTCCACCCACCCCACCAGCTCCTCGAACCTGTCCCTCGGCCCGTTGAAGACGCCCTTGAGCGTCACGTTCCTCGACAGCGCCAGCACGTTCACGTTGGTCCTGTCGCCCGGGTCGTCCTGCTTGCCGGAGAGGTAGCCGATGCACGAGATGGTGCCGCCGAAGGCGACGCAGGAGAAGGACTTGCGGAGGGTCTGGGCGCCGCCGCACTCGAAGATGATGTCGGCGCCGCGGCCGCCGGTGATCTCCATGACGGCCGCGTCCCAGTCCGGGGTGGTGCGGTAGTTTATGACGTGGTCCGCGCCGAGGGCCTTGGCCTTTTCGAGCTTGTCGTCCGAGGACGAGGTCACAATTGCTGCTTTGCGTTAGAAACCCTCTCTCGTAGCAACGGAAATTGGTTTAGGGAAAGAACGTACTTCTCGCGCCGGCGGCGTGAGCGAGCAGCAGGCCCATGATGCTCACGCCCCCGGTCCCCTGGAGCAGCACCGTCTCCCCCTTCCCGCCGGGCTGGCCCAGGGGCCTGAACTGGTTGATCGACATCCACGCCGTGACGGCCGCAATTGGCAGGCACGCCGCCTCCTCGTCGGACATGTACGCCGGCGCCCTGACGAGGCCCTGGGACGGGAACACGCGGTGCGTCTGGAGCGAGCCCTCGAGGGGCAGCCCGAGGCCCGTCGTGGCGCTCTCGGCGTCGACTGGCCCCGTCAGGTGGCCCTGGTTGAAGGTAGAGAGCACGCGGTCCCCGGCCTTCCACGACGCACCCTCGCCGGCGGAAATCACGGTGCCGCACATGTCGGAGCAGGGGACGAGCGGTGCGCGGTCGCCCGCCTGGATGGCCTTGTGGTGGCCGTAGAGCCCCATGCAGACTGGCTGCCGGTTAACACACCGTCCTGCGAAGCGGTGTGAGGGGCTTACCTTCGGTGTCGCGGTAATTAAGGGACACTGCGCTGATCTTGACCAGGACCTCGCCCTTGCCCGGGGAGGGCATCGGCGCCGAGGCCCTCTTCAGGTTCTCCAATCCATCCTGGCGGGTCTGCCACTGCTGTACCGTGTCCGCCATGTTTTCCTGCTTTCTTGCCCGGGTCGCCTAGATTGGGGAGTTGCGGGTATGCGGGTTTTCAGTTGGAGTATCTCACCTGCGGGGTGCAGTTGTAGTTTATGAGCAACTCTGAAGCTAAAAGTCTGGGCATTGGGCGCTGCGAATGAATAGACGTCATGATGCTTACATGATGCCACGGCGCCAGCACCTGGATTTCTAATCGTGCAGTGGGCCGGACCGAACGCCCCACTGGCCGGCCATTAAGAACAGAGTTTAAACCGAGCTGTCAGAACTGGAGGCTTGCAACGTCTAGTGTCTCTCGACAAGCTGGGGTGTGAAACCGGGGGTAGGCGATGGCCCAACTGCAGTTTGAACCCTTACAAACACCTTCGCTATCGGACCTGGCCCGTCTATATCTCTCGCGCTGAAGTCCGCTTCGTCGATGGCCAGAGACGCTTTACGATCTCTATGATCCGCGTATCCGCCATCACCCCTCGACGGTTACCCGCTGCACATGTAACCCAGCGCCAAACCGTCGAAAGCAAATTATAACGTCACCGGAATCCATTCCTTGTGCATCTTCCACTCACCCTCCGCCCCGTCCGGCTTCCGGATGACCGTAATCCAAGTCCCCTGCAGGTCCCTCCTATCCTCGTCCATTTCCCCAATCAGCACCTCCCGCACCCGAACCTCGTCCGGCACCCCAAACGGCGCCTCGTGCGTGCTCCCGCCTCCCACCGTAGGCCCACCACCCAGTCCGCCGGGTCCAGCCCCAGGTTGGAGGTATGCGCCACCAGCAGCGGCCGCGGCCGCCCCGGCAGCCTCCAGCTCTATGACGCGCTTGGCAACGGGGACCAGGTACCGCGCGTCCCAGAGCGCCTCACGGGGGCTGACGTGCGCGACGTCCTCCAGCAGCGCGAGGGCGGCGCGGCGCAGGCTCGGGTGGCGGCACCGGAACGCGGTGTAGTACAGCGGCGGGATGACGTTGTCGTGGAACACGAAGGGCATGATGCGCGGCGGCTCGGGGGACCCGCCGGAGCCGGTGGAGGGGCCCGCCGCGGTATTGCGGGTTCCGCGCGTGGTGCCGCTCCCCGGGGTGCCGGGTAGGCTCGTCCCCTGGCTGAAACTGCTGCTCGTCCCCATCTCGGACGTGTTTCCGCCCGGGGGGCCCTGGATGGAAGATGCTAGGCTCACGATGCTGGTGAAATGTTCTATGTGGTCGTCGTACGAAGTCTCCATCATGGAAAAGGAGGTCGACACCCAGACGTACGCCACGTGGTAGTACATGCTCATAACCCGCTCTCCAGGTGTTGGCCCCTGTGGCCCAGTCGTGGCAGCCCGGTTCGCGAGGTATAGTGTGAACGCGAGGTTCCACGACCTCAGGTGCGAGAGAACCTCCTGGTGCATCCTCTCCGCCTCCTGCATGCTCTGGGGGCCCTGGTCGCCGATTATCGGGCCGTACTTGACGGCCCGGACCTCTTTGGAGGTGCGGAGGGCGTTGTCCAGGGCGCTGTACAGGCTCGCTCTCGCATCGTCCGTGGACCTGAACTCCTCCGGCACGCGCGCGTGCAAGTTCATGCTTGCAGGGATCGCCACGGGCGTCTGGCCCCACGTGAACGACGTCACCGCCAGCCGACTGTAGATCGGCACGAGGTTCCGCCGGATCAGCTCCATCTGCGGCGAGTTCGACCGCGTGTCCCCTTCAGCGAGGCGCTGCAGTAGCTGCCTCCCCTGGTGGATGTGGGCGTGGGACGAGCGCTCGTTGCCCAGCATGAACTCGATGCAGACGAACAGGATGCACGCGAGGAGGTAGATGGCTGTCGGCTCCTGGCCGCTGGTCCGCCCCGCGTCGAGGCTCAGCAGGCTCGAGATGGCCTTGTTGTACTCGGCGACGGGGAACCTGGTCGCTGGGTCGTCCGGCTCGGGCGGGGCCCCGGCTCTGCCCTCGACGTCGCGGAACACGGCACCAAGGGAGAAGACGGCGTGGCGGACGGCCGGCTCGGCCTGGCAGAGGCGCGGAACGAGGCCGGCCCAGAAGTGCGAGTCGAACTCGCCGGCGAGGATAGGCGCGACGCGGCGGATGTAGAAGTCGAAGGCGATGGTCTCCTGCGGGTCGGCGCCGGCCATCCACGAGGGGAGGGACACGTGGACGCGGTCCGGGGTGGGCGTCCTGCTCGCGCTGCGGATGGCGAGCGTCATGCCCCTTGCCGTGGTGGGCTGCTCGTCGCGGTAGCCGTCGCAGGTGCGGCCGGCCCTGACGCAGCGCTCACAGGCGGGGCGCGCCTCGTCGCATTTTACCTTCCGGATCCTGCGGGCCTAGATCAGTATCTAGCGCGACGGGTAGGACGGCACCGCGGGGTTTAGCGCGGCGCCGCCCCGGTGCCGTGGGAGATGGGCGTGGATCTACAGCCAGGGACGTACTTGCACGTAATGCAGCCCGTGCGCACCTTTTTCGACCCCTTTCGTCCGGACATTGCGGCAGTTCTGGGTGCCCGGAACAGTGCGTTGAGGGGGCTGGCGTCGTCGTGAGCCGGGCTCTTGTGAGCAGATGCGGGGCTCAACGCGTCGATATCAGGCGGGGTAGAGCGCTTTACCGAGTATTATAACGAGTTTGCGGGAGCAAGGGGGTTTGTCAGAGGTGCCTTTTTGGATCCCGCTCGGTTGCGAGGAGGGCGAGAAATAAAAGAGCTGCCTACAATATTGGATGCCTCTGCCTGCCGCCACGCTGCCCGTCCCCGCGGCTCTGTGTGCGTCCAGTGTCGTATTGGTGAGCGTCATTGGCCACATTGGGTTAGTGCCACAAGGCACAGCCCTACCGAATCCTGCAGGATTCGGGCTGACCCGTCGGTCATTGGAGACACTGTCGACGGAAATAACGCCTCGCCTGGACGGTTTCGGCGATTGAGTACGGTGGTGAGCCGGAGCTGGGCAAGGAACGCATCTCGCTTTTGACTCGTGGCGACTAGATTCTCTGGGGGCGGAAGCGCTGGGCACCGGGGAAAATGGCCACGTTCCGAAGCGGATTCAGATGTGTACGGATCTCCGTAGCATCTCACACCGCATAACCAAATCTCTGCTTTGCACGGTTCATGGAACCATAGATACCGGTGATGAATTCGGGACCGAATATCATAGTTACTGTATCCCGTGTTTCGCGGCGTGGAATGAGTAGTGGATGTGGTAGGTCTGACCACCACCGGCGAGGTTGGCGGGCCGCCCGTTTTCATATATCCTGTCGAAAGACGAAATCGCCCATAGAATGGTATATCTTGCCATATGGCAGAATCTCCTGGAAATAATCGGCGCTCATGATGTTACGGCTCTGGAGAGCTCCTTGAACACGGGGCTATCGATTCCCGGAACGCGCCCCAGACAGGTCGTTATGAGGAGTACGGACCACCTTCACATCGGTGCGGACGGACTTTCTAGGGGGAAATTATTGGGCTATATAAGCCAACCGTATTCCGTTTGCGTCTTTGGATGGCCAACATTCCTAGGCCGCGGTGTGCGGGCGCAAGATGACGGAATAAACGGGCGCTGGGTGACGAGGATAGCGCTCGAGTCTGATGGCCGTATGGCTATGTTGTGCCGACTAAGCACGAGATTAGTACGCCCGAGCGGGAAATACTACGACGTCGAACCTTATTTCCAAGGCATTGCGGGCGTAGGATTGCCGCATCCGGTGTTATCGCACGCGTTGCGCCGCCCTAGGAATGTACCATCCTTCCGCATGCGGCACCACCCTACTAGGCTACTCCAGGAACGGCTGGCCTTCCAATGCTAATAAAAGGGCGTCGTATGTCAGTTTCGTCTGGAATTCTCCAGTTTTCAAAAAGGCAGTGGTGGGATTTGCGAGCAGACCGATGCTTCTTAAGACTTGCGCACCCTTCGTCTTGAGGTCACCCTTCTCGCTCACCTGCAGCGCTCCGACCTGCGCTATTTCGAAGCCCACTTGCCACTCCTACCGCGATAGACGAGCGAACCTATCCTATTGCGATATTTAAATTTCTGCGACTCATAATGACAGAAGAACACTCGACAAATGCGGCAGAGGCTCCAAAGCACACAAAGGCCACTGTTGCAGAGAGATTTCACAAAATAATAGGACACCACGAGCGGGTAACAGCCCTCAAGCCTTCGGGGAAGAGCACCCCTCTGGGGGAACCTGAGCCCTATATATCGGTCGATCAATACCTCAAACTACCGCTGGTCGTTTTCGAACCACCCACCTCTAAGCAGCGCCTGATTTGGTGCCGAGATACCGCGGAGGCGCTCGCGTGGATCCACTCAAAGCGAGTTCTACATTGCGGCCTTGACGTAAGGAATCTAATCCTTGACTCCGATCTTCGCGTCAACCTCGCGAATTTTGAAGGCCGTCACTTCTCTAATACCGATGAGGTACTCATCGATGGTTCTAGCTGTGACGCTAAGAGGTTTCCCACCTTCGATATAGGCCTCAAGTCCGAGCTTGTCGACCTAGGCTGTACCATCTGCTCTATCGCTCTAGGTGTTAACTTCTATCCGGAAACTCTGTTCGGGTATCTGCAAAAGTCGACCGATGCAGGACTACTAGAGACAATGGAGGAACGGTTGAAGAAGGCGGGGTTCACCCAAGACGACTATTTGTGCAGAGACATCACGTTCAAGTGCTGGCGGGAGGAGTACAAGTCTGCAGAGGAGGTCCTATGCGATATCCGTCGTGTTGTTCTTCGAGCCACGGTTCATGGTTTTGATCCCTAAGCTGGAGAAGGCCAGACGAAATTCAGACAGCCCCCCCATGTACCCGTTACGCCATGGCGATACCCTCGATCATTGTTTCTTCCATTGGGTATAGTAATAGAAGGATATAAACACAGACGAGAAGTCCAAACTCTTGATGGCATGGTACTTGATCCAGAGCCATGTGGACGAGGTGTTAGCGGGGGATGCGATCCACGGAACTGACACCTGCAGGGGATATACCAGGTAAGATACAGTAATGGAGCAGCTCTCTAGCTCGTGAGTTTTCTTACCACACAAAGTATTGGAAGACAGTATGTGCATGGGAAGTACGTCTTATCGGCTTTGAGATTAACGTAGGGGGTTGTCTAACTGCATAACCAGCCCGGAACCGCCCTTTCCCTCCATACCACTAGAGATGAGCTGTTCAACCGCGGACGAGGCCAACTCCCAACAAGCCCTCCCAAGGTTTCAGCGTGATAACCCTGTTATCCTTCGGCTTCGCCGTCGACTCGGCGTCATAACTGCCCAGAACCCAATCATGCACCTCATACGACCCGTCAAACGCGAACTCGGCCGGCTTCGCGCTAAAGTTCAAGATCGTCACGCTCATCAGCGAGCCGCTCTGGCGCGTGAACGCAAAGACGTTCTCGTGCGTGCCCTGGACGACGGTGAAGTCGCCGTAGAAGAACAGCTCGACGTGCTCCTTGCGCAGCTGCAGCGCGCGCTGCCAGAAGCGGTAGGCCGACACCTCGGGGCTGTTGGCGGCCGCGGGCCCGCGGGCCATCTGCGCCGCGGCGTTGACGGTCGGGTAGTCGTCGTTGACGCGCATCCAGGGCTTGACGTCGGCGGGGCAGAAGCCCGCGTTGGGGGTGGCGTCCCACTGGACGGGGGTGCGCGAGTTGTCGCGCGCCTTGCGCTGCATGAGCTCCAGCGCCTGGCTGCGCTCTTTGGCGCCGGCCGGGAATCGCTCGCAGATACTTTGCGGGCTGTTAGCAGGTGGTCTTCTTTCCCTCAGCAATGTAGGGAGAGTGGGTTTGGGCTTACTCCTTCCAGTAGGCCACGGACTCCACGTCCTTGTACTCCTCGGGGCCCCACGAGCGCGGCATGTTGCGCATGCCAAGCTCTTCTCCCTGGTAGATGTAAAGGGTGCCCGTGAGGGTGGTCTGCATGATGCACAGCAGCTTGGCGCCGGCGTCGCGCAGCTCGTCCGAGTCGTCGCAGAAGCGCGACACGGAGCGCGGCTGGTCGTGGTTCTCGATGTACAGCGACTTCCACCCCTTTTCGGTGATGACCTTGCGCATCTTGGTGATGATGTGCACCAGGTCCCTCACGGACCACGGCTTGTAGCTGAACTTGCTCTCGCCGGGCACCTCGTCCAGGGACATGAGGTCGAAGGTGAAGATCATGTTCAGCGCGCCCTCCTCGGCCTTGACAATGGGGATGATCTGGTCCGGGTCGCTGAGGAAGGGCATCTCGCCGACGGTCAGGAGGTCGTGCTTCGAGAGCACCTCGCGCTTCATCTCCTGGAGGTACTCGTTGAGCTTGGGCCCGTTGGCAAAGTGGTTCATTCCGCTCTGGTAGTACTTGCCCGGGCGGTTGACCTCGGCGTCCCTGAACGACTGGTCCTTGGAGATGAGGTTGATGACGTCCATGCGGAAGCCCTTGGCGCCCTTGTCGATCCAGAAGCGGAGGATGTCGTGCACGGCCGCGCGGACATCGTCGCACTCCCAGTTCAGGTCGGGCTGGTAGGGCGTGAAGAGGGAGAGGTAGTACTCCTCGGTCTTGGGGTCGTAAGTCCACGCCGAGTTGGCCTCGTCGAGGATGCAGGCCCAGTTGTTCGGGGGCTGGCGGTTGCCGTCCTTGTCGATCCTGGGCGAGCGCCAGATGTACCAGGACCGTTTCGGGTTGTCCTTTGACGAAGCTGACTCCTTGAACCACGCGTGCTGTGACCGCTTAGTTTATGGTGGTCAAGGTTGCGGTAGGCCCGGTTTGTGGCCGCTTACCTGGTCGGAAGTGTGGTTCACGACAAGGTCCATGACGAGATGCATGTCTCGCTTGTTGAGCTCCGCAACCAAGTTCTCAACATCCTTCATCGTCCCATAAGGAGGGTAGATTTCCTTGTAGTTTGACTTCAGAGCATGTTAGTCCTGAAGCTGCGCACTTGCAATTCTCCGGCCAACGTACAATATCATAACCCATATCCTTTTGCGGGCTGTCATGGACTGGATTCCAGTTAGCATCACCCGCTTCTCATTCTGGGATTGAGAAGCATACTTGGTGTCAACCATACGACATCGACTAGTCGCGCGGAGGGTGTTAGCGCCAATGGTCCCTTGTGCTGTTCCATTCTCTAGAACCACATACCGCCCAGTTCCCTCAGGTAATCCAACTTCTTGGTGACGCCAGCAATGTTGCCAATGCCATCTCCGTCAGTATCCAGGAACGACGAAGGGTACACCTGTACAGCGATGGTTAGGTTGGCATATCCCGCGCGCAAAGGCTGTCCAACGAACTTGGTAGATGACGCTCTCTTTCCACCACCGCCTGTCCGCCGTGGCGACGATCTGGCTCTGGGATCGCGTGGATCGGCCCATATTGGGTGTGAACAATTGACGGGTAGGATTCTGCTCAAATATTATAGTATTACAGACGTATTAAGTATGGCCCGGATGAAGTGGCCTTTGCTCTGGAAAATAGTGGGCGGGTTGGGCAGAAATGGGAGCTAGGAAGTAGTGGCGGTCCGGCCAGGGGAGCTCGGAAGCTACGAGCGGGGTTCTCTTTTAAGAGAGCTTTCGCGGGCCCGGCTACCGGAGGCTGACGCAACGAGGGTCCCATGGTAGCTGCAGGGGTTTCCGCACTAGACGTACAGACGGTTCCCACAGGTGAAGGGAATTTGACGCAACGACGCCCCTCGGATATGTTAACTGGCCCTGGAAGACCAGAGGCATGTGCATATGTGTACCTTTTTTGAAGGGTGAGTGACGTCACGGGTACGCAGCGGCCTGGTGAATTCTTGTCCCGCCGACCAAAGACGGAATGTCGGGCAGAGGCGACTTGTGGCCGCCAATGAGACGGAGGTAATCGTGATACCGATCGAGATATGGCTGAGCAATTGATTTCACGCCACTTGTGCGCGTCTGCTCTGTGTCCTGGTCCCGGACCCGGCGACCCGGGCAGGTCGCTCTAGCGGAACCCGTGTTAGCCACCGGGTTGGGTATTATCGCCCGCGGACCGGCCGATAGTCCAGCGAACGGACCGGCTGGAACGTTGCGATCTTGCCCGGATGCACTCTCGTATTTGAACCCGGTATGCAAACTTGAGTTTGTCCTCTGGCTCACCCTGGAAAGCCGGGTCAAAGGGCCTTGCAGGCGGATTAGTGATATCGTCATAATTATGGCTGCCGAATCTGGTTTGTTTGGCCACGGAACACTTCATGTTAGTCATAGTCTCGCCTCCGCAGGCACGACAGCTAGCAGCGCGGGGTTCACTTGACCCCGCCAATGATGCTTAAATGAACAGGTCCCAGACTGCCAGTGCCGTCTTCAATATGCATGCTCCTCGTGATGGCATCTAGATCTAGGGTGTTTTGGCCATGCTAAACCCCCATGTGGTCCCATCAAGACTGGCCCCCTCTTATGCCGCCAGGATACGTCTCAAGGAATGAGACTAGCCCCATTCGCTATTGGTTCGTGTTAACAAGATTAACCCCTCGCATGTCAGCTGCCGGCGGCACTCGGCGCACTCGCGGGATTCGAATCGGGCACCAATAGACTGCCACGAAGCAGCAGAAACCTGTCTCGTGGCCTGCAAGATAGGCCCACACCTGCCGCCGTACTACTCCGAAATTTTCTCCGGAGGGCGAGCCCCGCACACCCGATGTCACCCGCCGCGGACGGAGAACAATTTTCGGTCGGAGAATCTCCATGTAATTCCTGTTGCTATGTGTGGCGCAAGACCGCTGTGTCCACCACCTACCTGCGTTCTGACTAGTAACGTGAAGCGTCCTCCGGCCTGTGACGGGTCGAGTGGAGCAAGCGGGGGGACTGCATCTTAGAGCAAAGCATCGCCGCTGTGGGGAAGCGTGATGAGACGGGGTCTGCATGGAAGCTTGTCCTGTAGCTCACAGTGTTTTGAACAAAGTTGGCTGGCTGAAGGACAGGTTATGAAGTGCTGAATCGCAGTTTACATTGCTCATGAAAGCAGACAAATGGCAACCTCCAGTCCTTGCCCAGGCGGTGTTCAATACCCCCTGGCTTATTCTAGACCTTTTTAAAACTCGTGGGACAACCGGCCGTCCTTTTGCTACTATCTCCTATGACCTGCTCTGCCACAGTAGATATCCCACCAACCAACCTCGTGTGCTCACTCCTCCTTCTTGGGCACCCTCGGGAGCAGAAGCCACAGCGCGATAAGGCACACCAAGAAAGCGAGGATGATCGGCTGGAGGACCTTCACCCCCTCCGCCTGCGCCAGAACACCCACCGCAAACGGCAGGATGGCCGCGCCGACGCCCGCGAACGCCGCGATGAAGCCGATGACGGCAACGTGCTGGTGGCGCGGGAGGAGGCTGCTCGCAACGAGGACGACGCCGGGGAAGAGCGGGCCGAGGAAAAAGCCCTGGAAGGCGACGGCCACGGCCGAGACGTAGAAGTTGGGGACCAGCCAGAAGAGGAGCTGGAGGCCCGTGGCGAGAGCAATGTAGGCCTAACGCTTTTAGCCGACCGCACGAACAGAAGATCATGCGCCCAAGAGGCGGCGTGGAGGTCAACTTACCGATATCGACAGTTTCACCCCGAGCTTGGGCGTCACGAAGCCGAGGACGGCCCTCCCGACGGTCATGCCGAGCCAGAAACCCGTGGCCGTCATGCCGCTGGCGAAGGGCTCTCCGTTGCGCATCTGCAGCATGAAAGTGACGATCCAGCCGCCCAGCGCAACCTCGGCGCCTAGGTAGATGAGGAGGAAGGCGCCCGAGATCCACGATATGCGGGCGCCGGGTCGGTGGAAGAGCGCGCCCTTGAGACCACTCTTGTCGCCGCTGTTATCCCTCCCATGGGCTGCCCGGTACGCCTCGCCCGTAGAGTCCCAGAATGACCAGGTCAAGGCAACAAATTCGATGGCCGCAAACCCGATCTATCATTCAACCTCACATCAGCTAACTTTAATCACCCGCCACAGGTATGGGCAGGTGAACGTACCATGATGTAGTAGTAATAGTACCACGGGAGATGCGCCTTGGTGATCAGCGACGTGGCCAACAGCGGGCTAATCACGCCCCCAACCCCGTAAAGCGCGTGCATGAACCCCAGCAGCTCGCTCGGGCGCGCCAGGTTCCCCACGTACGCGTTCCACGCCCCCTCGGCGAGGCCGTTCCCGAAGCCGGCCAGGATGAAGGAGACGACGAGGACGGGGTAGGGCGGGTGCAGGCAGTTGATGACGTAGGCGGCGAGGTGGAAGCCGGAGCAGAGCATGGCGACGCCGCGCTGGCCGACCTTGAGGTGGAGCCAGTTGTTCAGGGCCGCGGAGGCGACGTAGCCGGCCAGCGGGGAGAGGAAGACGAGGGAGACGATGGTGTAGGTGAGGTCGTAGTATTTCTCCAGCTGTGGTAGTGGTTACTACGGACATCGTTTGCCATTATCAGTGGGGTGTGAACTTACGTATGGGATGAGGGCCTGTATGTCTTCTGTTACTTATGTTCCAGTGTGTTCTAACATGCGGGAAGCACTTACACCGTACGCGGAGTCGTTGGCGCCCATGATCATCAGGCTCCAGAAGGTGGCCCCGACGCGGAACATGTTGACCCGCGATGAATTCCACTTCTCCGCCTCCACAACCGTGCCATCGGCCGCCTCGAAATTTCCAGACTCAATCTGGTCGAACAACGAGTGGGCGGAGCGGTTGGTGTCCCCGGCACCGCCTAGCCTCTCGCCCGAGAACCGCGGCTCCTGCACCTTACCGAGGACGCCAGTGGCATTCCCGGCGGAGGTGGACGCCGCGGCGCGCGTAGGTAGCTCAATGACGCTGGTGCTGGAACCGGACATGGTGAAGTTCAATGGTCGGACCGAGGACTAACAGGTGCGCAAGTTCGGTCACGGAGGCGGTGGAATGGCGTGGCTTATAAGACGACTGTCGTATTCTTGGCCGGCTGAAGTACGGAGAATTCACGTAATAGAGCGGGCAGCTCGCCGGATGACTCGAGGTCCGATTGCAACGTCTCGACATGTGAGGGGGCAGATCCCGCGGGGTTGCGGCCCACTTCTCCGGGCGTGGCGCCCTGGCGCTAGCTTGCAAACAGCACAGCTTTCCTTCGTATTGCGGGGAAGCCCCTCGTGTTGCGTCACGCAAGGCCAACTGAGGTCCAACGGCGGGGAGCATGGACTAGGGTCTCTAGCCTTATATTGCAGTTCCAAGTCTGTTAGTCGAAAAGAGACGTCCTTTGCTTCGGCCTACAGTATTTTGTCCTCTGGAATGCGGTCTGAGCAGGCCGGTGGCTTCAACCTTGGGTATATAGCGTTCCGTTCGATAGACTCACAAGTGTCTCATCTAATCCGCTATTCACCCGTTTGGGCTTATTTTACTTGTTTCCGGAAAGAGCGTCGAAAGCTCGCGCCTACACCGTGGATCCTGGCCGACGCGTTCCGCCGTCGATACGTGGTGACCGGCAGGGACAAACGTATAGATTGCGCCACGGGGCACACAGGGAAGAGCAGTCAGACCCGGGGTCGTGGGAGCTGAGAGCGCAGTTGTTAGCCGTGATCCAAGCGGGTATCATGTTCCGAGCAGATCTAGTGACATCCTAAATCCCCTCTTTGTGCCGCACGAACCTGTGGACGACTTGCCGGAAGTGGGCTGGGCCTTTACTTGTTGAGGTGACGCCTCCTTGACCGGGACGCAGCTGCCGTTTGTCCAGAAGTAAACCGTGTCTTCGATGAATACGCACTCGCCCGGGTTCAAAGGGTCCGGGAATAGCATCCTTAGGTCGGCCTGGCCCGTCTCGTAGTCGACCCCGACGAGGACTTCCCTGACGCGACGTGAGTCGGGCACCACCTTCATGCCCTTCCAACTAACCGTCTTGGGTGCTAAGGCAGTGGAAGATGAGAAGGTATCCCAGGGTACATCGGGCAGGTCGCCTATGGAAGTAGTATCCGGTACAGCAGCGCCGTCTGAAATGCCTGCGCAATCTTCCTCGATAGCAATGATCCTGTCCGCCACAAACGCCGTGCCGTCCGTGCTCCACATCCCCTCCATCCTCTGGGACTCCTGCAGCACCCTCGCCGCCCTTCGGCGGAGCTGTGGGTGGCGGCAACGGTGGGCGGTCCAGAACAGCGGGGTCACGGAGGCGGGCTCGAGGCACAGCGGGTTGACGGAGCGGTCATCCAGCTCGCGGTAGAGGCGCTCGCCGAATAGAACGATGCGCTCGAAGTAGAAGAGGCTCTGGTCCGTGTCGAACCGCGTTTCGGCGCCGTCGAAGGAGGCTGCCAGCCACACGCGAAGCTGGGCGTGGTAGAGGCGGATGGAGAGGGCGGGCAGCTCCTCGCGCGGGCTCCCGTCCTCGAACGCCTGCATCTTGGACTCCCAGGATTCCAGCTCCGCGATCAGGGTGCTGAAGAGGAAGCTCGAGGGGTAGCTGTCGCTCTTATTTACCGCCATAAGGATGAAGCGCCTGAGGAGGCCGATCAGAAGCGTCCCCGCCTGGCAGTAGGAGGCTATGGGCTGCGGGCCGTGCAGGCTCTTGTGTAGTGAATGCAGCCAGACGGGCGACTGGTAGGGGTACGGCGCCTTGGTGACCGAGAAGGACATGGCCTGGATGTCGAGCCGCTTCAGCACCTCGGCCGCGCTGTCGACGTCCCCGCCGCGCACCGGCTCGCGCTCGAGCAGGCGCAGGCCGCCGAGCAGGTGGGTCTGGCTGTCGGACCACCGGCCCAGCACGTTGGACGCGGCGATGAGGACGATGCTGAGGGCGCGGAGGGTGGCCACGTCGGAGATGCACTTGGCGAGCGAGATGGCGCGGAAGTAGTGCGCGAGGGCCCGGCGCTTGAACGCGCCGCCGCCGGTCGAGAGCTGGTCCTCGGGCCGCCGGGCGCGGCGCTCGCCCTCCCACTGGTGGTGGATGGCGCCGACGGCCAGCGCCGCGTGCCAGACGGCCGGGTCGACGTGGGCGATCTGCAGGACATCGCGTGTCCAGAAGGGGGAGGGGACGACGGAGGCCGTGCCGGGGCCGGTGATGTGGCGGAAGATGTCGAAGCAGAGGGCGTCCAGGCTAGGCGTGGCGTGCTGCTGCGGCGCCCGCTGGAGGATGGGGGCCAGGACCTCGGATGCGGGGCCGATGGCCGACGTCTGCCGCAGGATGTCCGTGAGGCTGCGCCGGGTGACGTTCACGCCGTCTGGGAGGAAACCGTCGCAGCGGCGCCGGGTGCTTGTGCAGCGGGCGCAGGCTGGGCGAGCCTCGTCGCACTTTACGCGGCGGATGCTAGGGGAGGGATTGTCAGCATATGACACCGTATTCGAGTCGCGCGGCAGTCGGGTTCGGAGAACCCAGACACGAGACCCCGCGTGACGCTTGTTGGGATGTACCGGCAAGTAATGCAGCCGTTCCTGGACTTGACGACGCTCTTCCGTGCGGCCATTTCTGAGGGTGTTGTCATATCGAGCAGTTGCGCCGGAGTTCCCGGACCTTGACAACCTTATCAATTAGGCGCGTGATCTCGCTAAGCCAAACTTGGCCCGCACGCCCTTCGTCCCACCAGGACCGACCCCTCCAGGGTACGCCGAGGGTGCTGCTGGAAGCTTCAAATACACGAATAGCGTCCAAGGGTTTGTACTGAGCCCGACTCTCGCATAGGTCAGGATAAGCCGTTATTCCTTTCGGAGGTAAGAGTTCGGCGAGCGGGAGGATGAGAGGCTGCGCGGACCCTTTCATACAGTTGGCGTGTGGGGAAGCTCGCGATGCGTATTCGTCCCTTCTCCGCGGCACTCTCTGCGCGGTGGACCGAAGGATCGGCAGCGTGGGTCCCCCCCAATGCCGAGGGGCTTTTCATTGGCCGGCTCGCCAAGAAATGCGGGTCTTCAGCTTAGTGCAGCGCCCAGATGACTGATCGTTCGGGAGCGCCGAGTTGGACAGGGCAGTGAAAACTATCTTCAGCAGCATCTTGGGCTGCCTCGTTTCAATCTTACTTTCGATACTTGTTCCTCTAGAAATAGGCGCTTCCGCGATATGACGCGGTGTTTATGCGCGGCTCCGACCGTTGGCGGCTAATATACCGAATATATCACGGCTAGGGCTTCTACCGGCCTGGAGAGGCTAGATTGCTATCATAACTATCCAGGTTCTACGATAAGCTCACATGTACGATTTGAACCAATAGACTCGATATCTCTCCTGGTAAATCTTAACTTCTTCATTTCATGCGCCTTCTTCTTTCGGTTTCCTGCTCCAATAATATGCTGCTCGGGATCTCAGCTCTGGCTTCCGCCGAGAAATCCATCCCTTCTCAGCTGCAAGACCCCACCCACTCGCATCGGACCGGCATCCGGGGCGTCGGTCTCCTGCAAGGAGGTGGCTTTCCGCCGAATCCGGAAACCATTGCGGCGGCTGATGATTCGCGGGTTCTAACTTCAGCGCGCCATGGGTGGGAGGGACGTCGACGCGGCGCCGGGGATACCGCAGTGGACGACGGGTACAGCGATGCGTTGTTGACGTGTGCGCCCGACCAGATCAGGATGTTGGAGGAGGGGGCGGTGGTTGTGGAGGACTTTGTTGTTGTTTGGCCGAAGCCTGTTCTTGCGGGAGAGGACGGCGAGAGCGGTGACGGCGGTGCGGACGGCGGATATGTCTTCCGCATGATAATACTTGGAACTGTTTCCTCCAGAAGTAATAACTACTTTTCACTTCGATAGCTAGACTTTTACCTCATTACATACAGATGTTTTAAATCAAAGTTCTCTACGTTTCTCATATCAGGTCCCCGTACGCAGCCAATCTACAAGGAACCAATCGCCCCGTCCAGAGCACCCATCAACGTAGGGACTACCAAAAGGGTTATTAGCTATCCAGCAGGAGGGTGTAGAATGTAACTTACTGTGCGCTTCCTGGAACACAAGCATAGGCCGCAGCCTGACGGTCCGGACGCCACACGTCCCGATGTTAACGCCGAGGTGCTTCATCTTCTTGACCAGGGCGGCCGAGTCTTTCGTGTCGAAGGCGATGAAGGTTCTGGGACGACACTTGTTAGCGATGCTTTGTGCTTTCTCGGGACTCTAGATTCTGGCCTACCCCCGATCCTTGCCGCGCAGGTTCTGCACGTATTCGGGGTACTTCTGGGAGAGCTTCTCCAACTCTGAGTAGAGGACAGCGCCCACGCGCGCCTAGGAGTGGATGTTAGCAAATACATCGAAAAAAGATAATTTTCCAAAGGGCCATAAACGCACGCATTGTGTGATTAGATCGTTCTCGTTTATCTCCTTGACTATGGCCTTGGCCATAATCACCCTAGCAGGGTCACCAATCCACCTAAAACCCCCTTAGCGAACGTCAATGGCGAAGTGGATGGATATGATACGCACGTGTTGAATTGGCGGTAAGCCTGGTCAGGCACCAGCTTGTCATCTCCGAAGTAGTACCCAGCAGTCTGGGCCCTCTTGGAGAAGGTGACGATGTCGGGAGGGGGCTGCATGTTGAAGTGCTCGTGCGCCCAGAACTTCCCAGTTGCGCCGAACCCTGGTGGACTGTTAGTATTCTCCACAGAGCGAGCCAATGCCGCCTATCTGTAAAGGGGAAATCTCACCTGTTTGGACTTCGTCTACGATCATGACAACGTTGTGTCGCTTGGTGATATCCCTCAGGCCCTGGAAAAACGCAGGCGAGGCGTGATGATCCCCACCTTCGCTCTGGATAGGCTCAGTAATCAGAGCGGCGACGGGACAGTGCCTACTTTATTGTCAGCGAGCTATTCATGCCTTTGACAGGTGCATTGGTGTCGTAGAAAAAAAGTACCAGGTCTTGATCAGGTTCTCAACAGCCTCCAGGCACCTCTTCTCCTCGGCCTCGTTCTCCTGGGCATGCTGGTCGAGGGGGTACTTCGAAGCGGGGAACGGAGCCTGCGGCCAGTTGAAGGCGGGGATGTCCAGCTTGTGGACCGCCTTGGAGCGGGTGGTAGACAGACTACCAAAGCCGCGGCCGTGGAACGAGTTTGTGAAACTGAGCACAGCTAGCTCGGGCGAGCCAGGCTTGGCGTTGTTGAGGCACGACTCAATCTCCTCCTGCGACCACGCAACGCCCTCGCCCCGCTCGCGCCGCCGGTAGAGCATGAACGCCGCCTTGTACGCGAGCTCGTTGGCCTCGGACCCCGTCTGGGCCGTGAAGATCTTGTCGTGCCCCTTGGGCGCCACCTTCAGGAGTCCGTCTCGTAGGACATCGCCCCACTCCTGCGACGGGAAGTTCCCGATGGCGTGGCGGTTGGCCAGGGCCGAGATCACCTCTGGAGACTGGGCCGCGGCGAGGAGGGTCGGGTTGTTGTACCCGACCGGCACGGACGCGATTTGTGAGTAGACATCGAGGTACCGGTTGCCGTCAACGTCGACGATGCTGCAGGGCCGCTTAGCATGATGCGCCTCAGGTGTCTTTTTCTCCGTGAGAGATCAAAAGGCTCTCACGTACTATGTTCCGGAACTCTTCTTGTAGTCAACCACGAAGTGGATGGCGCGGGCGTCGAAAACGCTGTTCAGCTTCTCGGCGTGGGCCTGGGAAACCGGCCCGGGGACCGGTGTGCTCACTGTGGGCTCGAGAACGGGAGACATGGTGAGGAGTCGTTGGGTTACGGGTATGAGGCTTGGCTGTTAGATTGATTTGATTTCGATTGCGCGCGCAAAAGTAGACAGGTGGACGGGGAATAAATAGCATGAATCTGATCGCGGGTCTGGGGTTTCGATGTGTAAGTGTAAAGCACGGCGGGTTCGCGGCGTCATTCTTGGTGCGTAAAATCGCCTATTCAGGTTAGCTCGCTTTGTTCTCGCGCAGCTCTCGGCGGATTGGGTGTGGCACCTTGACGGAGCCGCACTGCTCCGAAGGCCTCTAGAATGTCACAGCCGAGTGGACTCATGCAGCCTGGGGCGGCTAAATATCCACTTTGGTGGGCTTTTATGGAGCCGAGCGTGAAACGTCGTTGTTGAAGCACTATTAATCCACATGCCTCGTGCGTTCTCGCCTCCACTCCGCCGCCTGTGATTACCGTAAACGGATAAATAGGTGTGGGGCGGAATATCATACTGGGTCTTCATCCCCCAGCTGGTCGTCGTGATATAATATGTAGGAACTGGACTTGGTAGTGAGTGTCCCCGAACTCCTGTAAAATTTGCCGTATTACCTCGATCATATCTGGAATCGTGGGTGTCCCCGTCGAACGAACGAAGAAGTATAAAAGCAAGAGCGCGATTTGGGCGATCTCAACCTCTGTCAGAATGGGGGACATCACTGTCAAGGTAAGCAGTTGATGCGACAACATCCAGAGAATGTTGAACTGACTTGAAATTTTCACCCTCTATAGGATAGTAGCCTCCTCAAAGAAGCTTGCTATGTGAACGGACAATGGAAGGGCGCGGGGTCGGGGAAGCTATCGCCCATCACGAGTACGTGAAAATGCCCCTAGCCAAGCGGCCATCCCGCATAACCGTTTACAGACCCGTCTACATCCGCTGTGGTCGGAAGGTGTCCCGAATTTGCTGAAAAGGACACGGAGGCAGCCATAAAAGCTGCCACCACCGCGTTCAACACCTACCGGAAGACCTCTGGACGAGAAAGAGCGCGGCACCTGCGCAGGTGGTACGACCTGATGATCGAAAATGCCGAGGACCTAGCCCAGATCATCACCGCCGAGAACGGCAAGCCGATTGCTGACGCTCGGGGCGAGGTGAACTACGCTGCCTCCTTCCTCGAGTGGTTCTCGGAGGAAGCGCCCCGAGTGTACGGCGATTCCATCCCGGCCACCAACCCGTCCTGCAGGATCGTCACCCTCAAGGAGCCCGTTGGCGTGTGCGGCATGGTCATCCCCTGGAATTTCCCCGCTGCGATGTTGACTCGAAAGGTCGGGCCGGCTCTCGCGGCCGGTTGCACCGTGGTCATCAAGGCGCCCACCGAAGCGCCTCTCACAGCACTCGCTCTGGCCGAGCTATCCAGGAGAGCTGGAATTCCTGAGGGAGTCGTGAACGTCATCACGGCATCAGCGAACACCCCGGTAGTCGGCGAGATACTCACCACACACCCCAGCATCAAGAAATTCTCCTTCACGGGCTCCACGGGCGTCGGGAGGCTGCTCATGAAACAATGCTCATCGACAATCAAGAAGACTTCCTTTGAGCTGGGAGGCAACGCACCGTTCATCGTTTTCGATGACGCCAACCTGGACGTCGCGCTCAAGGGTCTGATTGCCTCGAAATTCCGCAACTCGGGCCAGACGTGTGTCTGCGCAAACCGCATTTTCGTGCACCGCGCCGTGTACGACAAGTTCGCAGTCATGGCCACCGAGGCCGTCAAGGGCTTCGTGGTCGGAGACGGTCTCGCTGCCAGGACCACCCACGGCCCACTCATCCACGACAGGGCGGTGGCCAAGGTCGCTTCGCATGTGGAGGACGCGGTTTCGAAGGGAGCGCGCGTTCTCCACGGCGGGAAGCCCCTGCCGCACCTCGGACCGAACTATTTCGACGTTACGATACTAGCGGACATGAAACAAGAGATGCAGCTGTTTGAAGAGGAGACCTTTGGGCCCGTCGCAGCCTTCTTCCCTTTCGACACCGAGGAGGAGGTTATCAGCATGGCGAACGACTGCGACGTTGGCCTCGCGGGCTACTTCTTCAGTCGCGACGTGAACCGCTGTTGGCGAGTTGCTGAGGCACTTGAAGTCGGCATGGTCGGAGTGAATCTCGGTATGTTCGTCCCCCAGTAGATGCGAGAAGCACGAATCGACTAACCGATCTCGTTGTAGGTGCCATTAGCGACCCCGCGGCGCCCTTCGGAGGAGTCAAGCAGAGCGGGTTCGGCCGCGAAGGGAGCAAGTATGGCGTGGACGAGTTCACTGTCACTAAGATGGTCATGACTGGGGTTGAGGCTTGAGGCTGGGTGCTAGAGGCTGGGAAGCTAGAGACAGATCTATCAGCGCGAAAGTAGCCAGCTAGAGTATTGAACTGATGAAAACAAAAGCGCACCTGGAAGGCCGGTTATTATCACAGCCCGCATGCCCTTGGCCTGCATTATCTTCCAAGTTCCGGCTGGTTGATCACGTCAGCGTCCCAGTTCCCCACCGCTCAAACTCCACTACATATTCTGGGCGATACTAAGAGGTATTACTCTAGCGCTGCATAACACAGCGACACCCTGCCGGCCCCCGCGCTAGGGCTCGTCCCACGTTCCCCGCGTCGTTGCGTCTTCTCCCCGGGCGCGAGAATTGACCAACTGCGGTAATATTGAACGCCGCTTCTTCAATGACCACACCAGACAATCGCGCCCAGTCATCGGCGCAGCAGCCCAGCCTGGGGCCAAGGTCACGATCCGGTATGCCCTCCGCGCCCCACAGCTCCGACCCCGACCGCCTGAATCTGACCTTCGTCTACTCACCAAGGCTGCAAGACGTGTCGGCGCCGACACCGCAAATGTGACGAGAGGAAGCCCACGTGCACTCCGTGCGAGTCCCGGGACCTCGAGTGCGACTACCAGGTGGTCTTGAAGTGGGCCAGCGTCGGGAGCATCAACTCGTTTGACGCCCACCGCCGCCGGAGGAGCGCGCGCTCTCATGGGCATGGGCAGCGTCGCCGAGAACCGGCCACGACGAGCGCCTCTCCGCGCAGGGACCGTCCGGTGTCGCCGCAGCCACCATCCCGGATACATCCCGCGTCCGACTCGGAGTATCAAGCTACCTCCCGCGACCGCGTGTCCGTGAATGGCCTCCCCGGGCTCAGCCCATTCCAAGTACCGGGCGCGCAGGCAGGCTCATGTCACCCGCCGCTCTGCGAGAACAGCCCACCGAACACTGAGACGCCGGTATCTATCGTACAGCCTTTACGCTGGCGCCGTGCCGCGCCCGCCAGGGGAGACGGTGCCCCGGGCCAGAGCCGGGGGAGCCGGTCCTCCATTGACGATGACTCCATGCGGCATCCTGGGCCGCTCGTCGACTATGACGACGAGACTATATACTCGTCCTACGGCGCGCCGGTTCAATGCCAGGAGGCATCAAGCCCTCCCGAGTCGAGCCAATCGGTTGTTGATAGCACGTTCAACAGCTTCATCGCCCAGGTCCTCCCGGACCCCGCGGAGGAGGAGGCATTCACTTACTGTTCGTGTTACTATAAGACTGCTAACGCCCGGAAGGTTTGCGGATCTCAACTGACCTCCCTCCTTTAGATATGAAGAGCGTCAGCACGTCGTGCACCGCAGCCTACGACGGCAATAAGAACCCCTACCGCAACCTCGCACTCCTGTCACTATCGCATCCAGTACTGTTACACGGGATCCTCTCCGTGTCTACGGGCCACATGTATAACTACGGCCGAAGCGATGACGATGTGCTGTCATCGAGGCAGTCGAGGGCGCTGACCTCGCTTCAAGCAGCCCTGAACGCCTTCCAGATGACCAGCGACGGCGGCGGGAACGCCGCCGCCAGCGACTCGGATTTCCTCTCCCGCAGCGCGGGGATATTCTCCATACTATCGCCCCGAGAGGTCGCCCTCGCAGCCATCATGATGCAGACCTCCTCGGTCCTCATGACCGGGATCGGGAGCGTCGAGGTCCACATGAAATGCGCGCTGCACTTCATCCGGGACCTGGACTACATGACCCGCCCCGCGAACTCGGTCTTCATGAGGCTCCTCGTCCAGCGCTTCGCCATGGTGGACGTCGTCCTGGCGCACCTCCGCTTCCGACGGCCGCTGGCGCCCCTCGAGTTCTTCATGTACCAGAGCAACGAGCAGCTCGACCACGCGGAGCCGGCGTTCCGGGGGATGCAGGGGTGCCCGCAGCGCGTGTTGTGTTTCCTGGCGCGCATCGCTGTGCTGGGCGCCGATCTGGTGGAGGGGAGGAGCCCGCCTTCCAAGGTGCAGGCGGAGGCTTACGGGTTGGAGACGACCATGCGCGTTTGGGGTCACAGGTACCACGAGGCCATGGACTGCGCAGACGATAGCGGTCCGTTGCCGGTTCAGCCGGGGTCGCACGCAAGCCGTTCGGCAAGCCAGCTCGCATACCTAGACGCAGTTTGCGAGTGCTTCTACTGGACTGCACACCTCCTCTTGATGAGGCGGGTGTTCCTCGACTCGACGAACGCTACACGGGTGCAGCTCGTCCGACGGCATCTCTTCCGCCTAATGGACGGCCTGCCCATGGGATGTGGCCCTGACTCCTCCCTTCCCTTTCCTTTTTACATGGCCGCCCGCGAGGCCATGACCCACGAGGACCGCGACTGGGTCCGCCGGAAACATGTGGCGTGGATGGATACCTTTCGCGACCGCTCGAGGGAGTACATGATGGCGTCGGTGGAGAAGATATGGAGCAAGGGAGCGTCGACGGCGAGTCAGCCGGCCTCTAATGGCGTGGCACCATGGGATAGCCCTTTCGAGATTTTTATTAGAGAGATGGACCATCAGGCGTCATATTTCATGTTTTAATATAGGGGCAAAGCTCGCCTGTTCAGGTCACCACTGGTGAGCTTCCTAATAAGATATCAAGAACAACGTATTCCACTCACTCCAGCAGATCAATTGTTGCTCATCTTATTTTACGCAAGGGGCCTATGCCGCGTAGGACTATTGATAGACGCCGACATCTCGTGTCCCGGAAGCCGAGACCATTCGGGCAACTTGCACAACTCGATAACAAGATCTAGGGACGGGCGATCGGCTATTGTTACCTCAATGGGGATAGCCTTCAGGGGCGATAACGTTAGGGTGGCGATTGGAGCCTTCTACCCCAGACTCCTTAACCGAGCTCCACCTTTTAAGTCCACAAGGAGATTCAGTCTGGGAACCCAGCTAATTATCAGTATCCTGATGGCATGTATCTTGGAAGACGTTTGGACTATCTATCGGATAAGGGCCCATGCCTCACCGCAGACTCATGCCTCACCGCAGGCTGAAAGCCTCGCCCCTGAACGATAGGGTGTTCTCAATAATACGCTCATATGTCTTTCCAGCACCCCCCATAGATTTCGTCCCAGTCGGCTCTTTGCCACTTCGCTTTGAGAGTGCTGTACACCGAGACAGCATCATGTCCACCGTTCCTGTCCCTGGTACTGTCCATTTGGTAGACGTGCAGGGCACCTCCAACCTCCGCCATGGCGAGAACGAAAGGGACATCATCTTGGTCCCGCAGCCCACGAGCGACCCCAACGACCCCTTAAACTGGACTCCGAAGCGCCGCCTCAAGAGCAGCATTATCCAGATGGTCTGGGCCCTCTTATGCGCGGGGTTCATCAATGCCCTCCCGCCGGCCTACCTCCTCATTGAGAAGGAAACCAGCATCTCCCTCTCGGACCTCAACCTAGGAAACGGCTTGATGTACCTATTCTTCGGCTTCGGAAACATGCTTACGCAGCCGCTGGCCATCAACTTCGGCCGCCGGCCCGCGGCGTTCTTCTCCGTCCTGGTTACGTCGTTCCTTGTCCTGTGGTCCTCGTTCATGAACACGCCGGGCGAGTGGTACGCCAACCGCATCCTTATCGAGATCTCCATGTCGGGCATCGAGTGCCTGGTGGAGTTATGTATAACCGACACCAAGTTTACGCATGAGCGTGGCTTCCATATGGGTTTCTATAACTGGTGTCTCTTTGGCGGTCCCTTTTTGTCTCCGATCCCTGCAGGGTTCCTCGCCGATGCTGCTGGCTGGCGCTGGATAAACCGCATGTATGCTATTATTGGTATCGTCCTTGCCGCCGCGACATACCTCTTCTTTGAAGAGACCATGTTCTACAGGGCAAGTGTAGACGAATTTCTGGATCAGAAGACGACAGGAAAGCAACCCGACGATATAGAGAAGGTCAAAACATTCGACGACGCGTCGGCTCAAGAGTCTGCCACGGCCACCGGGATGGCCGAGGAGTATCTGCAGGTGCACAGCTACACGCACCGCCTCAAGCTCTGGGGACACCGCGACCCCCGACAGCCCAACAACCTTTTCAAGTTCTTTTTCCTCCCTATCACGCTGTTGCGGTACGCGGGTATCGTCTTCTCGGGCGTCCTGGTCGGCGGCGTCCTGTCGTGGTTCAACGTCCTCGTCGGCACCACGAGCCTAATATTCGGGGCCGAGCCGTACAATTTCAGTGCGAACATGATCGGTCTTACCAACATTGCTTCCCTGATTGGCACAACAGCGGGTTGCCTCATTGCTGGATGGCTGAACGACAATCTCGCGACGTGGCTTGCCCGGAGAAATGGCGGCATCAAGGAGCCCGAGGCGCGGCTATGGGCCGCCCTTGTTCCTTTTATTTTGCACCCGGCCGGCTGTATCTTGTACGGGGTCGGTGCTGCCCGCCATGTGCACTGGGTCGGGGTGTGTTTTGGCATGGGCCTCCTGACGCTTTCCATCGTCATGGGCTCTACCCTCGCGCTCAGTTACGACATCGACTGCTACAAGGAAGTAGCTGGCGAGTCCTTGATCTCTGTGATCATAATCCGCAACTGCATGGGTGAGTTTAAGCACCCCTTTCCTCCTTCACTGGCCCGAATCGTGGTCGCTAATTCAATTCAAGGGTTTGCGTTTTCGTACGCTATTACACCAATGGTGGAGAGCCTGGGCCTCCAAGAAACCTTCATCCTTATTGGCTTTTTGGGAATGGGTCTACACGGGCTGTGCTTCGTCATGATTGCCTATGGGAAACAGATGAGGCAGATGACGGCGCCTGCATACTGGAAGCTGGTGGAGAAACATGGTTTCCACGTTCACTGAGCGAAGTGATCCAGGATGGTGGTTTTAATGTTCTGTAGGAGGCTGCTTGGTTATGGATTACGGCACACCCAAGTACTTTCACCCCCCTTGTTTTCTTTAGTAAAGCTATTTGGGATTCGCTGTTGACCCATCGCTCATTAACGCGTGATATTTCTCGGTATTGGCACCTATGCCTACATTATTCACTGTCAACCAGTTCTGTGCACCTCAGGGTTTCGTAAGCCCAATAAACACCAGTCTCGTAGTACAAGACCTTGGAGAATATCCCTTCTACTCGGAGAATAGCTGTTCCATTCTCTCATCCAGCCACTTCCAGTCCTTTTTGCTATCGCCTGGACCCCCTGCCCAATGGCCCCAGATACTTGGTATCACACCAAGCGACCCTCTCCCTTCCGCCATGTTCTCGACTTCATACCTTGAATCCTCCGGAGGGAAGTACAGATCCGTCTTGCACGGGGCTACCAATGCCCTCGCCTTAATACTCCCAAGTGCCTTTGCCAGGTCCCCCCCAAACTCGGCGGAGGCGGATATATCACCCAGCTGCCAGGTCTGGAGCATAACCAGGAGGTCGTCAGGGTCATTGGTGAACGCCCAGCCCTCCCAGAACTTCTCGATGAAGTCCTCCGGGTCAGCCGCACCAAGCTCGGTATACCGCTTTTCCCGATACCAGGCCTGGCTGAAGCCCCACCCGGCGTAAACGCGCGCGAAAGCCTTGAGCCCGGCTCTGCGCTGCTCGTCCGTCCATGGCTCGTCATTGGGATACCTCTGGCCCTTTCCTATGCCGGCGCTAAACCCGGCCCGCCCCGCTACCAGTGCGCTTTTCACGCCTTCCAAGAAGACGTTGTTGTGGATCGCCGTCCGGGCAGATCCGCAAATGGGAACGATGATGTCCATGAAGTCGGGATACTGGACGGCCCACTGGTACGCCTGGGCAGCACCCATCGACCAGCCCACGACAGCCTTGACATGCGTGATGCCGAGCTTCTCGGTCACCAGGCGATGTTGAGCCCGGACATTATCGGAAAATGTAACCGCCGGGAACTTGTTACAGGGGATTGAGCTGTTGGACGGGGAGATGCTCTCGCCGTTGCCGATGAGGGCGGGGACGATGATGAAGTATTTGGAGGGGTTGAGGGAGCCGTTTGTGTCCGAGATGAGCTTCTTGCTGTCATAGATCGCTGCTCACGCCGTTAGCGGGATTATTCCCTGCTAGGAAACACCTTTGGTGCACTACTAACACCCTGTATACCAGGTGGGGTTGATGATGGCCGGCTTTGATCCGTCCCCGAATGTCTTGTAGGCGAGAAAAGCGTTTGGGAGGACATGGCCCGAGCTCAGCTCGAAATCCCCCAGATCGAACCTGTCAAGCCCACTGTTATCGGACATGGTGTCACTAGCGCTAGCTGAAAAACTCCTTAGCTCTGGTTGGCAGATGGATGGCAATGATTCTTAAGCTGGTGCGCGAAAACTGTATTGGAAAATACAATCACGATAAGCTCCTCCTTGTTCTAGACAAGGGTTACGACGATAAAGCTCCCCGCTCCAAAGAACGATCATATGATGGATCAACGCTCGTGAAACTGGGGTTGCATCCGACCTGAGGGAAGCTCGAGGCGACGAGGTTGCACCCGGTGCTAACCGAGTCTGGCCATGCGTTCCCGGTTTCCCTTTGAGGCTTCGCACTGGCCGTGCGCTTCGCTTCGGTCCTGGTCCAAACGAGGCACTCCAAATGCAAACCCCGCAGACTAGCGTGCCTGGGCGCATATCGGACCCGCACAGCTCCGTCATACCGGGTCGACCGGACCCGGAGCACCGGGATGATGCGGGGTAAGAGAACAAGCCATTGCGCTACCCCCTTGCTCCCAAACACATCATACGAGCTCCTTTTCCTGCTTGGCGCGGGGTCGGTGCCTTGGAAAACGCTTGCGCGAGCTATACGAGGCCCACAATGTTGTCCCACCTTCCCGGGACCGGAGGACATTGATAACTTGATCAGAAGATGCCGGTATTTAGTCTGCAGGCACATAGAAGCAGGCTATCTACCAACCCCGCTTGGCATTAATCTCATCCACCCCTTTCCGGCACGCCTTGGCGTTCTCAAGTGAGGTCGGCAGGTCCGAATGTATGCAGAACAGGAACGGCCGTCCTCCGAATCCCAATGTGGCCACCGACCCTTCATTATCCACAACCTTGTCCTCCATCCCGATGGAGATTGTCCTGTCGTATATGTCTGCCACAGTAGCCGGCTTGCTCTGGCTCACCGGGAGCAGCTTCTTCTCGCTGTTATACTGCAGGTCCGTGTAGGCCTCCTCGATGAACTCCAGGCCGTACTTCTTGCACACCTCGGCCTGGCGGTCGGTGCCCTTGGAGCCGAACACGGGCACCCCAAAGACAGCGCAGGCCCGGATGACGGCATCCATTATGTCCAGGTCCCGCTGCATGTAGAAGAAGAGCTCTCCGTGGGGCTTGACGTGGTTCAGGGGCACACCCTCTGCGTCTAGCAGGCCTTTGAGGGCGGCGACCTGGTACACAATCATCGCGTACATGTCGTCCGGGTGGATCTCCATCTTTCGCCGCCCGAAGCCGATGAGGTCTGCTTTGTGTCAGCAATCCAGAGGGTGCTCTTTATCGCGACCGCAATTAGCACATTGACCGAGATTGCCGCTTACCTTGCAGTCCCGGGTGAGCGCCAACCTTGACTCCGTGCTCCTTCGCCAGCCGGATCGTTTTTAGCATGATGGACGGGTCTCCGGCGTGGAAGCCGCAGGCGATGTTGGCGTAGTCGACGACCTTGATGAGATCTTCATCAGGACCCTTTGGGAGAGTGATTCTTAGTATCGCACCATGGCCGGAATTCGTGTAGGTCGCCGATGAGCGACCGCTCGGAGGGACGTACCATCTTCCACCTTCCGAAGCCTTCGCCCATGTCACAGTTGATACCAACTTTCTTCAAAGACCCCATCTTGGCGGCGGTAACTGAAGCACTGGCCCGTCCGTGTATCGCGCAAGTAAGTGGCTTTCGACGGTGTTATGGTGGAATGTGAAATGTGTAGGAGCCGAACGACTATTCAGAGTGATCTCCAGTCAGTATGTCACAACGCGAGTGGAGGGAGTGTAGTCACTGGCAAGCCTGATTACGAAAATCCGACGTGGCAAAGATCGTGCGGGCCGAAACCATCTGCCGCCAGCGCCCGCTGGGAGCCCCGCGCTGAAGTACTATCTCGATTCCGCACCGGGTCTCTTATCAGTAGCTCCGTCTCGCCGAGCCCCTTTTAGTAGCTCGGTGGGGTGCATGAGTACTATTCAGTGGATCCGCACTCCACCCTCGCCTCGAGTTGTCCTTTTGGGCTGTTAAACGCGTAGCGAACGTCTTCCGGACGCCCGCTGGTCGCCCTTCTCCACCTTTCGGCGGGTTAGTTGACCCGCTAACGCTTATCCACGCCGAGGATCAGCGGGACTGCCGACAAAGATAGCGGAGATGACGCCCTTCGTCCGGGGGTGAAGGGCGGGGGCGGGGGAGATTGGGGTTAGATTATTGAATGGAGCATTTCATATAGTCCTCAATGAAAAGACGTCCTCGTCACCGCCGTCCTTGGTACGCCCTTTCCTTCCTCCATACTATCATACCTCGTGAGACACGATTATACATCTTGAGACACGATTACTTGCACCACAGGCGGAAGTTAGGCTTACGCAGAACCTCATCGCGTGTCCTTGACGAACAACGATGGAGCCCCCGAAGCTGCAGAGTGTCAAGACGGTTCTGATCGCCAACCGCGGCGAGATTGCCGTTCGATGCATCCGCGCGTGCCGGGCCGCCGGCGCAACTAGTGTGTCGATTTACACCAAATCAGACGCGGGATCCCTTCACGCAACATCTGCCGATGTGTCCGTTCTTCTCGACAACGATGGCTCCAGCGGCTACCTTGAGATGTAAGAAGCCTGCTGCCATCCTCGTGTTGTTCGTCGCATTCTTTAGGCCCTGAACCACTGACAATCCCCGCAGAGACAACATAATCCGCATATGCCGGGATAACTCCGTCGACGCGGTCCTTCCAGGCTACGGTTTCCTCAGCGAGAATGTCAAGTTCGCAAAGGCAGTTACGGACGCCGGCATGATCTTTGCCGGCCCCTCGTCCGAGTCCATTATTGAGATGGGCCTCAAGCACCGGGCGCGCGAGGTGGCGATATCGGCGAATGTGCCGGTGGTGCCTGGGACAGATCTGCTCGACACCGAGGAGCAAGCGTTGGCTGAGGCTGAGCGCCTAACATACCCGGTAAGCGGTGACTGGAACCAGTCAAGCTCAGGACTCGAAATGGCCCGCTGACGACTTGAGTCCAGGTAATGCTGAAGGCTACCGGGGGTGGCGGTGGTATGGGACTTCAGATCTGCCATTCGCCAGCCGAGCTCGGCGCTGCCTTTACGACCGTACGCAGCAGGGGCGAACAAGTTTTCAGGAATTCAGGTGTACTTCTGGAGAAATACTATTCTCGCAGTAGGCACATTGAGGTGCAGGTGTTCGGCAACGGCACCGACACCATCCACTTCGGCGAAAGGGAGTGCAGCATACAGCGGCGTCATCAAAAGGTAGGCTCACTTGACTTGTCCAACTTACTCCCACAAGACCTAACATCCCAATCTTGGCAGGTCATCGAGGAGTGTCCCAGTCCGTTCGTCGACTCCCGACCGGAGCTTCGGAAGAGGTTGACGGAGTGTGCTACGCGATATGCGTCAACACTCAACTACAAGTCGGCGGGCACGGTGGAATTCCTCGTCGATGACGACACTGGCGACTTCTTTTTCCTGGAGATGAACACAAGGCTCCAGGTCGAGCATGGCATCACGGAGATGTGCTACGGCGTCGACCTAGTACTCCTCATGCTGCGGCAGGCCGACATGGAGAAGGCCGGCAAGGGCGGCATCCCGTCCGCCGAGCTCCAGCGGTTGGTGAAGCCAGAGCCGAGCGGCGCTGCGATCGAGTGCCGCGTTTACGCTGAGAACCCGGACCGCAATTTCGCGCCCAGTCCTGGCGTTTTCCAGGAGGTTTCTTGGCCGGAGAGCGATGGCGTTCGAATTGACACCTGGGTGGGCTCCGGCCAGGAGGTGAGCCTTCATTACGGTACGTGGTCCCCTTTTGCCATGCCTAGCTTCCCAGACGGCAGAGGACTATGCTAACTACTCGATTCCACCGGCAGACCCGCTTGTAGCCAAGGCCATGGTGCATGCGCCAACACGGACCGAAGCTATCGAGAAGATGAACCGGCTCTGCTCCAGCGACATCGTCCTCAAAGGCCCCGTCACGAACTTGCAGTTCCTGGATGCGATCATCACTAGCGATCCCTTCAAGCAGGGGGATACGTTGACCAACTTCCTTGACGTCCGGTTCAAATACCAGTCGTGCGGCATCGACATTGTGGACGCCGGCCCTTACTCCACTATCCAAGACTTCCCGGCCCGCTTGTCAGTCGGCCACGGCGTCCCCAAGAGCGGCCCGATGGACAACGTGTCGTCTCGCATCGCTAACCTACTAGTCCACAACCAACCGGGGGTGGAAGTCATTGAGATCACCCTTTCAGGCCCAGAGCTCCTCTTCACGGCTTCCACGCTCGTTGCCGTTTGCGGCGCGGATGCTCCGGTGACCATTGATGGCGGGAAGAAACCAATGTGGTCCACGCTGGTGGTCCGACAAGGGCAGACATTGAAGATCGGCGCGGTGGCGGGAGCAGGCTGCCGAGTGTATCTCGCAGTGCACGGAGGTTTCCCGAACATCCCGGTTGTGCTGGGGTCAAAGTCCACCACGCCAAGTCTCAAGTTCGGCGGAAACCAGGGGCGGACCTTGCGCAACGGCGACTTCCTACAACTAGACGAGAAGGCGCCAAGCGCAGTGACCGACGCCGCGGAGTACAGCCTACCGCCCGCTATGATCCCGAACATGGACGTCCAGGAGATCTACGTCATGCAGGGCCCTCACGACTCGGGGGAGATAATGACGGACAAGGATAGGGACATGCTGTACAACACCGAGTGGAAGGTGGATCACAACTCGAGCAGGGCCGCCGTTCGATTGCTAGGCCCAGCGCCCGAATGGGCGCGAACCAGTGGAGGTGAAGCGGGATCCCATCCCTCCAACTATCTTGAGTTAGTATTGCCCTGTTTCGAAGATCAATTAACCCGTTCCAATTTCTGCCCCTCGAATACTGACGTTAGTACAGCTACGGCTATCCAACCCCTGGAGGTATGAACTGGGGGGGCAACTCGCCCTGCCTGTTCTCAGTGGACAGTCCAAGCTTCGGCGGGCTCATCTGCTCACACACCGTCGTGTCTTCCGAGCTGTGGAAGCTCGGCCAGCTGAGGCCCGGCGCCCGCTTCCGGATGACACCGGTATCACTCGATCACGCTGTTCAGCAGATTCGTCGCATCAACCAATACATCGCTTCTGTGGAGGACAATATTCGCGGGAAGTCGAATAATGCTCCGGTACAGCAGCCAGAGTGGAAGCTCTCCCGAGCCAAGGTGGAGGCTAGCTCTGCGATTCTTAAGACGATCCCAAAATCTCAGGACAACCCACTAAGACCGAAGGTGGTATACAGACAGGTGAGGAAAATCCTGAGTGTTCCCCTTTCAAATATTACAATCCGAGCTAATAAGAGTCCAGGGAGGTGACCGGTTCCTCCTTCTGGAGTTTGGAGAGCAATCAACCGACATCGCCATCGTCGCCCGCATCCGGGTTTTGATCGAGAAGCTGGAGGAACAAAGTGACATGAACCTTTCACTGACGCCTCACGTGGGATCGCTGAACATTGAGTACAACCCGCTCGAGATATCTCAGGCCCAGCTTCTGGAGCGCGTCCTCCAGCTCGAGTCAAATATCGAGCCGACGATCGACTTCAAGATACCGTGCCGAGAGTTCCGGTTACCCCTAGTCCTGGACCACCCAGACATGGCCGAGTGTACGCAGAGATATATTGAGACAGCCAGAAACAAGGCGGCTTACCTCCCAGACAACCTTGACTATGTGCGCAAGGCGAACGGACTAGCCTCACGACGCGCCGTATTCGACCTGCTCCTGGAGACCAATTATCTCGTGGCCGCCGTCGGGTTCCTCTGCGGCTGTCCCATGCTCATGCCGCTCAGCCCCAAGCGCCTTGAGGGCCAGAAGTATAACCCCACAAGGGCAACCACGCCTGGTGGGACCATTGGCATGGGAGGCTCGATTCTCGTGGGGTACACCACGGAGCAGCCCGGTGGCTACATGATGCTGGCGAGGACGCTGGAGATGTGGGATCCCTTCGGCAGCAAACCCGGATTTGACACCTCTAGGTCCTGGCTTTTCGAGCCCTTCGACAAGCTCAAATTCTACGAGGTGGGCGTCGAGGAGTACGACTCGCTAGCCCGAGACTTCGCTGCCGGGAGGTACGAATGGCAGGTCTCGCCCTCCACCTTCGACGTCAGAGAGGCATACGAGCAGTTCCAGAACGAGCTACGGTCTAGCGAGACGGTTTCATACAGGGAGGGTCAGCGCAAGGGCCTAGCGGATCAGGACAAGCTGGAGAACGAGCTCTACGCCGAGTGGAAGGCCGAAGTGACCGCGGCGGAGGACGCTAATGAAAATAGTGGCGCATCGCTGCAGGACGACGCCAACACGGTGGCTGTCTCTTCGCCAATGGCCGCCAATGTCTGGAAGGTAGAAGTCAGTCCCGGAGATGTTCTGAAGGCTGGCCAGACGGTGGCTATCTTGGAAGCGATGAAGATGGAGGTAAATGTTTCAGCGCCGCAGGATGCTGATGGGTGCACGGTCCAGTCTATCCTGAAGAAGCCCAACAGCATGGTTACGGCCGGCGACGTTATAGTCGTTGCTCGAAGGGATACATAGTATGACTAAAGCAGTTAGGGAGTGGGGATTGTTACGTATTGTATTGCAGTTGGCTGATTAGTCGCTTGTTTCGCGTATGAATATCACAGGCCTCCGGGTCCCTCGGTAAAGTTATCATCACTCCTTCAAACGCGTCTCGATATCCACGCTGCGGACTTCTGGTGCGCTGACAAGAATTCTGTCGCCGTGATCAACGAGTGGTGCCACAGTGGCTGTTCCCTTCTTAACCGGCAGACACGTATCCCCTCTCCTTAATGATACTCTCATAAAGGCTGCCCACAGGGATATGGGAAGCCTAACCCTTGCAGGTACAAGAACACGAGACATAATCAGTGTGCAAACCCCAACGGAAAGAGAAAGAATAAATCATAAACGTGTTGAGATGGGCGGTTTAAAATGGGCTTGAGCTCGTCATTTACAGGATGTCGAATAGAAGCAAACTAGCTTAAGCGACGCTCAGTTCCAGGGAGGTTTATTCAAGCAGTCTGACCCTATCACCTAGGAACTAAACAATTTTGGAAGCACATCACAATTCCATTATCATAACGGAAGCTAGCTACCCATGAAAGCCAGGGACGCGGAGCTAGATCGCCATTACAAATCGATCTGGCCGCCTGGGCGAGCCAAGTTAACCCTCCAATGGTGCTTGTTGATCGGGTCCTTCTGGTACAAGTTCACTTCGAAGAACTTGTTGTGTCCCTCGCAGCGAAAGTTCTTATACCTTCTCATGTCTATTAGCCTCTTTCTCCTCAAACACTCGTCGAGAATACACGGTAGACTGATGTAATACGTACGAGTTGAGCTTCTGGAAGTTGGCGTTGACGAGGTCATCCTCGACAACCTCGGTAAACTCCCCAGAGTCCTTGACAAAGGCAAAGTACCTCTTGCTCTCGAGGGGGCCGTAGTTGACCTGCCGGACGAGCTGCACCACGTACGGCGTCCCGAGGGCGTCGAGGTCGGTGCCTTCGCCGCCAGTCTTAGGCGAGGCGGAGCTTGGGAATCCGGCCCAGCGCATGAAGGTGTTGAACTTGTCTTGGTGCTGGAGGCGCTGGGGGCGGTATTCATTGATGGAGGAGCAACAGAAAATTTCAGACATGGTGAAAGTGCTTTTTTGGAAGGGGGCTTTTGGGGGTGGACAGCGAAAAGACTTGATGAGAGATGCTGGGAACTGATGGGGATTCGAGTCGGTGCTTCCAGCCAGGGACTCTTCCATTTCTTATACTTGGGGGGACGAGCCCTTGACGGAAGCCATCGGACGTCTTCTCAGGCCCTGCCAGTGATGCATTTTATTGGCCCATCCAACAACGAGAGCCGGGTGAGGCCGCATGTGGCTTGCAGATTTCTAGGCCTCCCACATCAAAGCCAATCACAGGCAAGCCCGTCCACAGTTCCAAGTTATGATTGCCGGCGCTCGATGGAGGGCATCCTCGCGAAACCGTCGATATAAGCCTGTCAACCCCGTCTCTGTTCTCGTTCTCCTCTTCTTCCCTTTTCTTCCTCACGGGCGGCACTGGTGCTGTGCCGCAGCCGCTCCTTTACCCCATCCACTGCCCACCTTCCCCCTTTTCTTTCTTTCCTCCCTTTATTTTTTTGTTTTTCACGTCTGTGCCGAAGTCTTTCCTTGTATTCCCTCGTCATCCTTCCCCAGGTATTGGCAGTCCCCCACTTCTAGTCTTTCCTAGGGTTTCCTTCGCATTTCCACACAAGAGTCATCGGGACCATCTGGATCAGAAGAACATCTACATTACACACCTTTCGAAACAGTTGATCCTGCATGTCTCCAGTTGGGGAGATGCGGTCCCTTGGAGCAAGGTGGTTGGAGTGGTTCGACTGCCAATGCGGAGCCTGCTGGACAGGATGCGCGAGGCGAGAGAGGAGCAGAAGCACAGACGCATTTTTCACACACTACACCCCAGCAAAGCGGCGAGACACTTCCCGAACACCCGGCTCAGGAAAGCCCAAACGATCCAACATGCACCGAATGTCGCAAGCTATTCCGAACTCCCCACGACCTTAGGTATGCCTGTTTCTTCCCCGTCTCCCGGTCTAATCGTTCCACTACGTATCCTCTCTTACACTGCTTTCAACAGGAAACACATGAAGACTCATAACCGCCGGTTTTTTTGCACAGCCGCAGACTGTAATTTGGCCTTCCCAGACGATAAAGACCTCAAGCGCCACATGAAAGGCTGTCATACCAGCGAGAAGCCCAAGTACATCTGTGTTCACCCAGGGTGCACGACCAAGTATGGGAGGGATGGAAGCCAGCGACTAGACAATATACGGGCGCACGTTAGGACCGTCCATGGAGTTCAGGGAACCAATGTTATGGACTTTATTAGAGAGCAGCGCTAATAAGAAGTGTTCTTGCAAAGTTTTAGAAGTGGAATTCATAGATGTAAATGTGATCTCCGCTTGCAGTATCCCTTTTACTCGGCCTCCTCCTCGCTCTCTTCTTCGGCATCTCCCTCGGCCTCCCCGTCGGTGTCACCCTCCTCACTGCGCCCCAACTTCACCCGCCAAAACCGCGCCTCAAGCCCCTTGGCCACCCCGTCCTCGCTCATTGAGAACACAAAGTCCTCCATCGCGTTCATTCCGTAGTTCACTCGGTCCAGCTGGAAGAAGGCAGTGCACGACACATCCGGGATGAAGGAAAGCTGCTCGTCCAGCTGGTTGTTGTCCTCGATATCGCCTGTGTGGAACATGGCCCGGAAGCCGAGCTGGTCGCCTGCCTTCAGCCCGGACGAGTACAGGCGCGGGTTGACCTCGATCTTCTCCGTGGGAGCATCCCCGCCCTGGGAACCGACGTAGAGCACGTAGTTTTCGAGGACGTCGATATCGCGCATCACGAGCTCCGTGACCGCAAGGCCAGGCCCTTCGTCTAGGCTGAGCGTGACGGTCGAGTTCGTCTCCTCGTCCGAGTAGGTCCCCGCAAAGTTCTTCTTGGCCTCCTCCTTCGCCGCCTCGTCTAGAGCCGGGATGAGGACTTGGGCGAGCTGGCCTACGGCGATGGTTCTCCCCGCGCTGGTCGCGTCCGGGCCGCCCGTGAGGATTGAAAAGGTGACGTCGAAGTCGGGGATCAGGACGAGTATGCCCTTGTAGGGGCCGAGGTCTCCGGACTTGGTGTAGAGGTCGACGACGCGGCCGTCGCTCGTGAGCTCGTGCGTGCGCATGATCTCCCAGGGCCCACCGATGGACATTCCGAGGGAGGAGGTGTGCGAGCTAGGCTTCAGCCACTTGCGGGTCTTGACGGGACTGAGTAGGTCGTTGTTGAGGATGGCCTTGCCCAGGTTGGTGAGGTCATCCGTGCTAGAGTAAAAGCCCGCACCGCTATGGTCACATTCAGCAAGCTAGGTTCTCAAGTGAATATGATGGGGATGGAAAGGGTGTTGCCACTTACGGGTTGAGGAACCCAAGGTCGCCAGACCACCAGGGATCATCGGTGGGAATAAACCCCGTGCCGTCTTCCGGTGTCTCACCAGTGCTGCTGCCGGGCATTCCCGCGACGTCGAAGATATTCTCCTGCACGAACGAGTCGAACGACTGGCCAGTAGCGGCTTCGATCACCATGGCGAGAATGCCGTAAGACGTGCTAACGTAGAGCGGGGTATGGAACGCGCCGAAGGCGGGCCGATGCTTTCCGAACACTCTAAGGAAGTCTGGGCGTTCGAGTGTTAGCAGGAGGGCTTTTTGGTAGCATGATATTATCATTATTACCTTCGTTGGTACACGCCGGAACATCCCCGAGGCCACGGCAGCCCGGTACCTCGGATTCATCCAGCGGAGGCAGGCCTAGTTGCGCAGGATCGTCCATGGCGATGCTCGAGACATCGGCCGCCACTGCTCACCCGTTAGTCCTGGACTGCCAGCCTATCGCGCTCGACCATGTACTTACTATCGGAGCCGAACCCGCTCATGTGGCTGCCCAGAGCGCCAATCGTGATCTCGTCCCACGCGACCGTCGTGAGCTCGTTGACATCCTCCTGCTGGTCTTCGAAGTCGAGGAGCTCGGGCAGGTACTTGGTAACCGGGTCCTCCAAGTTGATGTCGGCCACCTGCAGGGCGGCGAGCGGCGAGAACAGCTTGGAGATACTGGCGATGCGGTAGACAGTATTGGCATCGACCTCGGAGACGCTGCGGTCATCGGCTTTTGACGGGGTGTGGTGCAGGTCGAGGAGGGGCTCGTCTTCGTGGAGGGACTTCAGGGTGAGAGAGACGGCGGTGCTCTCGAAGTCGCCCGTAGTGTTGGCGAACCACTCCTGAATCTTGGAGAGGGCGTCCTCAATAGCCTCGCTCGAGCTGGGCGACTTGGGAGCTGGGAGGGAGATGCCCAGGGGAGGGCACATGAACTTTTTCGCCTCGGCACCGTCGGCGAGCGCCGCTAGTTGGAGGCCGAGGGCGGCGAAAGTGAGGAGCCTCGACATGGTGGAAAATCGGGGTATTGGACGAAGCGAACAAATGATAAAAGAATAGGGACTGAAATTAGGTGTGGATGAGCGAGTAGATCCAACCCCAAAGGAGGGAATCAGGGCCCTTTTAATAGTGACGATGTTTTGTCCGGCCAAGAAGTAGCCCAACGAGACTGCGTCTTGGCCGCGTACTCGCCATCATTTCGCATCTGCCCCTGAGTCCGAGCAGACCACGCATCGGAGAGCTCGCTTACCCGTCGTCGCGGGCCCTCGCCACAGCCTTACCACACTTTAATCCCATTCCGTCCCGGGCAATGCAACTTTAAGGCCAGGATCTCCGTCTTGGCGCTTCCTCCAGAGACTGCGAAATTGCGGACCCAGACGCTTATCCCGGTCAGCCCGCATTTGAGTCCGACGCGGCCAATCATGCCGCTCCGCCCCACTCCCCGCACCAAGATCCGATGGCCTCGATGAGCCACGGGTAGGATCCATCGGCTGTCCCTTTCGCTGGGCGCAGCCTCCGCGCGTCTGGCCATTCTAGCGAGCTCCCAGCCCCACGAGGCGGGAAACGCCCCATGTCCACGAAGCTTTCCTACACCGCCCCAGACCCGTTCTTCGAGATCCCCGTCGTCACTTCACGGGTCTTTTGCCGGATCTGCGAGAATTTCTCAGGGATACCAGCAATATCATTGGTCGAAAGTGCAGGCCTGCGCGTCTGGACTTGTGCCTTCGCTTAACATCCGCACTGCCCCCCTGGCGCTTCAAAGCCATACAGTATGATGTAAGTGACGGGACGTGGTTGAGGCGCGCGCCCCCCTCCCATGGAGCCGCGCTTCTTACTTGGTACAAGCCCATGCGCAAATGTATTTCCCAAAGTGCACGGCGCTCTCTCCCGTTTCCGAGTAGATCTATGTTACGGCTACCGCACCGTGGGACTAGGACTGATCGGGCTGATAGGAGCGCTATCGGGTGCAAGCTGTTCATTCTCGAATTTACTTCTGTCTATGGAGAGGAAGTGCTCACACCTGCTTGACCTGTCGCGAGGTCGATTGGACACAAGGCAGACCAGGTCGTCCAGCCGCCTGTGACGGGCGAACCATTGCTGCGTAACCGTGGCTGACAAGCTAATTACATCCTTACATGTAATCACAATTGACAGGGATTCGATTACCTGAGCTGCAGTATGAGAATTGTCCTTTTCAGCTAGGGTCGATTTAGTTAAAGGTAGAGACTATGCCGTAATGTAGGCAGTTACGGAGACTCTCACCGAGTGCGGGCCTCGCCCAGAGGGCGATTTCTCGGCTGTGGGGCCGGCGATCAGGAACTAATATCAGGTGACCTAAATCTCTCTTCCCTCAGCAAGGTCTAATGGTCTAGTTGGTCAGGACACTGGATTCTGATTTTCGGATCTTCCAGTGGCCCAGGTTCGAATCCTGGTTAGACCTTTTTTGTTTTGCTCTTTGCTCTTTCAGCCTTTATTCTGCCATTTTCTTTTTACATTCGTCCTCCCTCTTAATTCTTTCCATCTTTTTTCTTCTCCTCCTACTCCCCTTGCGTAATACAAATTCGCTCAATCACTATTAATTTCGAGTGCTCTGTTGCTGGCTCTAAGGATAATCGCACGAGCTTCGCATGGGCACATTCCTTGACCATCCCAAACGGAAGTCTGGGCACTTGCATGCAGATTGTCTATGTAGTTCCATGATACTCCAGTAAGACTGGCCAGGCTTGGAATGAGTGCTATCGGGTAGCGCTACTTTCTTTCTCTTCCTCCTACTATATAGAGAGTACACACGACTGTGGGGAGAGTGTTTCCCTTCGAGCGCACAGTGATATATCTTTCCGACGTCTAAACCCTTATAGCTTCATTTCCAACCGGGGGCGCCTGGGAGGGTTTCGTCTCCCGGGGTTCCGGGGCAGTCACCGTTTCTTCGCACGCCGAGGACGCCTTCGTCAGGGTAAACCCGTGATACCCAAACGACCCCTCGCCACCCAGCGCTTCTACCTTGATATCCCACGCTGTGCCCTCGCACTCGAGCAGCGGCTTGACGAAATGCGGCCGCTTATACGTGATATAGACAAACATGCCGTCGGGCTTGAGGACGCGGAAGACCTGGCATCGGAATTAGTAAGGAGGACCGGCCAAGAAACAATATCAGTCTGTGTAACAAGGCTTACTTCTCTGATATAACGGCCAGTATTATCTAGCACTTCGTCCGGGGGGAACCACGGGCTGCCATGAACCATAGCATCTAGTGTGCCCTTGTCGAACGCGATGTCTACCGAGCCCGTGGCAATGGTATCCATGTCACGGACGTCTCCCTTTCGCCACTCGATGCCCTCGAACGCCGCGTGTCGTTTTGACATCATGTCGATGACAATGGACGAGAAGTCAAGACATAGTTGATCATTGTATCCCCGCTCGGCGAGACGATCAGGCACCGTCTGAGACCGGGTGTTAGCTTTTCACCCATCCAGAGGCGCTTGTAAGCGTATTTACGCCTGTAAGAAATAGGGGACGAGAGGAAGGGTACAAAATAGGAAAACCATCACTTACACTATCTCCAGACCCTAGATGCAGGACTTTGACCTCCGACCCTGGCCTGGTTAGGATATTCTGCTGGAGGAAGGGCAGGAGGTCCTCGAAGGACCGGAACCATTCATGGTATTGCTGGTCCGGGCCCACCTCCGAGTATCGCTCATCCCAGTAGTCGGCGTACGCAAGGCGTTCTTTCTCTGAACTGTCCATAAGGATATCTAGTCTTGCTGAGCGGATTTGTTGTTGATCAACCACAGCAGACCGGATGAGAATTGTCACGAGTGGTGAATGGGCAGGATCATCGGGCTGCAAGTGTGGGTCAAACGGAAAAACCATTTACCCCACAATTGTCGAACTTAGTCAGCTGCGATCGCACATTTATGCGCCCACATGCGAAAAGCATCACAACAAGTGCGGTGGTTCCAGTCCTCGCAGCATTCTTTGGACACCTTTGGGTTGTAGCCCGATATAATCTTCGCCAACCTTACCTTCAATCTCATTTCCAGAAAGACTCTCATTCATGCGCGTCGTTGAGGATTGTGGGAACGGTTCTCTGGATAACACGCAGGCGGCTAAATGCTTGGCGCAACTTAAAAATAGACACCTCCGCGCACTGAATCCACGAACATGCCGAATCGTCCCAGCCGTGGTGGCCGAGGCCCGGGCCGTCTCACCCCAGGGCCATTATACAGCGGCAAACCGGTCAAGATTCCTGCAAATTCACGTCCAATGCATCGTGCGCGATCGCAGCTTTTGCGCTCGTTCCGTGGCGGAACCTTCATCGCCATCCAATGGGGGGCCTGCTCTGCCGCTGACCTGCAGCTCAATCACAATGCACTCTGGTTTGGAATGCTTATTGGCCGGGAGGGAAATGCGCAATGCCAGGTGTCGTGTCAGGTTGCTGGCTTGGGAGCCCTGCATATCCGCGCGCATGTCGATACCTTGCGAAGGTGTCGGGGTAACTTTTCTGACCCGCAAAACCCTGGCTGTTGACCAAAAAATGTGAACTGTGCGGGGGCGTCTCTTTGTCTTGCCATTCGGGTTACCTGAAAACATGTTTCATATTGGCGTTTCCTCGGGCGCCTCTGTTTCCGTGGGCGGTTTGCGGGAAGGGGAGATAAACAAGCGCCTGCAATGCCGGTCGAGGTGCAGCACCCCTGTCAAGGGCTTTAATGTTGTATAAGTATTCTGAACAACCCATGAACACACGTCCTGGAGTGTCATCGACACCCTACTTTAACCGAAGTGTGACGAAAACATACCCGATATGACCGGACTTAGCCGTTTCGCCGACTTGCTCAACCCCCGTCCCCCCTTTTCCAGGTTAAGGTCAAGGTCACGTTCCAGAGTCCGCGAGACCGATAAACCCTCCCACGGGCCTGAGAAAGGCTCGCAAGACGTTTCAACCGATCCTGCGAGGTATGTATCTGTCTTTCCAACAGAGCCGTCAACTCCCCCGCGAAACTAATGTGCAGGCAAACAGCCGAAATTTCGCGGCATTTGCGCTTAACAACAGCGCCAATCCTGGAGGCGCTAACAGCAGCACCGCTCGACAGGAGCGATCTGGTCCCGAAGACTATGCCGCCCCACTCAAGGTAGATTCGGCTGAGCCCAAAAAGCTCTCAGTGTCAGGACAGCCTGCCTTGGGGAACTCTCCCATTGACGACCAGGGAAAGCAATGCGATTCGGACAGCGCGGCGGCGGCGGCGCGCCGACCTCAGTCACAGGATGCTGGCTCAACACCCGGACAGTCCACGGATGAGGCGGCAAAAGACGACGGGAACGTCTGGAGCGCCGCATATCGCGACGCGGTCCAGACACTTGACGAAGACAAAAGAGAGATTATTCTGAGAGACGAAAGTTTTGACCAGCTGCTCAGAGACCTCGGTGAGCGCGACGCTGAGAGCGCCGAGGACTCGTTCTTCCGACGCGGGCTGAAGAAGGTGAAGAAGCCCCTCGAGAACGTGAAGCTTGCCGTGGACCTTGCCCAGCCTCTTATCGGACTGGAACCAGCTGCGGCGACTGCAACTGGTGCCGTGAAGTCTTTCACGATTGTAAGTGTTCGTCTTGCTTGTGTGTGCCCGAGATGACCGGCTAACTGGACTTACAAAAGGTTGCTGTCGGCATTTGCGGAGCGAGCGAGGCTCTCACCACTCAAATCACCCATATGCTGCAGCGGGCTGCAATCATAGGCGAGTGTGACCGGGTGGGTCAGGGCCTCAGTTCTGAGAGCACGACGATCCATGAGGTATGTTCATACTAGTGCTGTCGCACGGGCTCAAGTACTAACAGGTGCCAGCAACTTGTGCAGGTGTACACACAACTTCTCGAGTTCTACGTCGCGGCAACGAGGTTCTTCTCTCAAGGAAAGATGTTTATCAGGCTCGTGTCCGAAGCAATCAATAATCGGCTGCCACCCATCATAGAAGAGTTCGTGTTTCATGTCGGGCTTCTCAACCAGTCAATCGACAATGCGGCGGCTAAGCTTACGGCTGATATCAGTCGGCTGCTCCTTGACAACAAGAGTATGATTACGACCATCCAGATGTTCTTTTCCTCCCACCCCGCGTCCTACCAATCTCAGAGATGATAACGTATTGTCAACAGTCAAGGGCCTCCTCGGGTTCAAAGAAGAAGCGAGGCGAAGCGAGAATCACAGCGGGATACAAAAGGGAAGGGCAGACAGGGCCTGCTCCTGGATAACCCAAGATCCTGAATTCAACCGGTGGTACAGCACCCCGGGATCGGGACTTTTAGTCCTGTTTGGGGCCATGGGCTGTGGCAAGACGGTCACTACCGCCTATGTGATCGACCATCTGATCCACCTGAACGATAATACCGTTTTTGGCCATCTCGTTTGTTATCACTACTGCAACACGGACGAGACCTCTGACACCATCTACGTGTACTCGAGCATCCTGCAGCAGCTGTTCAACCAACGGCCTGGCCTAAAGATCACGTTTGATACCTGGCATGGCACCACGAAGGAAAGCGAGGGTGTAGACCCTACGAAGTCCTCTCGGTTGTTGGGAAAGTTCATCGCGGATTGCGTCAAATCCCTAGACAGGACACTTATCATCGTCATTGACGGGATCGATGAGTGCAACGACCAGTCCCTGCCCGAGATTCTTGCGCTTCTGAAAGGAATCTCGGAGGAAACAGATCAGCTGAAAATCTTCCTCTCATCTCGCTCCAGCGAAGGGATCGAGGGCATGTTGCGCGGCGCAGCACAGATAACTCTCCACCGCGACCGAGAGCGGGACGCTATCATCGCTGACCATCTAGTCAGCAACATCCTGGCCGGACTGACCGAGTCAACCCGGAGTTTAGTCGTCAGAAGTCTCCGTGACTCGGCCGACGGAAGTGTGATCTGGATAAAGCTCACTGTCAATCTCATCCGGAGACGCAGGATAAGCGCATACGGCCCAATGGAGAGATTTCTGAAAGACATGCCTCTGCCCTCAGAACTGGCCGATCTGTACTCGCAGCTATTCAACGAGACAACAGAGGGAGACGACGAAAACAAACGACTCGCTGGGGCAGCCTTGGAGATACTCGCGGTTGCCCGGAGGCCTCTCAGCATCCTAGAACTAGGATGGGCATCAGCTTTGACGGAGTGTTCTGAGCTCATCACCCCGGAAACTACGGTGGACGAACTGACCAGCTGGGTCGATGAGAAGCGCATCTTGAGTTTGATCCAGCCATTCCTCGGCCACGTCGATTTTGGCGATCCCAGAATGGCACAGTTGAAGCTGGCTCACCATTCATTGAAGGTGTTGATCCTGCGATGTGCGCCGTCGGCCTGGGAGGGAGCGCGGAACCTCGACCAGACAACCGGGTTTCAGAAGGCAGAGACGGAACCGCGTGAGGCGAAACTGGAAGCCCGGCTCCTGGACACTTGCGTCAGGTACTTGCTTCTTCAGTCGTTCGACGACGACAAGACAAAGTTGCTATCCGAAGGCGACGAGACAATCCGGGAGCTGGCTGGCCTCCCGCAAGGTGACGGCCTCTTCGACGACAACGACACCAGCACACCCGAGGAAGACACCGATTCCCCAGAGCCTGATGATCCCGTGTACTATAGCCCGTCCGCGAGGGGCTTCGGCGAGTTCTTCGCTTATGCCGCCTGTTACTGGCTCGATCATTTTCAGTCCGTCCCCTGGGAGCTGTCGCCCAGTACACACGACATCGTTAGCCTGTGCCGGGCCAAGTCGACGAGATTAAGCAACTGGGTGGACCAGTACTGTCGGCCCGATTGTACGGTGATGCCCGAGCTCAACTGGGACGCCGGCTCGCTGGACCCGCTCATGATCGTGGCGACATTCGGGCCGCCGGGCGCGGTGAAGGCCATCCTGCGCGACTACGACCTCGAGGGCCCCGAGTTCCTGTCCGAAACCGTCGCCGCCACCGCCCGCAACATCATTGAAAATGGGAAGATTTCAGCGCTCCACAGCTTCCTCTGCCAGGAGCGCATCGGGCTGACGCCGCATACCCTACCCATCTACATGCACGCCCTGGCCGACTGGGCAAAGCCGGGCGTATGGGCCCGTGACCGCGAGGCGACGGACAAGTTCTTCGACCTCGTGCGCGACGCGACACCCCTCCTCCTGACCGACGGCTGGGGCAACGAGCTGCTCTGCCGCGCGGCGGCGGCGGGCTGCCTCCCCGTCATCGAGCGCCTCTTCGACGAGGCGCGGGGGAACCCGGCGCTGCGCACTGAGCTCCTGCGCGACCGACAGCGCCAGGAAGACCCGGAGCGTCATGAAAAGCACCAGTCCGTGGGCGAGGCGGCCCGGGGCAACCACGCGGAGGTGGTGCGGTACTTGATCGGGCAGCCCGGAATTGAGCCCCATCTCCACCACTGCGATCCGGGCGGGCACAATGTCATAGCGATGGCGGCGCGCTACGGGAATCCAGAGATTGTGAGAATGCTGGTCGAAAGGTATCTCGAGGGCGTGGATCAGCAGGATATTGGGGGAAATACCCCGTTGATCGAATTCCTGTTTTGTCGAGCGAGGGTTGAAGCTATAAGGATTCTGCTGGAGGTGGGCGGCGCAGACCCCAACCACGGGGAGGGCTGGTACTCTGCTCTCAGAGTGGCGATTCGACATGGGAACGTTGAGGTGTGCCGTGCTCTGGTGGAGGGAGGCGCAGATCCCCGGGGGGCGTTGCATATTAACGAGGGATGTGCAGTTGGTCTGGCCGATAATCTTGATAATGAGGAGGTCAGGCAGGAGATGTTCGATATGCTTTGCCAGCTGGGGGCCATTAGGAAGGCGGAGATCCTCCAGGCATAGCAACCTTGTTAGTTTCAGGGCGTAGGAGCCTATACGTGCGTGTCATACCACAGAGCAATATACATTCCTTATCGCCTCTAACCGATCCAGGCATTTCTATGTACCGGGGAAGCCAGAAGCTGTGGAGATGCGGGACGGCGCCGGACCTCCGATATAAGCGCCATGATTCCTTCTCTTGAGTACTGTGATTTACAATCCTTATTTTGTTATTTTTCACTTACCAAAGCGGTTCTCATCTCACCGGGTGTGAGTACGGGTCATTATTCCCATTCGGTGGTGGAGAGGACCGAATCTATTTATGGATACTGTCGATCAGCGGGCAGGGGAGACGAACCCCGCAATGTTCAGCCGAAGGATGCTGTGGTCTGTTTCGCTGGACAAGTCTGCCCGTTTGGCCTATTGCCGAATTGCACCAGTGGGTTCTCGGCACCTCTCCACGTTGTGTCGCTTCCGGTATTCCAACCCCTCCGCGGAGCATCCTACTCGCAGGGAAGGTCTCAGCGGGAGACGCTCTGAGCGCGGCGTGGGGTCGAATGGCGATCGTCGCTGGCGCCATGCGTGGGACTTGGCGCGACGCATGTGACGGACTGGCAAGTGGCCAATGTCGCATCAGCCAACCATTCGCCCTTACACGTGCATTCGACCCCTGACGAAGAGCCAATGATCGACCTGTCTCGCCGCGTCTCTTTCTGCGCCATTAAAACTGCGTGCAGCCAGCCCGGCGGTCTTTCCCTGATTGGACTGCCGCCCCGTCTGCCTCTCAAAATCCATCGGTGGCAGCGTGAAAGGGGCAGGTCGCAAGGCATAGGTCTCATTTCCAACACGTGGGACGCTCAAATGAGCGAAATCGCCGGCCATGCAGCAAAGTATAAGTGAGAAGGCGATCCCCGAATAATTAGAACGCAAGCTAGTTCTGAGCAAGGAATCTAAGTAATCCTCTTAAAGTTGCCGTGATGCGCGAAACCACGATGCTCGCCAGACTAACACGGGCGGCCGGCCCCGCCGTCCTCTCCCTCGCCGTGCTCGCCGCCCCGGCCCGCGCCGCCAGCGCCTTCGCCTCCATAGAGGCCATGGCCCCCAAGGACAACAGCACCAGCATGAACATGGACGAGCAGGTCCACGCCCTCGCCATCAACCCCCCCGCCGCCCTCCCCCAGAGCGCCCCCGAGGACGACCTCCGCTGGCAGCCCGCGCTCGACTTTGACACGGACGGCTGCTACAACGTCCCCGCGGTCGACGCGTCCGGGAACCTCGCCGAGGGCCTGCCGCACAGCTGGGTCGGGCTCGCCAGCGACTGCCGCGACGAGTCGGACCTGGACAACAACAACGTGTACTCGCGCCGGCGGTGCAACAGCGGGTGGTGCGCCTACCTCTACGGCTACTACTTTGAGAAGGACGTGGCGATCCCGAACTTTGAGGACCCGGGGCACACGCACGACTGGGAGCACATCGCCGTGTGGGTGCGGGACGGCAAGGCCGAGTACGTCGGCGCGAGCCAGCACGGCGGCTTCCAGGTGAAGAAGGCGGCCGACGTGAGGTGGGAGGGAGACCACCCCAAGATGGTGTACCACAAGGACGGGTGGTCGACGCACTGCTTCCGCTTCGGGAGCGCGGATGACGACAACATCGAGAACCACAAGGGAGTGTGGTTCCGGGGGGCGCTCGTCGGCTATGATGGGTATCCGGACGGGATCCGTGATATCCTGGAGGCGCACGACTTTGGGTCGGCGAACTTTGCGCTTAAGGATGCTTCATTCCCTGGGTCACTGGAGAGGGCGTTGCCGGATGGAGTTGAGTTTGATGTCAACCTCGACGAGTAGAGGAGGCACGCTACGGCATGCTTAGAGATACCCTTTGATTTACTTTGGCGGCTAGAGGAAGGTTATACTTGATGATATATAAATGGTACACCATACTTGGGTGCGGAGAGATGTAGGTCCACTTTCTGTAGTGACTGGCTCCCCGCCGAGAAGACGCGCCTAAGTTTCACCAAGCTTTGATAACGCGAGGGGACGGGAAAAGCATGTGCTAGCGTCACAGTCTACAGTTATCAGGGCAAGCGCTTATAAGAGCGAAATCGGCTAGACGTGCGTGTTAGTCAGGGTGACCGCGAGGTACCACGGCTGCCGCTTCTTTGGGGTAGACTCTCAGCCCTGTCTCGTTGACTAGAGTTGCATGACCTCCGCCGTGCTGGAGAAGTAGCCGTGCCAACTGTCCTGCATGACACTGCCGCAGCCCAAATGATCAGATGTTGGAAGTCAAGGATCTCAAACCGTCGCTCGGCTTCTTTGTCGTCCAACTCGCTTTAAGGTCCCTCTCCTGACAAGATGAAATACGTGACCAATCCAAGGGCAAAGATATCATCTGACCGGGTAGGTATATAATCGCGGCCCCAAACACCAGACTCGTATCTAGGCCCCGAGAAACAAGTAGGAGATGGCCCGCCAGGAAGCGAGCATTCAGCCAAGCCACAGATTTGCATGTCTAGATTCTCGTCGAGCAAGAAATTGTGCGGCGCAATGTCGTTATGCGTCAGCCCTGCGGCGCGGATAACCGCAGGAGCTTTTGACATTTGCAGCATCTACCGTAGCCGAAAGTCATGACTGGATCTGCTGTCGTAGTCAGGCTTTCGGATAGCTCTCCAGGTCTCCGTTGAGGCAGTGTTTCCGCGTCAGGACACAGGACCCAGGGTCCCAATCTATCATCACAGGTACAGACGAGCTGGGGCCGATCATCTGGTAGACGGAGGACTCTCGGTTTAGACTCTGTCGGTTCTCCCACTCATTTTTGAGGTAGTAATGTTTCATCTTGGGGGGTTTGGCGTCCGGGATGCGAAGAAGACGTGTTCAGCACAAACACAATTGCAGGCTTACTAGTCTGCGTTCAACTGCTGGCAGCTGACAGAAGTGCCGACCCAATCATCGTCAGCACTTACACCTGTGCCGAAGGGAAGGACCAAGTAAAGCAGGCAGGGAAACAAGCACTATTCGTAAACACTTTTACAAACAACAGAAGGAATTTGGCTCCACCCTTGACTTACAAGTCAGGGATGTTCTAGGGCAACCACCCTGCCGCCCGAACAGTGGAGCACCCTCCCATCATAGGCGTAACCCGGCCGATTTGGGACATCCCGAACGGGGATAACGGTTCTGCATAAGCCCATGCGATGGTTTTGGGCTGCAGATGCTGTGCAGATGGAGCGAGCGAATGGGACGCGTTCCACGTGAGTCCGCCCAGCCTTCTCGCGGAACTGCGCATTCTGACATTCCTAGCTGAAGATGCACTGCTGCCCAGCAGGCTGCACTGCCTAAACCTCAGCCCACGACACCTTGCCCTCCCCTGCGAAGTCGGTGCACTTTCCGATACACGACGCTACTATGGATCGAGCACGTCCGCACCCGCGACTGCTGCGGGCGATACAACCTTCCGCGGGCCCCACCAATCCTCAAGATATCGCTGCGAGGGTTGCGGCTCTTACAACGGCGTTAGATGACGAAACAATAAACCCCGACGAAGCCAACAAAGCAGGGTGGACGGCACTATTTTACGCAGCGAACAGGGAGCCCCTGAGTTTCGAACTACTGGATACATTACTCAACCACCCCAGGGTCGACGTCGGCCACCAGGACGCCGAGGGCCAGACGGTCCTCCACTACGCTGCGGCGGCAGGTCACTGTGGAGTTGTTGAAAGACTCCTGCAACGGCATGATGCATGCGGAAAGCTTGTCGATGTCGGTGACAAAACCGGAAGGACGCCGCTGTCGTGGGCAGCGGGAAATGGCCGCACGGACGTTATCCACGATATCGTCAAAGCCTACCCGCACTCATGCCACCAGGGGGATAACAACGGCCGCAAGCCCCTTTCGTATAGCACTCGTAAGGGGCCGGCAAAGGCAGTGTCCTTCTTGATTAAGGAAGCACCTGACTCAGTCCGCTCGACCGACAACGACGGAAGGACAGCACTTTCGTTCGCAGCAGGGGCGCCCGTGCCCCCGGGCTTGTTTGATCGGGGGAACCGCTCGACGACCGAGGTAATAGAACTTCTGTACGAGGACAGTCCCGATCTTATCCACGCCCCCGACCGTGGTGGCGGAACGCCTCTGTGGTGGGCTGTCAAGGACAGGAACACTGCCGCCGTGGAAACCCTGCTCCGTCTCCAACCAACACTCAACGTTCTTGAGGAGGGAGTTGTAAACGACGTTTCGTCACTACAACTAGCACTCCAGTCACGAAGTGCGTCGATATATCTTCCATTATTGAACAGAGTCCCGCCCCCCCCCAGGCACACAATATTGTCCGCCTGCTGCAGCCGGAGGCGATGGTAAACTTTGTGCACTGCCTCCGTCCCCATCAATACCGAGGGATTGGGGCTCTTGCGAAGGGAGATCCCCTAGAAGAGAGGGATGATGATGGTCGGACGGCTCTCCATGAAGCCGTGAGAGTCAACTCTGCTGCGGTGTTATCGGAGCTCCTCGATCTTGGGGCGGATATCAACGCGACGGATATCAACGGCTGGACACCGCTGCACGAGGCAGTAGCGCTAGGCGCTGTTGGTCCTGTGCAGATTCTGCTCGAGCCCAATCGCAACGCCGATATTGATGCGAGGGACGGCTCTAAAATGACGCCGTTGCGTGTGGCTCTGGAGAACCGCAGGGATTCGGTGATTGACCTGCTGTTAGGCCATTCTGCAACTCTCGACGATCTCACAGCAAAGAACTGGCGCGACTCATGCCACAGGTCCCAGCTTTCCAGAAATATTCTCGAACTATCTGAGGCTCCTGACGTGGCCTCTAGGCGAATGAAACGTATACGACGGACACGGCGGTTAATCCCGGAGCGGGATTTGTTGGATGGGTTGCCGAATGAAGGCGAAAAGAAACTCTTGTCCGTCACAACTTCCCTTGGCTCCCCTCACTGCGAATGCTCAGACTGTTATCATGTCTAACATATTATAGTTTTGCGCTTGATGAAAATGTGCCATGGACAGAAATCCTAGGCAGGATCGTCAGCTGTGAGCAGGATAGACGCAGCTTTGTCCGCGTGGGTCCGGCTGCGGCAGGCTGTTGCTTTGATTATGACATCCAAGAGCAAGAGCAAGCGTTCATGACTCGAGTTATAGTCAAAGCAAGACTGCCGCACAATGAATCATCAGAGGCCAGCCCACTAGACATGCAGCTGCACAACTGGCGTTTGTGTGAGGCTGTGTGGGAGGTAGGGACACGGCATGATTCAACCGCGCCTGGGATCCGGTTCTTCAGCATGTTGTCACATGGCAGGGTTCCGTCCAATGAATTCGATTTCATGCGCCTTCTTTTCGAGGATTCCAAGGCGGAGTGGCTCCGAGCCTGTAAGGCTGTGGAAGCACATATTGTTTCCGAAGTGAGTCCGTATCTAGGGCGAAGTTTCCCTGTCCGCATTCATCCTGTAGTTTCCACTGATTTATGTGACAGAGTGACTCCCAACTACAACGGAGAGAGACGACCCTTGTCTGTCTCGATCACCTTGCCTCTGACGTGAGCAGCGTGGCTCTCTTAAAGAGACGTTCGCGCGAATATGTTGATGGTGGCAGGGTACTCGTGGACTACAGCCGCTCCCACAGCACCAGAAGCTCCCCTCAGAAGGATATCCAAGAGGCGGTGAAAGCCATCGACCAGTTCTCTAATGAAGTCAGCGAGAAGCTATCTACCTTGGACCAGACCGTCCGGAACATCCTGCACCTGGTGATCATGCCCCCTTGCCCAATGCCCTTTAGCGAGTGTTCTAGGCCCTAACCGTGCCCTAGGAGTTCACATGGGTTTCTGTTAAGGAGGCCCATCGCTCGGCTAGCCTGGCTGAGAGCATGAATCGGCTTAGCTGGATCACGGTATGAGTCCATGGATCTGTTGAGCGTGGCAGAACCACTCTAAGCCAAGTCTAGTTTATTTTCCTTCCCGCCCTCTTCGCATCGGTACGCAGCCTTCTCTTGTTTCTGGATAGAGACTTACACTGTCTAGAGTCTTTTTGGCATGAACGTCAACCTCCTGGAAGACAATCCGGACTGGCGATGGTATCTCGCGTTTGCCGGGGGCTTTCTCATTCTGACGCTTGTCGGATGGATTGGCTCTAAACTCTATCAGGTAGGTGTGAAAACTGGAGGGCCTTGGGGGAGAAGCTGACACCCGAACGAAACAGAAGGAGGGGTTTGGGAGACACCTGAAGAACATGGCTGCGAAGGTACAGGATAGGTTCCGTGCAAAGAGCCCCGCCAGCCCTGATATGACGAACGACAACCGCTCGCCGAGGAGAAGTATTGGATCAGTGTGAGAGCTCGGGTGAACTGAGAGCGCTGTTGCGAGATGCCGAAGTTGATTGAAGAGTTGCCGAATTAGGAGACGCGGCTTCGATGTTGCTCACTTACCCCAGCCTCGATGCCGCCAAGGATTACCAGATTGACACATAGACAACGCAATAACATTAGAAAACAGATGCCCGGGGCATTGCCAGGGCGGGGCGCACGGCCCGGAGACCCAGTGCACAGCCTGTGGGGATATTGGCGCCGAGAAGTTTCGTGAGCTCCTATTGCCCTCATTTTTCCCGCTTGAATTTAACCGTGAATATGAAAGTTACAATACCATCCTCAAATTTACACGAGCCCCGCCGCGAAATGACGGTGCAAATTACACCAGAGAACCGCTAGATAGACTTGTCGGGTTTATTAACACGCGTGGGACGCGTTCTTGTACTTTTCTCGCCGTCCGCCCAACTCCCGCAGTTCGTCAGCCATAGCGCATAGGAAAGGGACGACGGCTTACGCAGAATTATAAGATCAAGATGCCTTCCCGTCTTGTGCTTGGCGCCATCACCCTCGCCGCCACGATCACGGGCGTCCTGGGAGAGGACCTCGAGTCGTGCGGCGACGCGCAGTACTACCCCAGCGAGTACACCTGCTTCGACGACTCCACGCTCTGCCCCATCCTCTTCGGGCTTCCCAACCAGCCGTGCAATGGCGGGTGCTACGCCCCGGAGATGTACGAGTGCGAGTCCGGGAAACTGGACCTACTACCCGAGTCCGAAAGCCCGTTCAAGCTGGTGTCTCACAGTGCAGTGAGCAGGGTGGAGGGCTACCAAGTCAGGGCTTGTGGGAACTACCTGGCCATCGGCACCGGGGCGAGAGAGTGTAATTCTTGCGATGAGGGCGCTGCGTGTGATGAGTATGGGAACGAGACAGTCTTGCTTGGGAGTGGCGAAATGGTGAGTCGGAATGATTTACAAAGAGGCAAATCGAACACGACTAATATCTCACATTTTTAGGCCGCGGATCTCCCTGGCGGACAGTTTTGGTACGTGAACCCAACAGACGGCGCTCTGATGTTCACCGAGGGCGGAGACGAAGAGGAGGCTGGGATTGAGCTCGCCGGCCAGCAAGTCACAGGTAAACTGCAACCTCTCAACCCTGTCCTACGCTCGCGATTGGGTGCTAATATTTTCCTCTTTTGACTTGCCAGTCCACGAGGACGGCTTCTTCTCATTCACAGGCGCGCGCCACTACTGGCTGGCCTGCCTCCGAAGGCTGCCGGGCGGAACTGTCGGGACAACGAGGAGCTGGAGGATCTTTGCCCCGACCCCGGAGAATTTGGATAACGACGACTGCGAGCAGATCAAGCTGGTCGCCCAGTCTGTCGCGGACAGGACGCAGGGTGCTTACAAGTACGAATGAATGAGTGAGAGTAGAAACAATTGTTTATAAATCGTTCTAGTAGATTACGTTAAAGACAACCCCATGGCGCTAGCGTTCCGCTCTCTTGTAAGCCCAAGCCTCCTCTTTAGGCCCATGCTTATGTTTCCCTTTGCCATGTCGGCCAACCACTTCCTAAGACACAATCCTGCCGTCCCGAAGGATCCGAGCGCTGGCTGTGCCTGTCAGTGACACGTTGCTGCCTAATTAGGCATAGCGCAGAAGCGGACGGGCTGAAGAAAAATCGGGACAAAACGAGGGCAGCGATGGAATTTGGGCGGCATTTCAAGCTCCTCTCCCCCTTCCGAGCTCAATCTCATTCGCAATATTCATCCAGCTCATATTCTAGCCCCTCTATACATCACTCTTCAACATGAAGTTTCCCTCGGGCCTGTCCATCACAGCTTCTGGCTTCCAGCTGCTCATGTTCGGCGGCCGGAAGGAAGGCCTCACCCCGGAGGAGTACCGCGACCACTACGAGAACGTCCACATCCCCCTCATGAAGAACCTAACAGGCGACACCTTCCCTCTCACCCACGTCCGACACTACGTGAAGCGAGACGGGCCGCCCGGCTTCCCGGCGGCCGTCCTGATGGGCGACCAGGCGGACTTCGACTACGACGCTGTGGCGGTGCTCACGTACAGGGACGAGGCGCACTTTGACGCCAACTGGGCCTTCTTTGAGGACGAGGAGACGGCGAGGTTGATCAAGGAGGACGAGGAGAAGTTCTCGGCGTGGACGACGGGTGTTTTTATTGGGCCGACTATTGTTACCGATACGAGAGACTAGGAGTGGGCGCTCGAGCTTTTATGGCAGGGAAAGGGGGGTCCGATCGATGCAGTTTAGGTCGGGTGGATTGTTGTGACGAGTTTTAAAAGGTGCAGGTGTTTATATCCACGGCCAGTGGGTGGCGGTAGATGGTTGCTGCCCCTGGATCTCCGGCGAGATTGTGTACCTGGCTGTCCTACACTGTCTCACAGCGACAGTACGCTTGGTGCCCAGGGGCTACGACCGTACTCGGGAAGGGGCTGAATAGTCGGCCGGCGTCCTTTCTCTCGGCAGAACTTTGTCACACATCTTTAACAGAGGTGGGCTCGTTAGGCAACTATGGCGAGCGTACAATTCTAATCCGGTTTCACGCTAGTATTCATCGCACCCTTAACATAATCATTGCTACCAGCTACACATGGCCCGTCTCGCAGTTTGGCCCACTTGAAGTTGTTTAATTACTGTGTCAGGTAGCGGAGTGCTACCTCGAGCGCCATCAATTTGCCGGTACTGCCGCTGGAATTGCAGACGTGAGCCGGATCGAAAACATAATCTCAACCCACCGTTATGTTGCTCGAGGTGTCCACATGGTTGGAATTATATCCGCCCGCGTAGCTTGACCCATGCGTATAGTTTGCGGTACCAACGCCAGCTCATCGCTCCCACACGCCCGAGATGAAACACCCCTAGCTTACAGTTAACTAACTCGTCATCCTGCTTCACATTGAAGTCGAGTGCATTGCCGAAGCCCCCCTTCGCCTCTTCTTTCCGTCCCATAATCCAAAATACCGCCAGTCGCCGAAATGTCCCAAATTCCAAATGACGAATGGGATTCGGCAGAGGGCAACGTGCTGAGCACGTCAGCCCAGAATGTGATCCGAGCTCGCAGCACCAACCAACGGACATAATGCGGGGAAAGCATTCGCACAAAGGAGCGCCCACATGCAGGGAGGAATCTTCCACGCCCCTAACGGCCAGACACTAGCCCGAACCAGCCTCCTTGGCTGTGATGATCCCAACTGGTGAGCTTTCTCAGTCCTCCCTCCCTCGAGGCCCCCGCATTCCCGGGGAGGTCCGGACTGGCGCGGCTCCGGCGCTGAGGTTACATCGAGCGCCACAGGGCTGCAAGGGGTGTTGGATGTCCGGCGACACAGCAGGCGGGCCTGACGCAAGGGCCTTGGCGTTGCGGTCGAGTCCCCTGTCTCGGGCAGTGTTAAGGTTATTACGGACAGGGGGCCTTATCTCGCCAAGTAGCTCCCGTCGCGCCCGGCCCGAGGTTGGAGCATGTGGTTCCCGGGCCGTTTTGAATATTGCGACGGTACGCCCGTCTTTGGAAAGAGGAATGTGATGGAGCAACTCGATTTTGGACTGACCTTTCTCGAGCTGGGGTGATGTGTGTGTGTGTGTGTGTGTGTGTGTCTCGGGGTGGCCGGATCAAGGGCCCGCGGCAAGCCACACTTCGGGTGTGGACGCGTCGAGGCGTTGTTACTATGGGGCCGCTGCTTCGTGCGCCCTCCTTTACGAGTCGGCGTCCTTTTGGCAATGTCCTGGGCTGCCTGCCTGTTCGTCAGGACTATCAACTTTTTGAGATATAATTTGCGAAGCCTGGCTACACAGAAAAGTCCCGCTTGAGGCGAGTGGGAAACTGGGAAATCGGGATCGACTCTTGACTGACATGTTGACTTTCCGGCGGGTTCTGTGAGACAGACAGCTACCGGCGGTGCATGTCTGGACTTCTTTTGACGCACCATGTTTTCGGTGTGATAGCGATTGGAAGTACACACTCGGAAACCCTCAATGTTCATACATGGTCTTATGACACTTGATACTCATGGACCCGACCCTCGCAAGCTCAAAAACCTCTCGTTAGGCGATGCGCAGATCGGGCAGCCATATGGACATACATAGCCACGTGAGATTGGAACGGTGTCAGTGTTAGTGTGGCCCCATCACCTTGGCTACGTTCACATCACAGCAATGCCACACACCCTCTCCCTTGTTCGTCCCTTTCTCTCCCATTGTTTTGTTTATCCCTTGCCTCTTCCATGACGAAATGTTTTTGTTTTTCGCTCCCTGCAGCAGCGCTAGCGCATCGGACGAGTAGCGTCGGGTTGAGCGGCGCAATTTCATGCTAGATCCAGCCGGTGGCGCACATGTCACACGCCACACGTTGGGCTGAAAGACACCGCCCTTGAAAGACAGCGGAGGAGTATACATATTCCCTCGCCCGTCGCTCGTCTGACGGTGGGCTGTTCTCTGTGGGACCGGAACATCTTTCATTTCGCTAAAATAACCGAGGAAATGGCTGTCCTCCGCTATATCTACGCATTTGCCGCCCTCTCCTTCGGGCTTCTAGGCCACTGCTCTCGCCTGCAGCGGAATGAGCCCGACGATCGAGTCTGTTCGAAAACGTTCTCGGAGCTCGCAGAGCAGCTCTCGCCCGGCGCCGAGATTGTCAGCCCATCTCGCCCGGAGTACGAGCGATGGCAATCCTACAAGCCTCCCAGATACACTGTTGTGGTTGAGGTTGCCGTTGAGGAAGATGTGCAGAAGACGGTTGGTGCAGCCTCGAAGCTTGGGTTGAGTTGAAGCGCTCGGGGTGGTAACTGTCTCCAGGTACGCTTTGCGAACAAGCATGGCTTCAGCTTTCTTGCGGTGGACGGTGGACATGGCCAGACCCCTTCCCTCGCGGCGATGCAAGACGGCATCGCGATATCTCTTGTCAAGATGAAAGGCATCGAGCTCGATGACAGTGGCGAGGAGGCCGAACTGGGACCAGGACTTATTAACGGGGGCCTAATCAGGGGCCTATTGAAACATGGAAAACAGACATGTAAGCACTGCCTATCCACCACTCATAGCAGCCTCGTCTAACCACAGCTTTCCTAGCAACGGGTATATGCCTGTGCGCTGGTGTCACGGGGATCATGCTCGGGGGAGGCCACGGGCTCCTGCAGGGTTATTACGGACTTGTCGCGGACCAGCTGCTGGAGGCGCGCGTCGTGCTGGCTGATGGCAGCGTGGTTACAGCGTCGCATCCCGAGAACACTGACCTCTTCTGGGCGCTGCGGGGCGCGGGACACAACTTTGGTATCGTCACTAGCTTGAAGATCAAGGTGTACGAGCAGTTCGACAAGTGGTCAGAGGTCCAGATGATCTTCTCTGGCGACCAGTTGGAGGAGGTGTTCGAGTTGTCGAGCAAGTATGTTGACCAGGCTGACCGCCATCAGGGGCTTTTTGTCTGGCACAACTACCTGAGGATCCCCGACGTCAGTGACAAGGTGAGTTTGGATTTCTACTGCTACTGGGCACTGGGCTGATGCTAACCTCAACGAAGACTGTTATCCAGATGAGCCTGATAGCTCCGGGCTCGATTGATGATGTAGAGCCATACGCAGCCCCATTCAGGTCTATGGCGCTGTCGGAGACTCAATATGACAGCGTACCGTACCTTGAGATATTCGACATCAACCTCGAGGTCGAGGACGGGCCCATCTGCGCGAAAGGAATGTATAGGCACTTGTCCCCGGTCTATCTGCCACAATACAATACGACATCCCTGCGCAAGGTATACGACATCTACAACACCATCACGGATAAACTCCCGGATATTGCAGAAACCTCTTTCTACATTATTGAGGGGTATGGCATGGATGGTGTTGCGTCCGTTCCTGTCGAAGATTCGGCGATTCCAACCAGGGAATTTTCTCTGTTGTTGTAAGTTGAGAACTCCGATTCGCGCCCACTTGCGGCTCTCTCTGGCCCTGTTGCATGTTGGACTAACAGGGTTGTCATGCAACCAGGAGCACGGTATGGGGATACAAAGACCCTTCATACACCAGCGAAATCAAAGCTGCGACCAAGGAAATAAGGGAGGCGCTGGTGGAGGGCAGCGGGTCTGATCAACTCTTCGCTTATGTTAACTACGCGGATGGAGACGAGACCTTTCAGGATATCTACGGGCATGAGCCGTGGAGGCTAAGAAAGCTGAGGGGCCTGAAGAAGAAGTATGATCCGACGGGCGCTTTCAACTTCTACGTGCCGATCCATGACTGAGAGAAGTGTCGCGGGAACGGGAAGACGCGGCAATTCGGAGGTTTCGAGTGCAACCCAGTGTAGAGGGAGCAAGGGAGGAGAACTTGAGATGAGTAGAATTGGAAGTATATACATTGAAATGAATGAAGAAGAAAACAAAGCATTTGGTGGCAGGATTCGACTGGTGATGGCGAGCAAGAGCACGTATACGAACTTGGCGAGATCCCAACATTGATGTACCAGCAACAGCCACTCACTTCACACCCAACCCATCTGCCACTCAGTAGCTCAAGAAACCCCAGCCACTCCGGTTTGGGTCCTTACGTTGATCCAACTTAAATCAATCTGTTTTCGCCGTCCAGCACCAGGGCTTCCGTGGCTTCACCTAGTCCTATAAGCGCTCCACCTAGACAGATTATACTTCCCAACTTTTTGTCCGGTGGTTTCATCCTATGCTCCATACTTGGGCCGACTACTGTTCTGTTTTCGCCTGTATCATATCCCCGTCCGTGTAACACTCTGCATGTGCATCTGTCTCTACACGAAAGCACTGATTGGGCCGAATAAGCGCCAGCACATCCAGAGAGCCTTCTGGCCTGCACCCGGACCTGAGCAGCGAAAACCATTCCTGCAGCTGGAGATCTCTCGTTGGTCGGCTGTCGGGCCGTAAATGTGATGGAATTGCGGGACCTCAGGCCTCCTCGCCCACTGCCCAACCCCCCGCACATTTCCTTCTTTTCTCACGACGTCGACACAGACACCTTGTCTAAGCAGCCCGCGACCGACGCCCCCTTTCTAATACCTACGCATATGTCAACGACCATGTCGCGGCTCCACACCATTCCACCTCGTCTGATCCTACTCGCTTGCTTTGTGGTGACCGCAAGAGCAGATGGCTGGGACGACTTTGCCAACAACCTCGCCACGGACCTCGCGCCGCTGGTCGCGCTCTTCGGCGAGCAAGCCACGAAGCAGTACCTCAGCGAATCGACCAGCATGCTCGACAACTTCATCTTCGCCATGGCGCCGCTGGGGATCCTCACGGCGGTCGTGTCGGCGATCCGCGTGTGCGGGGGCCCGTCGCTGCGGGCCTTCATAGGCCGCGCGAAGGAGGGGGGCGGGATAGCCGAGGCGGAGCTCTGCTCGTCCACAAGCCGGGATGTCTGCGAGCTCTACCACAACGGCGCCATCGTCCGGGTGTTTGGCCGCCCGAAGATCCTCGAGATCGTGCATGACCGAAGCGCGCCGCTCCCCGAGGGCGGAGACAGCAGGGCCACGCCGGGGTGTGGCATCTACACCTTTCAAGAATACATCAACACGGACCTGGCCAAGAAGGCCGGGTGGGTGGAGCCGGGGACCCGTTTCGGCGCCGCAAATAAAGCTCAGCCGGAGAAGCGCGACGAGGTTGAGCTTGAGGAAGGGTCTCCGGCCCAGAGCGATAGCCAGAAGTATCCTTACAGCAACACGAACGAGTTCGCCCCGAACCCGAACCTGTCCTTCAACATCGGGATACGCGAGCAGCCCATCTTTATCATTTGGCTCGCAGCTATCACCGGTTTAGTTCTGCAAGCTGCCGTCATCGTCTTTGGTTATCTGGCCACATACAGGTTCAAGTGGGAGAAGGAGGACGCCCTTCCTCCGCCCTGGGCTTTCCCGCTGATGGCAACTGGGACCGTCCTTCTGGCACTGGGCATGTTCTCTTGCGCGTTCCTCGTGGAGAATAGCACCAAGGAAAGGGTTTTCCGCAAGTCCCCCGCCGAGAATAACCGCAGCCCAGTATTCTACGTGGTGCAGCCCGGCAACCAGACTATTGGCGACCAAACCTTCGACTCGTTCTCGTTCGCCGATGTTTCCCGCCCGCTGCGCAAGTACATCACGTCATGGAAGGTACAACAGAATCCCAAATTGGGAGTCTGGCTGGCCACCGGGGTTACAATAGCCGGGTTCGTCCTCCAATTCGTTGGCCTGAGAGGGATGCACTCGGCCGTCTCCATGTCCCAGCTTGGGGTGATGCTGTTCATGACCATGGTCCGCGCGGGCCTGAGGACCCAGCGCATGGGCCTGGAGCAGAACCTCCTGCATGATCGTCCCGACCAGGTTGAGGGCCACGAGCTCGACTGGCTCGCCCTGCGCATGGCCCAGGAAACGGAAACGCCCGGAAAGCGCAGCGAGGAGCGGAAACTCTGGTCGGTGGTTAGCAGCTCGAGGCTTAGCGACAACCCTGGTGTTGACCAGCAACAACCATCCGAGCCCGAGTTGGCCGGTCCGGCTCCGACGGGCCCCCCAAAGGGGAATGGACCCAGGCCAGGTTTGAACTCGGCCCAGCGGGCGCTATTATACCGCGCCCGGCTTGCTGAGCTGACCAGCCAGCCAGGGACCGCCGAGTTGCGAACGTCAATCGCGTGGGGCGAGCCGCTGGTAAAGGTGCGGCAGCAAGCCCGGCAACTGAAGCAGGCCATCGAGTCTAGCGCGAATGTCCTATTCGCCCAGGCGAAGATCAAGCCTGACTGGAAGGATGCTAAGGCTATCCCGTGGGTCCTCAAAGTGGCGGAATCTTCCGTGTCCGATCGACTCACCTCCCGCATGGAGAGTACCGGGCCAAAGGTTGCCGCGGGGTCGCCCGTTCGAGAGGCAACTCCACCTAGCGTTTGCATCTACCTACACAGGCGGCCATACAGCAAACAAGGGGTCGAGTGGGAGGTGAACCAACATTATCTTGAGGCCATGCTTGGCCTCTGGGCCTGGTCGATTACCTCGGATCCCGACATGGAGCTTCGCGACAACTTCGAATTCCGGGTGTCCGCCGCATCCGAAGCACGAACGTCCAGAATCATGGCAACTGGAGCCACGAAGAGGGACACAGACCACGCGGAAACGGACCTGAAGCTTTGGTTCGAAGACTTTCCGTCCTCGATGTTGGTTGAGGTCACGGAAACCCCTGTCCCAGAGGAAAGCGGACCGCATAGGGTATGGCAATTACGACGGGACGGGACGGTTGAAATGTTGAAGAGATTTAACGGCTCCCCCGGGAATATTTCGAGGGACCTGCGCAGGTTCTACGGTTGGCAGATCGTCCCTAACGATTCATCATCGACCGGCATGATCGCCCTAACAACCACCGTGGGCCAGCCCATCACCACCGCTTGCGCCCAGGAAATCTATCAGTCATTTATCTACACTTTCGCCGAGTTAGTTGACTCCATTCAGGCGAAGTCAGTTCCCGCTATAGGTAAGAGGGGCCTGTATTTCAGTAACGACGTGGTGTCGCGGTTGGTGGAGTGTTTTGTGGAAAGCGGCATTGGCTCCGCTCAAGACGCCCATTCTCTTATCATCCCTGCCTTCCTACGACAGAAAACTCTGCCTCTGCTAGAAGACGCCCTTCCATCCCTTCACTCGGCCGCCGAGCAGCAGAGGAAGAAGGGGAATCTGCGCGGGGCAGAGGACATCCTCAAGACAGCATGGAAAGCTGCACTGGAAATGCACGACGGCCAGGACAACACCATGTTGGACGCAACCATGCTGGAACTTGGCGAACTTTACCGATGCGCCCTTTCTGGGATCTCCAGAATGGAAGTAGATTTCGGACGCAATGGGATTCTCGGCCTCAATGATACTCTGTGGTCAAGGAACGACCGTTTCTGGGTGCATCCTGGGTCCCCCTGGACGCAGGAGGACACGGAGAGGTTCTTCCCTTCAATCGCTGACATATCGGCCCGCTACGCTGAAATTCAACGGAAATCGGCTAGCCACCCTAAGCTCAAAGCAAATGCCTTGGACGTTATCAACGCGATCTCTAGGGGCGATCGAGCAGGATGTCTATGGTTGATGAGCCGGGCTCAGGAGGTCTTGGCCGTCGACAAGAATGGCCGTACTGTGCTTTCTTGGGCAGCCCAGCGAGGATGGTTGGAAGCTCTCAAAGCGGCGCTAGATGTTGGCTCAATGATCGACTCGAAAGATCGTTTCCAGCGAACACCGTTAAGCTATGCAGTCGAGGAGGGCCACGTCAATGCTGTGGAAATACTGTTGGCTAACGGGGCACTGCCTACGAACCATGACAGCTCCGGCCGCACTCCCTTGTCGTACGCTGCTGCACGTGGTTCTGTTCCTGTCCTGGATATGTTGTTGCGTGATCGTCGGGTGACGGTATTCTCGAAGGACAACCACGAGCGCTTGCCATTACACTGGGCAGCCAAGGAAGGGCAACGAAGAATACTCGATCGACTGTTGCGGAATGAGCAGGCAGAAACCCTAGAGATGCGTGACTATAAGGATTACACGCCTTTAATCGTTGCACTCTCGAACTTTCATACAGCCACTGCGAAGTCCCTCGTGGAGAAGGGAGCAGAGATCAAGCCGGCCTTGGAGTGGGCCATCAAGGAAGACAAATGGGCGTGCGCTGTGTTTTTGCTGCGGGTTTTGAACCAGAAAGACAACGGGGCGAAGGGGAAGTTGTCGCTCACCCTCAAAGTAGTGCTTGGAGAAGCATTGCATTGGGACTCGCTAAGCGAAAGCAGCGAGGCACCTGCATCGGCCGAGAGAGCAAACGGGATCGGGATCTACATATATGACGATCAAGGAAGTCCGATACCTCTCACTGTGGGCATTATACGAAAACTCATCTCTTGCCATTTCTTATTGCACAATAAGGGATACTCAGCTGCTGCAAGGCTTCACAGACAAGGGGAGACCATCATGCACAACCACGACGTGCGGACGGTGGACCCTGCGGTTGGGCTGCTCCTGGATCAACTCGGCGCTGGGCCCAAGGTCACGCAGGAAACCTTCGAAATGGCAATTGCTGTAGGTTCTCCAAAGGCTATAAAACTGTTTTTGAATGAGCGCGCAGAGACTGTTACCATCACAAGTGCAGTAGTGCAGAAGGCAGCAACCAATGAGTTTGGCCCGCAGGCGATGGAGCTGCTGTTGAACAAAAGAGGCAGAGATTTCAAAATCACAGATAAGGTCATCCAGGCAGTTGTAGGGATCAGATGGACTGCAGGACTGAGTATACTGCGCCTGCTGCTGAACAAGCGAAGAGCAGAAGTGAACATTACAGGCAGGGTGCTTCTGGTTGCTGCGAAGAACCCAGAGGGTAGCTCTGCGTTAATGCAACTTCTGCTAGAAGCACGTGATGGTGGAGAAGAGGTCACAGAAGAACTTCTGAAGGTTGCTGCACAGAACGAGGGCTGCGGCTGGGGGATAATGCGGGCTCTCTTAGCAGAAGGAGGCGCTGGGGTAGAAGTCACTGAAGAACTTCTCAAGGTTGCTGCAGGGAACCAGGGAGGGGGCGAAAAGCTGATGGAGATTCTCCTGGACAAGGGAGGCCCAGAGGCGAAGATCACAGAGAGTGTGGTCTTAAAAGCAGTGAAGAACACTGTGTGTGGCGACGAGGTCGTGGCCTTCTTGCTGAAGAAGCGAGGTGCAGAGGTTATTGTGACGAAGTCTGTGCTCGAGGCCGCACGGGAGAATACCTGGTGCGGGAAGGAAATATTAGAGTCACTAGCTGGGAAATTTGGCCAGGACAAGGTGGAAAAGGCAACAGAGGATAGGGGATAGTCGGGTAGATCAAGAGGGTGCGAATTAATGACTGATGTTAGGCAGTTTGGTTTGTGAAATCGAGAGTCGACAGTGACACGGCACGTGGAGAGAAGACATCCCGTTGCAGTAGCAATAACAGTTGGCCCCTTGAAAACTCCTATGCTAAGACATGAGCACAGCATTCTCAAAACACAAAGCCCCTATGTAGGACATAAACAACCTGCTACCACTATCACTGTTTGCTTTCTAGCAGACCCTCAGACTAAATAACAGCGTTCTTAACCCTCACAAAGCATTGTGTTGGCTCGCGCGCAAAGCGCTGCACGGCATCATAACCGCTCAGTCCAGCCGGGGTCGGACACAGCTCGAAGGACCACACGGTCATGCCGAACATGATGCGGAGCGACTGCAGCGCAAGACGCCGGCCGAAACAGCCACGGGGCCCGAGACCGAAGGCCATCGTCGGCCCGGCCATGGGGTCAAAGGTCTCGGCGCCGGTGCCCGGGTCCACGCGCAGCCACCGCTCCGGCCGGAAGGCGGCGACGTCGGCGTCGTCCCAGTCGCCCGTCAGACCCTTGGTGTTACTCTCGGTGGCGCGGCGCGCACCCGGGGATCTTGACGCGTCGTCCACGGGTAGGGCCGGAGCGACGTAGCCCGCGCCGTTGCCCATGAAGAAGACGTCTGTGCCTTTTGGCACATGGTGGCCCAGCACGAACGTGTCTCGAAGCGCCACGCGCACTACAAAGTCGATCGTGTTGGCCTTGCGCAGCACCTCGTTCACCACGGCGTCTAGGTAGGGTATGTGAGCGCGCGTGAGCTCGTCGTACGTGGGCAACCGCCCCTCCCTCTCCGCATCCGGTAGAGCCGCCCTCAGCTCCGCCCGGAGCCGCCCCTGCGCCGCCGGGTGGTCCGTCAGCATCTTGACGCCCCACGCAGCCGTTGTGGCACTTGTGTCGTGCCCTGCCATCATGAAGCCCACGAACTCGTCGGCGATGGCGCGCTTGTGGTAGGCGGGCGGCCGGCCCTCGCGCGCCGCCAGCTCGCGCTCGCGGAGCAGCACCGAGTGCAGGGCGCTGTGGGGACGGTCGCTGTCGGTGTCCGTCTCGATCAACTCGACGGCCTCGTCGGTGCGTGCGCGCAGCCAGGCGTTCTTGGTGGCCGTCGCGCGCCGCAGGTAGGGCAGTTTGTGCATGAGCCACGCTGTTAGGCGCGGAGCGGGGGAGAGCTGCGTCTGCGTGAGCGAGTCGGAGAGCGTGAGCACGGCGCGGAAAATGTCGGGGATGTCGCCCTCGGGGAAAGTAACGGGCTCGTCCATGTCGGCTGGCAATGTCGGAGGGCCGGCGCGCTGCACTGCCTCGAGGCGTTGCACCGTGTTGCTATCGGCCTCGAGCAGGCCAAAGGACGAGGCGAAGATGGAGTCGAGCGCCCAGAAGGTGATATCCTGGTGCGGCGACCACGGCCGTCCCTCGGCGGTGTCGCACTTGGCCTGCCACAGCTTCATCAGGGTGCACACCGACTTGTACACCTCGGGCGCGCTGACCTCCCTCACGAAGGTGGGCGCCATGAGGTGGTTGATCAGGGCGCGGTTGTCCTTGAAGCGCGGGTCGCTGGACCGGAACTGGATGTGCTGCTCGGGAAGCACGCCGCTGATGATGTCGCCGAAGTGGTGCGCGCGGTCAAAGTCCTTGCTGCGGCGCAGGAGGATGTCCTGGCTCTCTAGCGGGTCCGTTACTACGATCCATGGCGAGGACATGGGCGTGACGAAGGCCTGAATGATCGGGCTTTGGTGTCGCTCTGTTAAAGACGTGAGCCAACACTAGGTCAGAGGCCCTTTTCGTTAGCGAAAGGAATGTGCAGTTGCTAGCCCTCGTTCTCCTCTCGCCGCGGAAAAGCTATTAGGAGTATGACGTACAAATACGCGCTTCGTCCGTATCACATAACGTATCATCTCGGGCATATCGCCGAGTAGCCCATTGGCTGCGTCTCGGTTGTACGGGATGCCGGGGAGTGGCTTGGGAAGGGCGGCGCGATAGCCTAAATACAGGGACACCGCCAGTCCGCCGACAAGCACGGCCTTCCCCTCGGTAGAGAGTAAAACGTCCATGGCTGAGACGTCAGGTGAGGCTAAGTAGGTCGAAATAAAGGCGTGCGCAAAGAGGGGGTGCCGGGCGGCAGTTTGGTGAGCACCGGTTGCTGCCAGACTGGAGGCTGAAAAGACTTCTTTGGCAAGGGACGGAAAACAGCAGCTGTAAGACATTTAAGTAAGCGGGTCCTTTAAAGCAGGACAGGAACGGCAGGTGGTATCGAAGTGGTCAGCGGTCAGCAGCAGACTAATAGGGGAGCAGCTACAAATTACCAGCGTTGCATTACAGGGCGGACCGTTGCGACGCTGCTGGCCGGCATGCGGCCGGGGCTCGGACCGGAAGGCCGCGATGTCAGCGTCGTCCTTGTCGCCTCCCGGCGCACCCGGCTATCGCAAGACGTTGTTTATAGGCAAGGCAGGTCTCACGTAGCCGGCACCCGAACCCCGTACGGTCCCTGGAGCTTGCGGGCAACGGGAGGGTTGTCCTCTGGTCGCCGTCCCCGCGACTGAAGAATGGTCAGCCCTGTGGGGCGTCGCTCCTGTGGCAGCTTGACAGTGCGCATGGCTAAATCGCGTGGGGGTAATTCATGAAAAGCATCGTACTCCACCCGGTCCTCAGGTGCCAGCGCTGCATAACAGCATGGTTGTGATGGCCCGAGCACCGTCCTTGCCGCTTCGGGGTCGTGCCCTGCCGAAAGAGGAGTTAGCGCCTTCTTTAGCGAGGGCTGTGCCGTGGATGGAGCATATGCAGGTTGATTTTTAACATGGTCCGCCGCCCCGACTCATGTCCTGTTTCGGCCAGATAGGCGGGTTCCTCCCCGTTCCTCCAAGTCCCAGGATCCGCGCAGGCGAGGTTTCGCTGTTATATTTGGCTGCTCACGCGCAAAAGTGTTCTGGACACTTATTTTCCGGTGATCAGATTGAGCAATCCGAGCCGAGTCTGTAAGTCTTGCTCATGCAGGTCTAGTGGGCTCGCGCGGTACTCCGGCCGCGGCCCACTGCCAGAGCCGTTGCGATGATGTCGCTTTGCCAGCCTGGCCAGCGTGTATTCGGTCGGCGGGCTGCAGCCTCCCACCGACACCTTCAAACGCATTCTCCAGAGTGTCTAGTCCAGCCCCATAACGTCCCAAAATATGACGCGCTCTCGTACACCTAGGGCGGCATGGCAGGAACGTACGACGTCGCCATCCGAACCGCGGACGCCCGGACCCGCCCCGGCGCTTTACCGTCACAGCGAGCCTCTTCGCAGCGCTTAATGTCCTCCGCTCCTCGACGGAGTCCCGCGCCCTCTAGATCGACGCCGTCGTGTCAACCAGGGAGACCTCGACGAGCGGGGGGTCCACGTTGCGCGCATGAGCCAGATCTACCTCTGCGCGGAGCGCGTCGTGGTCTGGCTCGGGCCCGAAGCCGGCGATAGTGCCGTGGCTCTCCGTGCCATGGATTGCGTCGGGGAGGCGCTGGAGGTCGACTGGCGGACGAGGAACATCACGCTGTCGCCAGGCGCGAAAACAGACGGTGGGGAGGGAGGCAAGTTTTGCGCGCTGGGTCCGGCGCTCTCGTCGGGGCAGCTGCGGGGGTGAGCAGGCTCCTGGAGAGGCGGTGGCTCACCCGCTCATGGATCCGGCAGGAGATTGGCGTGGCTTGTAAGGAGACCACCGTCCACGTCTGCGGCTCTGAGACCGTGCGGTGGGAGACCTTCGAGAAAGCGGGGTGGCCCCTCTACAGCAACCGCTTCCGCCGGACGGAGCCCCTATCCAAAGAAGAATCGAAGGAGCTGGCGGCGGGCGACGGACTTCTCGTTGACGTTAGTAATGGCGGCCGGCCGGGCGTCACTCTCGGACACGCCTTGTCACTGCGCCGGATCGTGCAAAGCGGTTCCGGGTGGTTCTCGGAGCCCGGGACTTTGCGGAGCTGCGGATCCCTCCCCGAGGATACAACCTGTCACTGGAGGCATGCATTCGGTCATTAAGCCCTGCCGGTACGGGGTACAGTCCCGGCACACTGAGGTAGCGTTCACCCGGGAAAACCGTATCTGCCTCGTCCCGATGCCGCGGATCCGGAGACAAAATCTGGGACCTGCTAGGCGTCGGCGCCCGCATGGTGCTTCGGCGCGTGGGAGAGGCCGAGAACAAGGTAGTCGGGGAGGCGTGGGTGGATGGCTATTGCAATAACGAAGCGCTGCTTGGCCCGTTGGACGAGGGGTCCGAGGCCGTGAGGGTGCTTCCGGAGGGCGGGCGCGTGTCGGTGCCGGCTGTGAAGGAGAGGGCGTCGGGTGAGAGTAGGCTTGCGGATCCGCGGCTGGAAAGGTTGCGTGGGCCGGAAGGGAGGGCGGCCGAAAGCTTGGAAGATGCGACGAACTTGATGGACGCTGTTACGCCCGATTTATTGAGAAGTGCTGGGGTGGAACTCAGGGAGGTCACTATTGTTTGAAACCGGGCGTTTGGAAAATTACAACGCTTGGGGTACACTTGGCGTGCGTTGGCTCTTATTGCGTACTATACCCCAGTTTTATATCACTTGAAAGTGCTATGTAGGCACTTGGTATTGCTTTTTGCAACGGGAGTGGGAATGATGTAGCGGTATTTCCGGGTGGACTAAAGGTGAGAAGTAGGCTGCCCCAGTGAGAGATATCCCGAGTGGTGGTATGGGTCTGTTTTGATTCTATATCTCTCCTCGTATAAAACCACGTGGTAAATGCTATCGTATATATACAACCAAAATTCTTCTTTCCGTCCGTCTCACCCTCCTACCCGACTGTGCTCCGGCCAAATGTATGAAAATGTAGGAACCAAGCCGCAATGCTAAGCCTACCATGCGACGGCGAAATCAACCCCTCCCGGACCACCAAATCCTTCGAGAACACCAGCCACCGAGGCTTTACGCGGGAGTCGCTTCCGCTGGCACCGCGTCCTCGCGAGCCGTGACCACAGCCCCTGCTTGTACCGCGCTCGGAATCGCCCCATCTATCAACCCTGGGCCAGGAACCGTGTATGCCGGTAGCGGGTCCTGCGAGATGTCGTATCTCAGCCCCAACTCATCTCCGGGTGTTCCGTACAGCTCGGTCCCTAATAGTCCCTCTGGTAGGTCCGTCCCGCTTCCTGAAACCATGACATCAATGCACTGAGGATAGTGCTGAGGTCCAAGGCCGGGTTTAAGGGCGTAGTGAAGGGCGATTAGCTCGTGCCGGACGACGTAGTTCCCTGGGGCGAGGGACGGCGGAATCTGGACGGTGTAGGTGTGGTTCGTGTGGATGAGGACGTCGGTTGCCCATATCCCAAATGCGCTGTAGTGTTCGTGCAGCGTCGCCGAGGGATCAATCAGCCCCACGGCATCGACCTCGAAGAACTCCAGCTCCGTCTTCTCGATCCTCATGCAATCCCCCGCATCTTCTCCGCAGTACGCCATGTACGTGATGATGGGTCCGTGGTGCGACTCCGGCCAGCCGTTCCACTGGAACGTGATGAAGTCGCCGGCGTCGAGCGGCGCGTTGCCGTTCGCGTTGCGGGCGCCCAGATGGCAGATGATGTCCGGGTGGGCATAGTCCAGCTCGCCGACCCAGCCGTCGTCAGCCACGTCGGTGCCCCAGGCGGCGAGGAATGCGGGGTTCGTGCTCGGGACGGTGTCATGGTTGACGGGGGTGAAGCCCGGGTAGCTGACGCCGTTGACGACGAAGCTGTTGACGAAGCTGTGGGCGAGGGCGCTGCCCGCCGCGAGCAAGGAGGAGAGAGTGAGGTCGAGGGCCCTCATGGTTCAGACAGCGTCCCGCGTGTCTTCGTCGCCGATGGTTGGGGGGTTGAGGATGCAAGCCCCGGCCGGATGTGAAGAACATATTTAGAACCTTTATTGCGGGGGAGCCGCTCCTTTCTCGAAAACGGGCTCCCCGTTCCTGGGTTATGCGGCTTTTCGAGAGCAAATCGGAGGAGCGGCACAATATGCGATTGCCACCATTAATATACAGTATATTGCCTCCGCATTCTAGGGTCCCACCTTTCCGGGGGTCTCCTGGGTAAATTGAGTAAACGGCATCTGGATCCGCGGGGAAAGACCAATGTCCAGGAAGCCGTCCGCTCGAGGCTAATATTTGTGGTGTTTGCGGCTTGCGGTCGTCCCACCCAGTGATCAGCAATTCCGTTTCCTGTTCCTGCAGTCGTGGGGCGGCAAGTGCCTGCAAACGCTTCCAATACTTCCCACATCTTCCATATTATCGATGCCTTTCGCTTCGACGGATGTTTCCGATCGCTCCTGCCGAATTTGTTTGTAGTTTGGGTACCTGGAGCAGGAATAGCTGCGTCGGAAAATAGAAAAATCGCTCTGGTCCGTTTCGCGCATCCGTTTCCGGTGCGACAAGCCATGCACCTGGCGAGAAATGTGTACGACTTCCGTCTCCCTTCAATGTTAGTGGCTGTGACTCCAGCTGCAGACCGACCGATGCCACCGAACTCCAATCAAGGCTCACCGGGAGCTGATCCCCGCTGTGGCTGGTTGGCCGGCTTATCACCTGCGCCAGCACATTGGCCCTGTACATGTGTGCACCAACGCGCAGTGGAAGGGACGTGTTCCGAGGGGCTGAGTCGCGCCTGCCTCTCCGGTTCAGCCCCCATGGCGCGCGCGGGGCAGGCGCGTTTGCACCTGAGCGTGTGGAAGGCTCGATGGCCAACCGGAACGTTCCCTTCGGTGAATGGCTGCCAGGTTCTCATTCCAACAAAATGCCCACCAACCTTTTGCACCTTCCTCCGAGCTATTTCGAGAACCTCTCTCTTTCGCCAAACCCATCAGATTCCCAACGTCGCGGAATCCACAACGGCAAGACATACGGTCAGACCGCCTCTCCTGCAATTGGAAAAAGGTCGCCACGATCCGGAAAGCAAGACGGGCATAACGCTGCGAAGGATCGAACCATACTTTTTTCGACTTCCTGATTGAGCGGTCTGCCTTGCCCCGTCACTCTCCGTCCAGGCACCTGCCTCACAAACCAGGCAGAAATCCCCAGATACCCACTTCAGTTGGGCAAGGTACGTTCCCCACCGAACTGCGGCCTGGCCCCAAATTTTGATACGGCGTTGTCTCAAAACTCAAGCTCAACCGCCCAGGCTTCCCACCCCTTAACGCTATACCCAAACTAGGAAGCATTGGCTCACGTATAATATTTCCAGTCCGTCCCCGACCTGAGCCTCAATCAACCACGCCGCGAATCCCAGTACCCGGTTTGAAAGGGCAGGAGCGCGGGTCTTCCCTCGTCGACTGCAACGATGGACCAAATCACGTTGGAGCACTATTCCTCGAAGCTCGAGGCGTTCCGGCGCTCAGATACCCAGCGCGAGGAGCTCATAACCGACGTCCTCCGCAAGTACGACCTCTTACTTGCGGAGTACCAGCGGAAATGCGATGACTTCAGTAACGAGGTGGAATCGCGCCGGATGTGGCAGCAGAAGGAGAGCCTGGCGAGGAATGAAGTGAAGCAGACGCGATATGCTACAGTAAGTGAGAATATCACGGTCGCTTTGAGATCTCGCTCTTCTCCTAGGTTTTGCGATGAGGTCCTTTAGCACTTTCCAATTTGGTGACTTCACCGCTTTTGCATCTCGAACCCCGGTATTGTGGAGACGGCACATTACTTTTAGCAGCCCAGTCCGCCTTCGAGAGCTCAAAAACGGCTCCAGTCAACGCGTTTACTCATTCCCCCTGTTCTCTGCGGAAACCCCACCGCCCGCACGTACTGGCGGTGCCTTGAATTTCTGTGGCCACAAGGCCTGGCAACCGTATCCGCCCTGCGACCCGGGCTGACCTTTTCTCGCGACTAGGAGTCTAATCCCTTCGTATTCGTGGCCATCGATGGAGACGGCGCCATATTCAAGGACGAGTTCCTCAGGGCCGGCGCGGACGGCGGCGCGGATGCAGCCCAGAAGCTCCAAGCCAGGGTGCGGAATCATATCGCCAAGATTTACCCGGATTCCAATACCCAGGAGTGGTCCATAGTGGTCCATGTTATCCTTAACGTCGAGGGGCTCTCTAAAATCCTACAGGCCTGCGGCATCATCAGGGCGCCGTCCGAGCTACACGCCTTCGGTCGCGCCTTCGCGCGCACCCAGCCCCTCTACAGCTTCATCGACGTCGGGTTCGGCAAGGAGCAGGCCGACCACAAGATACGCGAGACGGTGCGGTTTATGATCCGCCTCGGGCAGTGCAAGCACGTCTTATTCGGGCCGTGCCACGATAATGGTTACCTCCCCGTGCTGGAGGAGTACAAGCGCAACACGGCCTTCGCCGAGCGCCTCTCGCTAATCAGCGGCACCGCCCCGGAGCCGGGGTTCCGCCAGCTCGGGTTCGCCATCGATAAGTATGACGATATCTTCCGCACCACGAACCTCGTGCCCCACCCCCCGTCGCCGACCTCTAAGATGTCGTCGCCGCGGAGCGGGACCCCGCTGCCCATGCCGGTGACCGGCGTGGTCGGCGGCGGCAGCTACGCCAAAGCCGCCCCCGGGACCAACAATAGCATGACCATCTCGCTGGGGAAGAAGTCCGGGGCGCCGCAGCGCAAGTTTTACCTCGTAAACGCGTTCGACGAGCGACTCGACCCGGACCTGCCTCGCCCGGACCAGGCGGCCGAGAAGCGGTACGCGGACCGCGTGCAGAAGCTGGGGTATAACTACTGCAACAAGTATCACCTGCTGGAGCACTGCCCTAACGGGGATTACTGCGGGTACGAGCACGGCGAGCGGCTGCCGGCGCCAGAGCTCGCGGTGCTGCGCCTCAAGTGCCGGTCGCTGAAGTGCACGAACACCTATTACTGCGACAAGGTGGACTGCCCGTTTAGCCACCACTGCAAGATGGGGAATAAGTGCAGCATCGCCAACTGCCGGTGGGCGGATACGCACCACGTCGATCTTGTGAGTTTCAATGTCCCTGCCCTTCGCTCTTGTCGTCGAGCTGGCGGCTGATACTAACACGGCTCGTTCGCAGCGCCCGGCTACGCGCATTTTCGAGGACGGTACTCGCGCTGCCCTCACCGCAAAATAGTAATAGCGGACGCGCAACCGGGACGGAAGCCAGCAATATTTTAACGGAGTTGGGGTCGCGTGGTGTGGTTTGGGAAGGCGATTGCTGCCATTGACGTGCTCAACCATGCCGTTTGGCGGAGGCAAAACCTGGGTTGGGTGGGTTTCAGTCGTTGATGGGGTTTGGTGGCGGGGGCATGCTCAACCATGCGAGGAGATTTGATTCCGGGAATGGGGACATTATTATTACCTTATGGACACGAGTGATGAGGGTTTGCGGAGGTTCAAATTGGGGAAAGGCATTTAGTTGGGGTGGTGGGGTGGTGAACGTGAAAAGGGCCCAAGGGTGGGCACTGGAGACGCACGCCCGGGGACCTTCGTCGTCCGAGATTCTTCTTTATCTGAGGAGAATATCCGGGTGTGCCGAAACCCTAACCACTGGAGATCACATTATTAAACCACTCTTTTCTAACCAGCTTGCGGCACATGCCGCCCTAGTCCCCGCCCAGTGGTGACATGCCATCGCGCGGTTCCCCGGCTCGCGGTAAAGTCAACCTTGTAGCAACCCCCCCCTGGCGGTATCTTGTGAATCCTGCAGCATGAACAATTGCCCCGCCTCGACTTTCCATGACGGCTCGTGTTCCTCGGCCCCCGGCACTAGTCGATACGACCGTGCGCCATCTTGAGCCTGGTTGGGCTGCGACCCCCGAGGCGTACTGTTGTCCTTTGTAGTATGGGCTATAGTATATGATCTCTTCATCCCGTTAGTGTCCTCCTGAAAGGATGCCTGGTTAGCGGAGTCAAATTAAGGAAGACGTCGAGTGGCTTACCTCGAGATATCGGCGGCCCACACTCAAAAACAACCAGTCTTGCTCGTGGGACAGGACTCCAGCTCCCGCGTGCCGGTCCAAGATGATGTTAGCTTGGACGCTCTCCGCCAATGCTTCCTTTAGTGACCGCTGGAGGCCTAGGTCCATTGACCCACCCGTATGGGAGGTCGAAACGAGCGTGCTGGAGCTCCCGGTTTTCTCTACAAGGGGTATCTGCGGCCGCGACGTCTCCTGGACAGCTATGGTGCCGAATGGATTTTCCAAGCTGTGCTGCAAGCCTGTGGCACCTGGCAAGGCGGATTTCATCTCTCGCGCGACGGTACACCTGGTACCAAGGGCAGCGGAGAAGAACGCCACGACGTGTTCGGACATGCACACGCTAGCCATGACCGAGGCGCCTCCACGCCCCACAGACCGCTCCGACATCCGCAGGTCCTCGCCACCCCCGGCTGGCTGTATCATCGCCCCAGCCACGTCCGTCTCGAGAGGCAGACTGATTTGAGTGTCCCCGGGGGTGGCGGTGCCGAGCGATTTGTGCGTCGTGACACGAAGTGCGCCGCCGCCGACGTCGACCTCGCATGTGAGGAGGAGCAGCCTGGGCGCCGCCTCGCGTGTTAGGGCCGCGCTCGTCTGCAGGTCGATGACGAACCACGCCTTGTCCCAGAGAAGACCAGAGTCCTCTACCGGCCAGGGCACGTCCTTTGGGGCTCGCCATGCTCCGGCGCCCTCGAGCGGGTAGATCATGACGCCGGTCACTGGAAGTCCCGTTCCCTCCTGCCACCCGGCCGGGCTGGTCCGCTCGGGGAGCACGTCCCGGAAGTGCTCGCGCAGGAATTCGATGAACGCATCCACATCCTTCGTGTTGCTCATCGCACCAAGGCTCACCCGCGCGATGCCGGACGGCTTCCCGCCCAGAATGACCGGACCGTGCCCGCACCGCGTGCCCGCGACGTAGTTCCGCACAAACTCCCACGGCGCGAGGTCGAGCGACTTGGCGATCCCCCCGGGGTTGCAGACCCCGCCCGTCCTGAGGTGGATGCTGGCCTGCTTCGCTAGCGCCTCGATTTCGTCGAGCTTCACCCACGAGCCGTCGGCGTAGCGGACGTTGAAGGCTATCGTGGAGCCGGTGGACGACGGGTCGCCGTATACCATGGCGGAGTCCTTGTAGACGACGCAGACGGGGCTGCCGTCCGCGTGCCGGAGGAACGTCATGTTGTCGTACATGTACTTGGCGAGCCACGCCGTGTGCCTCGAGACGAGCCTCTGCGAGGTGTAAAGCCGCTCGTGGGCCGTGAGCGCGTGGCCCAGCGCGATGATGTTGTGGAACGGCAGGGTGCCGTCCTCGAGGTGGTCGTGCGGGTGCTCGGTGTGTAGGGAGTGCCACTGCAGCCCGTTGAGCACCATCTCGACCGTGCCACCGCCGAAGTACTTGCGCCTCCGCAGCATCGGCCCCAGTTCGCGCCGGACGAGCAGCGCGCCGAGGTCTGGGAAGCCGAATATCTTGTAGAAGCTCAGGGCGACGAAGTCGGGGCTGTCGTCCGCGCAGCTCAGGTCCAGCTCGGCGGTGGGGGCGAGGGCGGCCGCGTCGAGGAGGGTGTAGGTTCTGCCGTGGCTGTTGAGGGTGGACCTTCTTATCCGCCCGGGCCAGGACAGCGGGAGTCTCCGGCCCGTCATGTTGGACTGCCCCGGGTAGGCGAAGAGGCGCGTGGGGGGCGTCCGGCCCGCGTCCTCCACCCCTCCGTAGTCGATCCAGGAACTGACGCCCCTGTCGCTGTCGAAGCAGGTGTACCCGGCCTTTGCGACCTCCCGGATGCCGACAACGCTGGTGTGCGAGTCGCCGTGGTACCCATACCAGAACCCGTCCTCCGCCTCCGAGTGCGACTGCAGGATCTCGGACACCAGCTTGATCGCGGCGGTGGCGTTCTGGACGAAGACGAGGTCAAAGTCGTCGGGGCTGGCGTTGAAGAATTGCAGGGCTCTTAGCCGGACCTCCTCGATCTTGACGGTGGATAGGCGGGAGGACGGGGACTCGGAGTGCGGGTTCCCGTAGAGGTTTGACGTTATGTCCTTGGCGAAGTTGTCTACGGCCAGCCTGGGGAAGAGCGTGGTGCCGGTGTGGTCGAGATAGACCTCGCCTAAGCCGCGTGTGAGGATCAACCAGTGCGCCGCCTAGAGCGCTGTGGGGGTGTGGACGAACCGTCTAGCAGCGGATACTCCGACCTCCGGATCTCGTCGACATCGTAGACTGGCTCCTCCTTGGGAAACACCTCATTTTTGGACGGCTTCTTCCTCAGTAACTTCACGCTACGCAGCCACGACGAAATGATGTTGGTGTTCAGTCTCCGCGAGTGCGCATCAGGGCTGGTCAGCGTGATGTCCTTCATCTTGGTGCCCGGGATAAGGGAGTGCCAGAAAGGGGTCAAGGGAGACTACCCGGGAAAAGAAACGACGGCCTCGGGACACTTTGTTCCGCGCGCGGAAACAAAGCCTTTTATTTACAGAGCAGAGGTGCTGCAGGCTTGGCGACCCTTACACCGGTGTGGGTTTCACGCGGTGGCCGCTCGCATTAGGCTATGTCCTGATCTGCGCCTCATAACCGGCGCGGAGGGCGAGGGAGAATTCCCCGGCGATAACACGTCCATATTATCTCGGCAGGCGGAATGCAGGTCTGGAACGCAGGGCTCCCGTTGGACAGCTCGCTCTGGCCCGGTCTTCGCCTCGGACCACGCTGACCACCATCCCGGCCCGGATAGGAAACCGCTCCCACGTCGCGTCACCCTAGCTCGTCCGGAAAGGGAGAGGCGACCTGCGCGGCGAAAACCACCGCATATCCCGTCTTCGTGGCTCCCCAATGACAGTGGCATTTCAGCCCAATACAATGCGCCTCCGAGTATGCGGCGTTGCGCACCTGATCGTGGACCAACCACGCGTCTTCTCCCGGATTTGTGATCACACTCAAGAAAGGATCGACAATGCAAGAGTGCAGAGCTCAAGGGATAGGTCCAACAAGGTTGCAACAGCCTTGGCCTCTTCATCGCTCCAATATTCTGCACGCGACGGACGCCGAGGTCGCGGCCCCCGACGATGCGACCCTCCTTCGGGAAGTCGGCCACGGCTGGAGCGTCCTTTTTTAAAGTCATATCTGGCCAGACGCGGCACGATACGCGAATAGCTGTGCCGGATCCTAGTGGTGCTCCCGGGAGCGCGGGAGCATTCCGGTGGCGGCTAATGCGCCTCCCGCGCCAAGTGGCGTCGGTGAACGCGGATCCGCTACGACAAGCACACGATCGCCACGAACGGGGCGGCCGAGGCCCCCAACAGCGTAGCATCTTCTGCTGACCATTTTGCGGCTGAAACTCGAGCTATACGGATATGGAGGAATCCAACGGTCTGGCCGCCCACTCGCATGAAAAATGCAAAGGTGGTGATTTCCGTGGGCGTCCCGGGTCCTGTGCGTAGTTCCTTGAAAAACCTTTCGAGCTAATATTCACAACCGGGTCGCTTGGCTTACAGTTTGGACTGGTGCTCTTGTTGTGGCCGTGGACAAAAGTACGATGGCCCCGCGGCGTATGCTTGTATTAGCTTCTAATCTATTTATCGGGTCTCCCCACATGCCCCGCTATCGTGCCTCGGCTTGAATGAGCTTCAGCCTTCGCGAAACCTTCCCACAACGAGGTCAGGCCCTAGAGACCGCCACTCCCCACCACCCTTGTTGCTATTTCACGTAGAAGCGGCGACTCTAAAATTCTTTGCTGGTGCGCTCGGTTCTCTACCGCCACCATAAACATTGCTGGCGAGATGTCTCTCAAGGACAGGGCCATGCTTGGCGCCCTCCTCCCCCTGGTCGGTAAGCATGCTCATCCAAGCCACCCTTACAAGACATCGTGGCTGACTCTCGCCCAATGAAGTCCTCCGGTTCTTATTCAACTTTGCCTTTCCGGCAATCAAGACCCTCCACTGGCGCCAGAGCCTGGCACTCGCTTTCGTCCAGGCGCTGAGAAGGACAGTACCACAGGGCCTGCGGCAGCGAAACCTCCGCCGGATCCCAACTGCTGTGGCGATAAGGGACTACTGCGTCAAACACGGCATACCTCTAAAAGTCGTCGCCTTGGGCCCTTCGCCTTCTGATCGAGGGACTGGGCCGCCGCCAACATTGCACTTCGTTACGCCCCCATCTGCGCGATCAGAGGGCCCGACGCTGCTCTATTTCCACGGCGGTGGCTATGTCAACCCCATGAGAGCCGATGCGCAAGTGGGCCTTGCACTCTCTTGCGCCAAGGCTAGCGGAGCCCAGGAGGTGGTGTTCCTGGAGTATTCCCTCGCTCCAGAGCACAAGTATCCAGTCCAGCTCGTCCAAGCGGTGGCGTCCCTCCGATACCTGCTGGAGACTCTCAAGCTGAAAGCCGACGATATAATCGTGGCGGGGGATAGCGCGGGTGGCAATATGGTCGGATCGCTCCTCTCGCACCTGGCAAAGCCGTCTCCTTACGCAGAGCCCATTGACCTTGCCGGCCGCCAACTACGCGCCGCGTTGTTCGTGTGCCCCTGGACAGCGATGGAAGTCAACGAGGGGAGTTTTAAGACGAATGACAGGAAGGACTACCTCGACAGTGAACAGGCTATCGACTTCAAAAAGGCTTGGCGGCCCAACGAAGGCGAGGTGTGGGCGAACATAGGCGGGGCGGAGGACGCAAAGGAGGTGTGGGCCCGGGCCTTTTCTGGGGACGGCGTTGTGAAAAGGGCGATGATTTTGGTGGGGACTGCCGAGGTCTTGCTGGACGACTGCCGGGAGTTTGCTCGCTTGGTGGGCGCCGAGACTGTTGTGGGCGGGAGGGGGACTGACTGGAGCTCGGTGGACGGGCGCCCGCTCGTTTTCGTGGAGTGCGAGGACGAGGTCCATGTTCAGGCGGGTGTTGACTGTGTGGTGGGATATGAGGGGGGCGCGATGAAATGCGCCATCTTGCGGTGGCTGGAGCATCCCTGATGGCTGGATCTGTGATGCTGACGATATTTTCTTCTTGGACCTGTTGGACGCTGAATTCACTGGAAACGATGGATTGACGGCCTTGGCAACGCTAGTACAATAACTCAGTGCGTGTCTTTACCATCTCAGACGTTGTCACTGTCCTTGGGGAGGTATATGAATGGACTGCACGCTGTATGCCATCTCTTGATTACTGAACGGCCCCCTTTCAATTGCGCATTAAGATCCCTAGACGCCCAAATGCGGCAGCTAATTTTTATATTACATCCTTGAGTGAGTCTTCGCTCATAGTTATGGCTCCATGATATCGTCTCACGACTTGACCAACGCCCCAGTCTCCGGGTCAATCTTCTGCTTTCCCCTGAAATCCAGCCCAACCCCCTTCGTTCCGCCCCTAAGTAGTCTCCACAGCCACTCCGGTCCTCCTTTCTGCACAAACAAACATTAGTACCACAGGACACAAACCACCAATTCTTCGGGCTACCACGCCGGTGACTTACCAGAGTAGCAAGAACGTGCATTATGCCCGGCATGTAGATGGTGCCGCCGTATCCGCTGTAGATGGCCTCGGAGAGCGCGTCGGCCACGGACTCAGGCTCGAGCATGGGGAAGAAGAACCGGTTCTGGTTCGAGTCACCGGTGAAGAGGGGCGTGCGGATGAAGGAGAAGATTCCCAGGGTCAGGCGGACGCGCGGCGCGTTGTACACGTTCTGAAGCTCCAGCTGGAGAGACTTCAACGAGGGGAATTCATGGTTAGCTACGCAGCAATATTCCAAGCGGCTGGCAGAGATGTGGGACGAACCTCGTGCAAAGCTGTCAGGCCGGCCTTAGTAGCGGAGTAGTCCGCCATCTTGCTCGGCGGCATCAGCGAGCTCATGGAGCCCATGTTGACGATGTGGCCGTGGTTCCGGCGGGTCATTTCGGGGAGGAACTCCTGCACGAGCAGGAAGGGCGCGACGAGGTTCGTGCGGATGGTGAACTCGATGTCCGAGTGCGAGCCCTCGCAGATCCCGAAGCCGCGGCACACGCCCGCGTTGTTCACCAGCACCGTCGGGTGCCCGACCTCCTCCCGGACCCTGGCGCACACGGCACGGAGCTGCGACGAGTCGCTCAGGTCGCACTGGAAGTAGGTTACGCGGCTGTCCTTGGGCGGTTCCCACGACAGGGCCACGTAATCCACGATCACGATGCGTGTGCGTGGGTTCCGGGCCAGGAGCTGCCGCGCCAGGATCCCGCCAATGCCACCGCTACCGCCAGTGATGAGAACGATCTCATCGTCCCAGTTCCAGTCCGCGGCGCGCGTGTTCCGCGCCCAGTTGTTGTTGCACCCCCATTTGAGAAGAGAGTTGAAGCGCAGCGCGACGCTGAGTGCTGCGGCGGTGAAGACTAGCTGCCTGGCATTCTTAAGGCGGAGGACCCAGGCGAGATTGGCGATGGAGGGGGGAAAGGTGGCTGCCGCGCCGGCGGCGACTGGGACGGTGAGGAAGGGGTTTAGGAGGGTCTTGCGCACGAGGGTGCCGAAGTAGTCGACGTTGATTCCTTCTCGCGGGACTGACATGTTGGCGTTCGAGATGTTGTTTCGCTGGTAGAACGAGCCCTGTGTGCAATCTGCGGGCCGGGATATGCCGTCCTTAGGCAAGGGGTTCATACCCCGTATGTATTTCCCCGGACTAATTAATCCCCCCGTCAATCCGGAGATCGGCACTGCTACCTCGGCCCCTGATCTTGGCGAAGCTCCGCCAAAGCCACATTCCCCACTTGAGACGCCGCGCGACCCACGCGCATGTGATCCTCACTTCACTCCGTAAGAGGAAGTCTTCGCGAACCATGTGCCGAGGACAATCAACTTTGGAGTTGCTTCCTTCTCCGCCGCTTGAGCCCCATCTTCTTACTTCTGGAGTTCGATTATCGCCACTAAACCTCCAACTGACAGCATGGTCAAGCATACATCGTAAATATGTTGTCCGACTTCACCTTGTCCGAGAAGGCCCGCCTGGTCTTCCGGCTCGTCTTCCTCTGTAGGTCACCCGTTCACTGGAGTCGATGCGCAGCGAGTCCTCCGCTAACACGCCCCCAATAGCACCATGGCAAATCGCGGGATCCGTCCTGCACACCCTCTTCATAATTGCGCGCCGGGGCGGGCGGCCCGTGACGTCGTTCATCACGGCGGCGGCCATCAGGGCGATCATGCACCACATGGCGCCCCGGCAGATCCAGTACTGCTCCCGGACTACGAGCGGCGAGTACCGGCACTGGATTAAGTCACGGGGCAAGAAGGCCATGAAGTCTGGAGCGGTCGAGGCCCAGGCCAGGCTCAAGACCGACATCGAGCCTCTCGACACGGAGGGAAAGTCCAAGCTTCTCTGGATAGGCGATCGCCAGAGGGCGAAGAAGGTGGTCCTTTTCTTCCATGGCGGCGGCTACATGGCGCCTATGCGAAGGGGTCATCTGGAGTGGTGCTGGCGAGCATACGTCGCGCCAGGGTTTGAGCCCGGGGGCGTGGAGACGGCCGTTGCCGTGCTGCAGTACACCCTCATTCCTGCCGCGCGGTTCCCGACCCAGCTACGGCAGGCTGCCAGCGGCCTGTCACACATCCTCGCGTCCGGGTTCCGGGCGCAAGACGTCATCATCGGAGGGGACTCCGCGGGGGGGAACCTGGCTACGGAGCTGCTCTGCCACCTGATCCAGCCTGTTCTGGATGTGCCAGAGGTTAAAATCGATGGTCCCCTGGGCGGCGCGTTCCTTGTTTCACCGTGGGTCAAGCGCGGCGTCGACGATGCCTCGTTTGCCGAGAACGACGGGATCGACATGATCAATGCCGGGGTGGCGAGGAAGTGCCGAAACGAGTTCTTGGGGCCCGGGAGTTCGCGTATCCATGGTGCGGCGTTTCCCCTGGACGGGGAGGATTTGTACTTTGAGGGTCTGCCAGCGGTCGTGAGGCGCGTGTTCGTTACTGTCGGCGACTACGAAGTGATCCGGGACCAGACCGTCGCGTATGTTGAGAGGGTTCGCAGCCTTAGCGAGGGCTTGGAGGTGCGGTTTGATCTTCAAGACAAGACGGGTCATGATTTCATTCTACTGGAGGCGGGAATGGGATGGAATGGGCCGTGCATCTTGGCTATGCAAGATTGGATGAAGGCTGCGCTGGTGAACTAGAGGATGCAGAGAGGACTTGAGCGAATTGTCCTTGGAGTTGTTTGGTAGTGTCACTTGATTGCAATATACTGCTAGACATCTCAACTTAGCAGCCCAGGCCGCCTATCGCGCCAGGGCCACATGCTATTCCGGTTGCCAGTGGCTGCAATTATTAGCAGCAGGTTTTGGTCCGAGAGTAAAGCCAGTGGTCGCACGTGCATATGCTGGCAGCTTAATTAGCTCGCATAGGAAATGAAGTGGCCCATCTACAGTGGGAACAAATCAACAAAGCACATGTCAACGGGTAATACTTGGGCAGCGCCAAACTGACCCTTCCTTAGCTTCTCTACCTAGTTGGTCTGCCCCTAGAGAGTATAACGTTGCTGAACACAATCCTTCTATATTACCACCTGTTTTGCACTCCGCAGTATATCACAGCAGGTATCCGAATAATTTCGGACAGGTGAAAAAAAAAAAAACTGCGCGACGACTTCGTAGGTCCCTTCAGCTCGGCACAGACTAACACGTCATGGTGGACACCAACTCCGCATCAGCCCCAGCCAACTTCCCCACATTCCCCTTCAACCCCTTTGAGATGCCGAGGCCCGGGGAGCGGAGCTGGGAGATCGACCGCGTCTCCGGTTGCTCACAGGCCGCCGAGTGATACGTCGAGTCCCTTCAATAAATTAAACTTCTTACATCTCGGCTGTTGCCGCACCCCCGCGACTTGCTACTCGGTGTGCCTGTTGACGTGCGTATCTGTACAACACCATCTTTGCTTGGCTTAAGCCGTGGCGGCGACTTGTTGAAACGCCAAATAATTGTCTCCCCGTTTACGAAAAGATCCGTTCAAGATGGGGTTCGAGGATGACGTGTGCTCCAACTACAGCCAGTTTGCCTGCATTGGCAGCGGCTTCTCGGCCATCGGGCTCGGCGCGACCCTGAAGCGGTGGCACGGCATCTCCGACGTCCAGTTCTTTGAGAGGCACGAAAACCTGGGAGGAACGTGGTACTCAAACAGCTATCCAGGTACTTTCTCTTTTACTTTCCAACTTGCGCGCCGTGGCTGACACCACTGTAGGATGCGCATGCGACGTGCCGAGCGCGCTGTACAGCTTCTCTTTCGAGCCAAACCCCACCTGGTCCCGCGTGCTGCCCCCTAGCGACGAGCTCTGGGCGTACCTCAAGAGGGTGTCCGACAAGTACGACCTCACGCGGAGGATGACCTTCGGCGCGACCGTGGAGAAGGCTGCGTGGCTCGATGAGCGCAAGCGCTGGCGCCTGCAGATCCGCCGCAGCGACGGCACCACGTTCCTTCACGAGTGCCACTTCCTCTTCTCGGGCGCCGGCCAGCTGACCGAGCCGCGCGAGCTGGACGCCCCCGGAGTTGACACCTTCCAGGGCGACATCTTCCACTCCGCGCGGTGGAGGAGCGACGTCGACCTCACGGACAAGAGGGTCGTCGTGATCGGGAACGGCTGCACAGCCTCGCAGATCGTGCCCGCGATCGTGGGCAAGACGAGGCACCTGACGCAGATCGTGCGGTCGAAGCACTGGATCATGCCGGCCCTCGACTCCGAGAACACCAAGAGGATCCAGGCCGTGCTGAGCTACGTCCCCGGCGCGATGGCGCTGCAGCGGTTCATCGTGTTCTGCGCGGCGGAGAACGCGTGGAGGGGCTTCTATATGACGGATGCGGCCGCGAGGTTCAGGAAGAAGAAGCAGGCCAGGGCAGAGAGGTACATGCGCAGGACGGCGCCGGAGAAGTACCACGACCTGCTGATCCCGGACTGGGAGATCGGGTGCAAGCGGAGGATATTCGACTCGGGGTACCTCGCGAGCCTGCACGCCGAGAACCTGACGCTCACGAACTCGCCCATCCAGGAGATTACTGAGAACGGCGTGTGGACCAAGGAGGGATTTGTGGAGGCGGACGTGATCGTCATGGCGAACGGGTTCGCTACGAACGAGTATCTGTCGGCCATTGATATCCGCGGGCGCGGGGGCGAGACCCTCCCTGAGCACTGGGAGCAGTTCGGGGGCGCCGAGGCGTACAACACCACTTCACTGAGCGGCTTCCCCAACTTCTTCCTCCTCCTCGGTACGTCCTCCAACCCACCATTGCCCTGTCATTCCCCAACCCCCTCGTTGCCTCCAGCTTCATGAACCGTGACAATGCTAACACCCCGCAACCAGGACCGAACACGGCGACGGGGCACACCTCGACGATCATGGCCGTCGAGAACGGCATCAACTACGCGCTACGGGTGATCAAGCCCGCCCTCGACGGCGAGGTCAGCGCCGTGGAGGTCAAGCGCGACGCCGAGGCGCGCCACGCCGAGGAGATCCAGAGGGCCCTGCGCAATTGCGTGTGGGGCTCCGGCGGGTGCAGCAGCTGGTACGTCAAGGAGGACGCCGACGGCAGGAAGGAGTGGAACGCCATGACGTACCCCTACGCGCAGCCGACCTTCTGGTACCGGTGTCTGTTCCCCGTCTGGAAGGACTGGAACTTCATCGTGAGTTTTGACACCGCCCGTCCTGGTCTTCGTTCTCGGCGTTTGCTAACAGTTTGGCGCCTGAAGGGACCGCAGACTCGCCCGGCCACGCGCTCGCGCAGGAAGGCTGGGTATGGGAAGGGCATCTCTCTTGCGGCTGTTTGTCTCGCCACTGCGGCCGTGGTGTTGGCGAAGAAGCGTCCCGAGACTTGGGCTTCCCTGCTCGCCCAGTATCAGGGCTTCCTCTCCGTGCCGAGGGAGGCGCTCGGGAAGTGGCTTTCTTCGGCGCGCTGATCTGTTTATTATATTACACACAAAGCCGGGGTGGAAACCCCGCGAACACTCTCTTAATTAATACATATAATGTACCCTTATATGTGAGCTGCGAGCTGTGCGACTACAGAACCGAGCACAGTGAGGACCTATTAATAGAATGGATACACAGGGGAGAAGCCATTGCAAACGACGATAACCTGCGAGCATTTGTTCTGTGCCTACATAGGGCCCACTAACCTACACCCAACCCGCCATGTGCATCATGAAGAAGACCATCCCCACCGTTTGGCAAATCCCTGCACAGTCTCCTCGGCTGGGGATAGCCACTCAACCCACTCGCCACCATCTCCAACCTTCCCTCACCCTACTCCTCGTAGAAACCCTCATGCACCTCACTCATATGGTCACAGCACAACTCCCCCTCCTCGAACGTCTCCAGGCAGAACCAGCATATGTGCGTGCCACAGCCGCGACAGGTCATGTGGTTGCAGCCCTCCGTCTTCTCGATCGCCGTCTTGCACCTCGGGCAGTCCTTGATCCCCAGCTCCTTCTTCACCTCCTCCAACGCCTGATTCTCCCTGGACGCCCGCGCGTGCGCCTCGCATGACATGCCGTGGTGGCCCTCGTGGCACCTGGTGCACGTCAGCTCCAGGCATCGCGTGCAGGCGAACGTGCCGGCGGCGCTCGTCGCGCGGTATATCTGGTCGCAGTCCGGCGTCCGACAGTGCCGGAGGTCCGCGGGGTGCCGCCGCACGTGGGACGCGAAGGACGCCTCTAGCAGGTCTTCAAAGGTGCTGGACGGCAGGAGTTCCTGGAGCTCGTCGAAGGCGAGCTCGGCCTTGCAGGCCCCGCCGGCTCCCTCGCACCGGATGCAAAGCTCAGAAGGCCCCGTGGAGTTGGCGAAGCAGAAGGCTTCGAAGCAGTCGCCGCAGTAGGTGTGCTTGCACCGGGTGGAGATGGGGTCCTCGGCCTCCGTGAAGCAGATCGTGCAGTCTTCCTTCGCGTCCGCCATCGTTCCACCCTGACTTTCCTCTCTCCCGCCCGCTATCATGCGCATGGCCCGTTTGTAGTTGTCGCTGGGGCCTCCGACTAGAATACGTCGCGGGTTGGACGTAAGGTCGAAGCTCACCACGTCCGCCCCGAGGGCGGATGAGATGGTCCTGAAGCCGCCATGACAAGCCCAAGTAAACTGCTCCGTGGTGAGCTCGATGGAACTGACGGCCGAGACCTCCCTGACGGCCAGTTTCTCTAGCAACCGCGCTGCTTCCGCCCTCTTTTCGGGCGTTCCGTAGACATGGAGGCGGGATCTCCTCTTGTTCCGCACAATCGCGACGCCCAGCCGTGCCTCAATTGCCTTGAACTTCTCGTGGAATCCACCGCCACCAAAAGACTCTGTCCAGATAGGCTTGTCCTCACATACAGCGATCTCTCCGGCCAGTATGCCCTCAAGCTTCGTGTTGGCGTCGGCAACGCTTTTGCTATGCTGGCCTTCAAGGCGAAGGACCCTGTAGCCCCGAGATGCCGGATACGCCGTGAAGAAAACATGCTTGGCTTTCCAAGTCCGGCTCTCCTCCTCGATTTCGGGTTGCGCAGCGTTGTAGATTCGGTCCGAGACTTTCAGCCTCGCCGTGTGGACGAGCTGCACGGTCAACCTGTTGCCCCTGCTAAATGAAAGTGCGCTCCTGTCAAGGGATGCGGCTGCTCGCCTTGCGTCCTCCTCGTCTTGGAAGCGGGCCTTGGCCTTGATGCGTTTTCCGTCGCCGGTTGAGCCCCCCTCCCATGCGTCAAGCGGACCGACGGCCATAAGCATCTCCTTGACCAATTCCGATACAGCTTCGGGAGATTTGGTGTAGGTTGGCGCGCTCATTTCGATATGATCAGGCTCCGTGTCGGATGGGATCTCCTCCAGAATATCTTCCTCGGTTACATCTAGGGGAAGCTCTGCCAGCCTAACTGTCCACATAACGTTGTGCGCTGACCGGCTAGAAGTTGGCCCCGTACACTTAACCTCTTGGTCAAGAATTTCATACTCGCCGGAGCTGTAACCTTCCTTGACCTCTTCCGCAATATCCTCATCCCGGAAGTTCAACCATGCTGTCCTCACTGGCTTGTGCCATGAGCAGTAGACCTTGTTGCAGTCGATACGTCGGGTGTTTGTCCCATCATCCTGGGGAATTGTGGTGTTGACTCGCACTGCAGAGAGCTTTTCAGCCCCGGGGATGCCACCCTCGGTACTTAAGCGGGCGCAGAGGCGTTCCACAAAGGATGGGTCCTCGGCTCGAACGATTGCAGTGCAGCCAGTCACCCGCACACATGTCTTCCGGGCAGCAAGTCCAGCTCGAGCCAATGTCTCGGTAACAGAAGAAGGGGTGCTCCCGGGCGGAAGGTTACTGAGGCGCGCGGTCGAGAAGTCGGACGGGACTGAAACTTTGAGGACTTTGGCGCCGCCTCCGAATTTGGCGAGCGCCCCGCCAATCGCCCTGGTTGAGCTTTGTTGTACCTTTCCGGAAAATACAGGTTAGATTGGTAGACTCACAACAGAAGAGTTATGGGGAAATGGATAGCCTTACGTCTGGCTCCGGTATGGCCTGGATCACCTTCTCTTGGGGATGGTTGTACGGACACCGTTCACCATCTCGGCAGACGCCCATAGAAAAGAACTTGCAGACCACTTGAGCCCGCGGGTCGGTGCTTGCAGACTGTATTTGCGAGCCGGCAACGGGTGACGCGCCAGTTCCTTCTTTAGGCGAGGCCGCCTCGTGTAGAAAAGAACAACTCGTTCCCTCCCGACAAGTCCCAGTAGCGAAGAACTTGCACGGAACTTGAGCTCGCGAGTTGCGTGTGGCGCTTGGGGTCTGTCGGGTATCCGAGGATGGGGCTGCTGACGCTTCTTGATGGGAGAAGGGGCAGTCTTCGCCCTCTCGGCATCTTCCTTGGGCATAGAAGTGGCAGGGGATTGCCGCCCGTGGATCCGCGGGCGTGCTCTGGTGAGTCGGTGTGACCTGGGGAGCGTCTTGGTGCTCAAACGCACACTTTTCGCCTTGACGACAGGTACCTTTGGCGTAGAAGTGGCAAGGGGGCTTCAGCTTGGTGAGGGGACGCGCTGGATGCGATGCTGGTGTCGTCGTGGTAGGGGCGGGAGCGGCTTTCGTCTTGGCCTTCGACGCGTCGTCATGGGAGAAAACGCATTTGGCCCCGTCACGACAAGATCCTTGAGCGAAGAACCGGCAAGGAATCTCCGACTTCCCATGCGGACCTTTCGGGGTGGACGGGTGAGCCATAGCTTGGTCGCGTAGTCCCGCCATGGCAGTCGTGGAGGAACGAGTGTGGTGTTGCGTTTGAAAATCTCGTGAGGCTCGAATTCGCGTTTGAGGAGAAGTTGGATGGAATGCGCGTGTTTCGTTGGTGCTTTGTTATTTCCTCTGGAACATAATTCCGGAGGCCCAAACGGAAGGTGCGAAGTGCTTCGTTTGTGTGGCGGGGAACCTGCCTTTTGCAACCCAAAGCGCGTACTAGTCCAGAACGCTGCCTAAAAAAGGGCAGATGAAGGTGAAGGTACCATACAATCGATGTACGGTATGGAAGTGACCTACGGGTGCGCGCGATCCCATTGGCGCACGTGAAACTTCAACAAGAGTCCGAATTCATTTCTGGGACGACTACCTGAGGGCCTCCAAGCGGGGTCCCTCTATCTCGCTGGTGTGGTGCTCCTCTCAAATCGCCCTGTCCTCGCGTTCTGTGGAACATCATTCCCCCGTCAACCACTTCCACTGCGCTCCCTCCTCTCCAGCGTCTTCTCTATCCAGTGCCACGACCGTCTGTCTGCCACCATCGCGGGGTTCAGCTCCGCTACCACCGTCAGTTTCCTCGCCACCGCCTCTTCGTCCGTCTCCAGGTGCATGGGAGACGAGAAATACTCCCGCTCCCTTCGGTCGATGTCGGCAGCAGGCTGGTCATCCTCGCAAAGCAGCGCCAGCTCCTTCCCGTATGACTCGGAAGCATGCTTTTTACGGATGAGGGTGGCAATATTCACGGGCTCATCGGGCTTGTTGACGAGCTCGTAAAGCTTCTCGAAGTAGTGGTAATCTTGCAGCGAGTCCATGGATACCAGCCGCTGGAAATACCATACTATCTCTGTGTTGTGCCAAAACTGGGGGTCCATCTTGTACCCCGACTGCTCCTCGAACCCGGAACGGAAAGCTGTGATGAGCGGCGAGTCGGGACGTCAGCGCGGATGAGGCATTCCGGGGCACGCGAGAAGCTCCGCCAGTGGAGCTGACGACGCAAATCCCCAGTCAATGATGCAGGTGATGTTGAGATCATCGTCTACGAAGATGTTGTTCGTGCTCACGTCGGGGTGGCGGATCGGGAAGCCCTCTGGTGACTCAGTAGCTTCGGTGAACGTTCCCGTCATCATGTCCTTGGCCATATCGCTCGCAATGCAGTAGTCCAATCTGTTTTTGCCGCTGTCGATCTTCGCGCTCACCGCCACGAAATCATTCCACCGCTTGCACGCCGAGTCGTAGCTGCCCCATCTTGAATACTCCGAAGGTACAGGAATTGGACCAAGGAACATGTGGGTTCGCATGGGCAGCTCTTGGGCGTGCGTCCGAGTCGCGGAGGTGAGGGATGCGTAGTAAGTAAGGTCTTTGTCGAACGGACCACGGCAGATGTCCAGAACATCTCTCTCCTGCCACACGAGTGAGGGGGCGAGGCACTCCCTGACGACGTAGCCCCCTGCATCGTCTTCGAAGATAGATCCGATCTTCTCAAGGCGCAGCTGAGAGAGCTTATGGGCTAGTTCTCCGAGCTGGCGCATAATCTTCTCCTTCCCAATCTCGTCGAGGGGACGGCGTGTTTGGCCGATAGACCGTTTTGGCGGCGAGATATCGGTGAACCAAGGCCAATCATATTCAGAGAGAGGGGTTCCTTGCGCTTTACTCATGAGAATGTACGGCACGCCGATAGGGTTTTCAACCGATGTACTATCAAGTCAAAAATGGTCTCGTTAGCTCGTCCTCGTTCTCGTGGCGAATAGTGTGTCAGGGACCCAAACTTGCCTGTAATCAAAGACGTTCGGTACTGGGATTGGTATGGACCTTGATATACTTCAAAGTAGCGGCCTCACCGCCCAGAAGCCGGCTCGAGTACTCGACACCAACGCCTCTGTCGCTTCGCGGTGAGCGGAAAACCCACTCAACTCCATCCTCGAAGTTAAGCATCACGACCCAGTTGACGCTCCCGGCAAGAGGTCTTTCCGAAAGCCGACATGAGCATGATTCCTGCCGTAGGGTTTTCGCAAGCTGAAGTAGGGCGGCAGGGTCGAATTTCGCGTACGCGAATATCGCCTGTTTGGCCATGTTTGAAGACGCCTCCCCAAGAGGAACCGGGAAAAGGGATGTTGAGAAGTGTGGTTGTGTGGTCTTTCTCATGATTAACAGCGTGCCCCGTGTATTCTTGCCTCAAAGCTTAAGTAATCATAGGCAAGCAACTCTGGAGACTGCGTAAATGATTCACGAGCAAATCTTCATGTCTCCAGCAAGACAGAGCAGCCTGTTCATGCGTCGTGTCCCTTCGTTGGTACAACACAACATTTTCTTCATCATATGCATCAATGATAGCGCCAATTTCCAGCAAGGCTTGTAGATTATCTGAGATCCCCACCTATCACACCACATTGTATAAATAGGCTGCAGCCTGCTACTTGTTGCACTCTCTCACAAAGTCATCCCACAGCAACCTGGCTTCACCATCCACATCAAACAGATCAAACAGATCTCCCGCGAACCCGTCTTCTCCGGGTTCGTTAAGGCACCACCTGACCATTTCGTCAGTTTCTCCAGCCTGATTTATCGTAACAAGGCCTTGTGGTTGGTCACCGCTACGAGGAGGCGGCCGGGCGAACGGATTGGCGATGGAAGTAGGCTGGTAAGGAGCTTCGTCACCAGCTCCTGACCCACCGGACGATAATATCGAACTAACCCCAAGCCCGCTATCCGTGGCGCTGCTGGCTACCATAGCTTCATCTTGGGTCGGGGGCTCGGTGTGTTGGCCAGCCGTCTGCGGCATGCTGGATGTCGCCGAGTAAGACAGTCGGTCCGACCGAAAACGCTCGAATATTCCTTCCAGAGCCCGTTCGATAGCTCGGTCTAACGGTCGACCTTCCTCATCGCCAGACGCACTGACCACTCCGCTGGCCCCAAGCTCCTCCCGGACGATCTTTACGCCTTTGCGCTGAATGAACTCGTAAAATGATGCGAAGTCTTTTGATTCGTCGTGGTCGATGTGGACAGACAGTGGCCGTCGGTCTTTTGGGAACAAGATATCCCATATAGCGAACCATTGCTGCTCCACCGAGCCCTTGGCTCCCGGTCGGAGTTTCTTGGTTTGAGCTGGTGAGATGCCGTCCAAGCGCGCCGTAGGCCCTCTGGAGCAGCGAGGTATGGCCATTACGTGGCCGTCGAGGGTGTCCTCGCGTTCGAATATCGTGAAACAGACTTGACAGTAGTGCGCCGGGGTATGTTTGCGTTTTAGATGCTGCTTTACGTAGCTTATAGCGGTGAGCCTCTTGGAATAGCACTCCCAGTGAGTATTGGGGTCCAATTTCCAAAAGGGGCAGGCAAGAAATGCTGATCTTGGGGAAGCCGGCGTCTCTTGATTCTTCGGTTTCTTGTTCGGTGGGCACTCTTCGTCGTCGTCGTCTTTGTCGCCTGGTGCTCCACTGGACCGCTTTTTACCCTTACAACGCAAAGAGATGGCTGAAGGAGAAAGGGTCGTATCGGGCGGTCCAGTTCCCGTTGCTGCCGGACTCACTGACGAGGAGCCAGTGCAAGTTGAGGTATTGCTCGTACCATGAAACTCCACGACCAGACGGCGCAGTACTCGTTTGAAAAGATCATATGCCGGGGTCGTCTCGGTGAGGTCATCCGAAGTTTGCGAATCACTGGCATCAGAGCTAGGACTGAGTGACTCGTCCGTGGCAGACGTAAGCTTTCCATCAGCACCCTCTACTTGGTTGATTATTAGCGAGTTTCGATATAAAGAAGTGGTATGGGTATATTACCTTCCGTCGCATCACTTTGCATTTCAACACATGGGCAGAGTATATGACGGCCTGTCCTCAGATCACCCATCGTGATGTTTGAGTATAGGCGGCGAAAAGTCCCTGGATAATCACCACCACAACGCCCGTGGCCAGATGGAAGGTTCGTATCATGCCAGTAAAACACGTCTGCGCCTATTCGGTCCACTGGTTGGAGGCACAGCGGGCCGCGCTCGAGACGGAATGGAGCCCGGTAAGGAATTTCTCCGAAAACTCTAACCATTGCCTGGTAAGAAAATTCGAGACAGGGACAACCTTCTGGCCTCCGCGCTATGGGGAAGCCCTGGACGATGACGGGAAAGAGTGGGTGACCAAAGGCCCTGTACCAGCATCGTCCCTGGAGCTGACTAGAAGGAATGACGTCTTCACGCACGTCAATTCTAAAGCTCGCGGATGGAACGCCTCTGTCGCTGGTTATATCGGGCAAAATGTGGAGTACGGGCGTTGTGTACACGACGGGGCCGGCGGGTGGAACACGAATAGCGCATGCAAGCCAGCTCAGTTGCTCTCCGCACTCGGCAATGGAATATGCCATGCCCGTAACATCGACGATCAGGCCTGCGGGGCCGTATTCCACTCGAATACAGGTCTCATCCTCCAAGATATCTTTCTCGGAAGTCAGCCGCCAATACAGCAAGGTGGATTTCTACGGGATCTTACCGCTAGTCGAAGAACCCGGCCCCCTGCGAACCGTCAGGTCAACCACATGCAACAATCCACGGCCTAAACATGGCCAGGTCTGTTGAAAGTAATCTTCGGTATGACTTGCTTGCAACTCGTCATCGGAAGAAGAGGTAAGAGCTACCATGTCGAGCAACCGGGCTTCAGGGGGTGCAGTCTCTGGTAGTGGTTTGTCCCTGGAAAACTCTAATAGGGTTCGATCGGTCATTGATTGCCAGGACAGTTGGAATGACGCCCTGTGCTTCTCTGGCAGCCGGTGCTTGCTGATTCTTGCTGTCGGAAGCCCGGACAGGACGCGGGTTGCTATGTCCCGTAGCGCAATTGATGACGGCGCGCATTCTCTCTTGATGCTAGAAATGAGCCAGTCGTATGCAGGACTGTTGAGCACGATCCGGCTGTAAATGGGTAGCGAAAAGGACATGGCTCCGTCTTCATCATCTACTCCCTGAAGGGGTTCCTCATCTTTTCCTCCAGATGGGTAGTCATTCTCTGACGCCGTGTGCCACAGGTCCATCTTTTCCCAGATTTTCATGCTGCTACCGGTATCTGGAATATTGTCTGGAGCCTTCTCGTCACCGCTCTGCAAAATCATTTCACTCAGCTGTTGACTGAAATCTCTAGGTGACACAGATATTAGCAACCATTATCAACAAACAAGATACTGCTACTTAGTAGCATAGGCGAAAGCTGGGACTCACTTGTGGTGCTTGTGGATGAAATACATGATGTCACGCTTTACCTGGGACGGCTCGTGTGAGGCAATCTTGATTGCGAGAGCCTTTATCAGAGCCGGTAACAAGGTCGCATCCTTACCGCTCTGACTCGTATGAGGCCCTAGCTTTGGAAAAATGTCATGGCAAAGCTCGTTGATGTAATTTTGCGCGTGGATCTGAGGTAAAGCTGTTGCGTTTGAGTAGTCGATCTGACAATCGGAGTCAAGTTCGTGTCCCTGGGTCGTATGAACCTCGGGCGGAAGGCTTATCGCTGAGCCGTATGCCGAATCAATTAAGGAAAATTCCGTCTCGGTCTTCGGGGGCAGCCAAAAACCGTGCGGTTTTGCTGTGTTGGCGAGAAATGACGGTACAGTTGGTTCATTGAGATGGTGCGGCAAACCCGAGAAGCCCCCCCATATTGGTTTAGCGTCACCCGAAGACGACGCAGGAACCTCGGGGGGAGGTACTAGGACAGAGGGGGTTTCTGAAATTTTAAATCCAGCGGCAACTCCGCTTCCAATCCCCAAAAGGTCTTCATTGCCAAGAGGATCGAAGGGATCACCTTCCACTCCAGTACAATGCCGCGCAATGATAGTGGCAGAGGGTTTGCAGTCCTGTTGGAGGACTGATGTAGCAGTCGAAACAGGCCGGTCAGCATATGCTGAGGCACCCGAAGAGTCCACCCTGCCCACGATCGAGAAAGGGGTCCGTAACGAAGAAATCAAGTCCGAGCCATTGGTGTCACGGGCGGCTCGATCGGCCGACACGCTAGTGCTCCCTATGGGGATTGCACCCGAGTTCAGTGTCGGCTCGGGGTATTCATGCATGACTATATGATGCCTCTGTCTCATGTCAGTCCCTGTTAATCCCAGGCTATATGTCCGAAAGAGAAGTGCAGGGCCATCATCAGGTTGTCCTACAACCCCATCTCGACAATATCTTGGAGATCTTACCTTCAGTGCATCATGGCGTGTGAAGGTCTTATCACAAAACAGACAAGAATAAGGTTTGACAGCGAGGTGAATTCGCTTGTGCCGCTTGAGGTCATAAGCCCTGTTGAATGACTGCGGGCACGTGTTGCAGCTAAACCGTCTCCCTTGCTGCGTCTACTGCTCAGCCCGCCTATGAAGCCTGCGCGCCATCCAGGCGGAGTTGCCATGAGGCGTGGACCCAGGATCACGGTTGTACCCTCGCGGCGGCGACGGGGGCTCCGTTGATGTCAGAGAATTCTTCGACGGCAATGGGCACCCGGGCCCGGAGGGGTACGGCAAAGAAGGAAGCGTTGGAAGCGAAGATGTTTGGAACTTGGATATGGGGGTATAATTCGGAGATGGCGAGGTGGTTGGGAACGAGGGCAAAGTAGGTGGGTTTCTAGGCAAAGGAAAGGAGCTGCCCCCGGTGGATGGGGTTGGCGACGGATAGGCGTCGTGGCTGTCCAGAATCTCGCCATGCGCATCGTCGGCCATAGCGCCTCCATGGGCTCCAGCAGCCGGGGCTGGTTTTCTAGGCCTCCCATGACGAGAGAGGTTGTGTTTGGCGAAAGGCTTCTTCTCATCCTCGGCCTTCTTCTTGTCCTTGGCCTCCCAGTAGTCATCCCTCCCTTGCCGGCCGTTCACAATGACCCTTTTCTCAAACTGACGGAATACAGACCTCGCAGTAACGATGAAAATTGGGTGGGATCTGGTCGAGGATGGGATGATACTTTGGGCTACCAAATCATCCTTCTCCGCCTCACTCGCTTTGATTTTGTACAGCGACCCATTCCTATGGAAGAGATGATCCGCTCCGAGGTAGCCGAGAACTTTCGCACATTCTGCACCCAGCATGAATAATTTATCTCCCCGGTCAGGGACGACGAAGGTGCGGCATAGGTATTCCCGGTCACCGGCCAGTTGTCCGTTTGGCAGAACTTTCTCCTCCCCGAGCTCGTCAGTCTCTCTTGTTATGTATTCATCGCCGGCGGCGTTGAGAATGGCGGTAGTATGATGATTCGCCCGCGTTCTCGGAGACGGGTGTCGCGTGACGGTGGCGGAGACTATGTTCGCGGGTTGGTTCGCAAGCGCAGGATTCTAGGGCTATATGTTAATGCTTGGACGTGGTCTATGCCGTCGATTGTAGCTCCTAGATACGACGCGGCGACAGTTCTGTGGGGAGTATACGTAAAAGACCCACCTCTTCGGAAAGGGGCGAATTTAAAAGGGGCGTAGCGCCGGCGGTCTGGTGAGACATCTTGAGGCCATATTCTCCTGGGGCGGGAGGGAACTGTGGTAGACTCGTGGCCCCTGGTTGTGCAGAAATATGTTTTTGAAATGCTCGTGGCGTCAACACCGCTTTGTCTGCGGTTTCCGTCGAATCCATGGCTGTCGCCATCGTTGAACACCCCTCTCGACCCCCGCCTACCGCTCGCTACTGGGAAGACCAGTGGGAAGGGTTTCTCGCTCAACGTTCGATCGTTTCGGGAGATAATCCTTGACTACTGAATCGATTCCGGGGTTTATAGTTGGCCGCGGCACCATGGAGACTCCTGGGCCCGTTGCGATGGGGCGAAGTGGGCAACGCTAGAAATTTCCGTAATGTGTCGGCCTTGTGTATGGAAAGGAGAGAAGTCGCCGAGATTATGCTGTATGGGAAATAGAGCGCCGCCACCAGGCTCTGCTCCCACATTTGTGTTGTTGGATGTCATTGGCCGGCCACCGTCCGGGGCCATCCACGCGGCCGCTTCCAGCTACCACATTTGTGGTCTCAGCTCAGCTCGGGGAGACTGTGGCCTCCGCACGTTTTCGGTGCATGGGTAGCAAAGGGTGGTCTTGTGTTAAAGGCCACCACGACGAACCACGGGCAAGTCTAGCCACGCATGTGGTGAAGGAGATAATCACCAATGTAGACTACAGTTTAATACTTGAGACTAATATATAAGCAGACTGGTTCAATAAGAACCAAGAACCAGTTTCATACAATTACCATTGTCCAAACAATCCGTACAAACCATTGTCTTCCGTCCTACCGACCGCGATTGCAACACCCACTTCTAGCCGGAACCCAAAACCCGATCGCGAAAATGCCAAGCCCACTGTCTTCCCCGTCCAGTACTGGAGGTCAAAAGAAACGAAGCGAGGAGTAAGTAAAAACACACGTTCGGGTTCCCGGTGCTTTTCTACAAGGGCTTTCTGACCCCAAATCAGAGTTCGGAAAGTTATGCTGGAGAGATATCTCAACAGCGAGCCGACAATGACTGAGGGGCTGGCATGCATTGGGCGTTCCAACACTGGTTCCAATGCCGCCGTGTCGGGTGAAGAGGAGGCGAAGGAGAGAGAGAAAGAGTCGAAAGAATTCGTCAGGATGTGGCAGCAGTCTTGGGAAGCCAAAAAAATGTCAAAGGAAGGCTAGGGGGTTGGTTGTCACGCATGTTCCAGATCGAGCTAGGTTTACCGGACGAGGACGTCGTCCAAGAATATATAAAAGTTTATTAATTCGCTTAGACATACTCAGAATACATGCTCCGAAACACCCGGTACAGGGAAGTAACGCCGGTCCACTCACACGCTAAAATCGGACGACGGCGGCGGCCGCCCCACAGCTCTCTACTGGTTCCGGATGTGGGCCGGTGGGGATGGTCGTATTGGTGAAGACTGGTGTCATAAGATAGGGACGATGGGGCTAATGATAGGGGGTTACGTTTCGCTTCCGTACAGTCGTATCGGTAGCCAAGCGTGAACAAAAAGACGTAAAATGTTTTACGCCGAGTTCACTGAGGGACGTTAAGTCTCCCCACCGAATGATCCAACATCACTACCAAAGCCCCGGAACCTCCTAACTTAGACCAGCCTCGCCTAAATTTCGAATACCCCGTAGCGGCACTAGCTCAAGGGTGCCGCATGATAGCGGCACCACCGGCTGCGACGGCAATGCGCGCCGTCATCAGCCACGCCACGCCCGATGAAATCCCTGCCATCGTCAGCTTCACCACGGCAGCCCGCACCAGCATGTTCCCCATGCTCGATGCCCTGTCTCACGACGAGCACGCCGACCGGGAACTGGCTTCCTTCCAGCGGAAGTACCTCGACCACCCCGACGGAGCCTTCCTCACCGCACAGATAAACGGCGTCCTGGTCGCCACGATCGCCTACGTTCCCTACGACTATCGGTTTCCTCAGCTAAGCCTCGGGCGGGGACGCGTCGTCGAGGTGGTGAGGCTCTATGTCGACCCTGCGTTCCGTCGCACCGGGCTCGCATCTCAGCTCTTTGCGGCTTTGGCAAAGACGGCGAGGGGGAGGGGAATCGAGGAGCTGTATCTCCACACCCACCCGTTTCTGCCGGGAGCTATCCGTTTCTGGGAGAAGAATGGATTTTCTATCATCGACGTGGAGGATGATCCAGTATGGCATACGACACACATGAGGTTATGTTTAGATGGGAAGGCCCACTTTTCGAAAGCATAGCTATGTGCGATCATGTAGAGCATGCATCAGTCGCAGAATGACAGCGACCAAATATCATTTCTTTTTGACTTTATATGTGGACTAGAGTTATGTGGAAATAGCTGTGAAGGTCAACAAGATGAACGTGGAGTTCTCACAAGTTTCGCCTCGATGTGACGGTCGGGAGGGAAACGCGGCGAGAGGCGATGCCTGTTTTCTTTCCTATGCTCGTTTATCGTCCGTCGACTGGTAGTTTTGCTCGGTCCCTGAACTCGCCACAAGGGGAACGGTCGAATGGGAATATTTCTTCGCCGTGTAACGATCCACCTGTTCAAAGTTAGATCGGTCATCCTTCACTCCCAGCGCTGACATGACTTACCCATCGAACAAGGAAAAGCCAAGATGACAACGCAACGCAGACACATATCATGGCAATGTACCCGTTCCGCCAGTAAGGAGCATCGTCGGCCGGATAAAGCGCAATGCCCCAGAACGTCCAGAGGAGGCCGTCGAACGCGGCCATCGAGGCAAGAATCACGCCCCGCGCAGCGTCATCGGCCGTCAGCGCCACGATGTTACTCGACCAGCTGTACAACAGAGGGTTGATTCCGTAAGAGGTTGAGGAAAGGTAGAGCGCCGCAAGGTTCCCTCCCAGCGACATGTTTGGGATGAGCAGGACCACTGAGCAGACGATTTGGATCAGACAGAGGCCGAAGCCGATGCTCAACCGCCTGCCGTACCGGTCGATCGCGACTGAGGAGGCCAGTTCGGCTACGATACCGATGGCGTGGGTGGGGATGGGGTACGCATTGATCTGGGACTGGGTAAACCCGTTTGACGTCTGGTGCGCTTTCATGAAGAGGAGCATGAGGCCCTGGACAATGTATGCTTGCATGGCTGACGAAAGAGCTGAGAAAACACCGCAGATGTAACTACGGCATGGTCAGAATGGATACGGGCAGGCGCAGTCGAAGCGGAGACGTACAATATGGGTCGCCCAAGTACCCGTTTAGCCAAACTCCAGGCTTGGATATTGTGGCCGTCCTCCCGCTTGGGCGGCAGGCGGTTCAGAGCAAGTTCGCGCTCCTCCTGGCTCAGGTAGCGAGCCCGGGTGTTTTCCGGTATGTCGGGGAAGAAAAAGAAGCCGAAGATGGCGACGGGGCAGGTGATGATGCCGTCGATGAGGAACACCCACTGCCAGCCGCCGAGGCCTGCGTAGCCGTCCATGGACTGGTGGATCGCTGCCATCATGGCACCGGCGAACATCTTGCCGACCTGCCCGGCGACGGTGAACATGGCGGTGCGCTTGGCGAGTTCGTTTGACTTGCTTATTTCAGGGTCAGTTGGACTGCTCTGCTGCCGGGCCTTAGAAAGGCTGAAACAAGACTTACTACCAAGAGCCCATAACATAGAGGTTGCCAGCGTAGGTGCTGGCCTCGGCGAAGCCCATGAAGAAGCGGACGACGCAGAGCTGCTGGAAGTTCTTGCAGGCAGCGCTGAGCATGGTCAGGGCGGCCCAGACGATGATCATGCAGGGAAGCCATATCGACGGCCGGATCTTCTGGATGACGATACTGTGGGGGATTTGGCCCACAAGCATGCTAGACCACGGTGTTAGCCCGAGACCCTGGTTATTTTTTATTGGACTTACCCCGCAGAGGCCATTGATAGGAGTACATTGTACTGGTTGCCCTCGAGATTCAGTTCCTCTTTTAGTCCAGCGACCTGTTTCAGATGTGAGCGTCGTGCGAGAGTTAGTTTTAGAAGGGCGAGCGACTGACATATGCGTTGGCAAAAGCAGACCTGTCTACAATGAGGGTTAGCGAAAATGCGATGTGGCGGCTAGAGAGGGGTGAAGACTGACCAAGGTGGTTGAAAAAGAAGCTGAAGCAGCAAAATGTCTGCAAATCTGTGTCAGTAGTTGGCGGGGTATGGTAAAATCGCCTACAAAACATACAAGAATGAAGAAATCTGCAGTAGTGAGCTTTAGACACGGTAATTAGAATCTGAGAAGGTATCGTGGGCACATCATACCTAGTTTTCGGATCAAGTTCTTCTCCTCTTTGCTCGTATCACCCCAAAAGAGGTCGTCCACTAGCGCATGCCCTTGTCAGTCTTGTTGCGTGGTGTTGCGGGGCCCGGGATCAGCACCTACCCTTTGAACTGCTCCCCCAGCCTCGCGCCATTTTCGATAAGGAGTTCTACGTCTAGAGGGAGGGATTTTGAATCGATTAATGGGCTTGTCAAAACTAGAGTGAATCCAAAAATGGGCGAAATGTTCAGTATTTGAACACGTGAGATGGTGTCGGCGCAGTCGGCGTGTCCATTCCCCCCACCTGAACCTCCCACTAATCAGATCACTGAGAGATAAAAACGCACACCAATCACCTTTCGGAGCGCTAATTGCGAACGCACATGGTGGGACGCACACGTCTACTCGATAAGTCCCTCTCGCCCTTCCCCGAAGTAATATTCCACCCTGATGGATGCTTGCAACTTATATGCAGATATATACTGCGACCCGTGATCCTGGGACAGTAATAGAGCACTCAACTTAGCCTCTCGTAAGCTCCCACCCTAGCGTCCCGGGGATTCTATGTTAGTTCGCGCCCGGTTGAGAGAGCTCGAGAACTCCCGGGCCCAAGCCCCGCCGAAGAACACCTTTCGACTTTTTCGGCGGGGAATAGCGCCAAGCCGCACGGCGGCCGAGAAACGGCACAGGCCAACCAGAGGTTTGCTTCCGGTTTTGGTCATTAGCTTCGGTAATGCCCGCCCCACGCGGGCCCACAACCCGGATGGCTCCCCACTCGTGGGACTCGTTAGTCGGAGGTCAGGTCTCGGCGTGCCGCAAGGGATGGCCGTGGTTTGCCGAGTTGCTGACAATCACGCGCTTGGCGGCTGGTGGGGATTCGTTCTTGTTCTGCTGGTCTTGGTTTGGGCTGGCTTGATCGTTGACCTGCGCTTAGTGCGCTTAGTTGCAGCTTTGGTGGGGTCTCTCGCTGGAACGGGGTTGGTTGAAGGACATGCTTTGAGAGGGAACTGCAAAGTTATATACATACCTGCTTCGAGGTTGATACGTCCATTAAGTTTTTGACTGGTGTCGCCGGCATTCCTTCATTGATGTTTCTTCCACACCCTTGTCTCTGCCCTCGACCAGACCCGACGTCAGGATGATAAAGCAGTCCAAGAGACCTCACCATCCAAGGCACCACGCCCACGGCTCGAGCACAGATGTTTCACATCAGAAGTGTTAGCTTGAGGTCCTTGACCAAGACTGGTCTGAACCTGTGCTACGCTGACTGGAGAGTGACCTGTAGTACCTGCACGACTCACAAGTGTGCCTGAAGCCCTGGACTTTGGCCCTATTACGAGGCGCCCATGTACTGTGGAAGGGTGTGATTTCGGACTTCGCGATACAATACGGCTCATACCTTCCCCCGGGTTCACGGTCGTCGCTGGGATTATGAAATTGCAACTGCGTCGAGAGTGGCCATTCCAAATCGACAGCCATACGTAAGACACAGAGAATGAGGCCGGAAGACCATAGCGCGTTTGTCATTCCAAAAATCCATAAATAAGTATTAATCGTTATATCATGAAACTACATAGAGCTCTAAAATCCCGCGCGTACCGGTCTGGCAGGCAGGGCGGCAATCGTCGCTATCCCGGATTGCAGGCGGTGACCACACGTAACCTCCCTGTCTTGTTTCGCATACACCTCTACCAGTCAAACCCCTAAGGAGCTGTTCCACCCCTTTTGAGATTAAGGCCTCCAATCGTAGGCGGATAGTTGACGCCAGCATCAATGAGCCTCGCAACGCTTTCCTGGTTATTCTCGAGGTCAAATTCGTTCTGTAGCGCCTCGAGGACCTCGCCCCAGTTAGGAGACGCCCTGGAGATGGGAATACGCTCCGACAGAGCCATGGGAGTAAGGGTCGCCTTCAGGCTGTCATATCCCTGCGGCTCGCCGCCAAAGGACCTCGTTGTGGAGTAGTTGATGGTGTAGGTCGTCGGCAGCACGAGGTGCAGGACCTCGAGGCCGGGTGCGTGCTGGTACAGTACGAGCATCCGGGCGCCCCAGTCCTCGCGCTCCCCGTCGTACGTCCGCTGCCAGGGGGCAGGGACGCCCCGGAGGAGGGTGCGCCACTCGACGCCGACGTGGCGGATGAGCTCCGAGTTCGGAGGGGCAGCTGTGGAGTCCCGGGGCTGGAAGAGGTGGGCCTCGCGCGAGATCGGGTAGTAGAGGACGTCGCTGGGGCCGCCGAACCAGGTCACGCCGGGGTCCTGGTCGCTCTCGGGAAAGGCGCTGGCGGTTGGGAGGAGGAAGTAGCCGGCGCGGAGGGCAACGCTGCGGGACTCTCGGCAGACCTGGGTCGCTATGGGAGGCGTGTGGCGGATGCGGAAGGTGAAGAACGAGATTTGTGTGGGGTCAACGGGGTTCGGGTCATCGGCTGCCCGGCGTGGAAACCACTGCTTGTAAAGCTGTTGGAGTTCGGGGGAGATGGTCTTGGGTGGGAGGAATGAGTATAGCTGGAAGAGGCGCGGCGGCGGGAGGGTGTGCTCCCAGATGAGCTCGCGGAGCTCTAGGGGGAAATCCGACAACTGGAATGCCGCCTTGGCCATTGTGAAACAGTTATCACAACAAAGCTAAGATGGAATTCATCAAAGCCGGTGTCTTCTTCGGTGAGCAATAAAGTGACGTTGACGTTTGAGCAAGAGCGATTTCGGCTGGTGTAGCACCTGCCGCCGGAAGCCGCCGCACGTGATCGACGGCAGCGGAGGTCGGCACCTTGCACAATACTTCTCTCTCCATCGGGCTCCAGCGTCCCGAACTTGCAGAGCCGCAACTTCTCATCGCTCGCCAGCAGCTCCGAAAAATATTCCCCTAACCCTGCGGGATCGTCAAGGGGCAAGCAGCATGTCGCGAACCCTGTCCCCCGAAATACGCCAAGCAACCTTGCTTTGTAGTCGGTGCGAGCAGCTCTTCACCGCCGTGCACTCCCTAGAGCGCCTAAATCGAGAAGATGTTGTCCAGAATGGCCGTTTCTCCGACCTTGCAAGCAATTGTTCCCTGTGTTCACTCGTCAAGAGGCGTCTTATGGACGTAGCATTAGATGGCGGATCGGAACTAGGCCGGGGCACCGAGAACGGCACGGTTGCACTGTCTTTGATGTTCCAGGACTCGGATCTCGACGAAGATGACGACGTTGGCGATGATTTAATCTATCAGAGAGCTACTTCGGGCTTTGAACATGGGACACCTTCGGCGCTGGTATACTGGCTGCACGATGAGACTAGTGGGAAACCGAGGCTGTCGGCAGACCTTGCTTGGTATTCTATACCTGGTATGAATATGGGAATATACAGATATACACACGATTGCAGCGTAGCTTACCGTCCCCGTGTAGCACCCATCCTAAGCGCTCTTGGCTTTGATCCTGCCGGAGCGGAGGGTAAGTCGTTCAACCTCCATCACGATAACAATGTCTGGTAGCTGATTACAACAGCCGTTAGCCACTGGAATAGACTTCCCGGCTTCTACAAGTTAGAATACTGGAAGGATCCAGAGTTTATACATCCAATCGTGGACGCGGTAGACGAATGCCGAAAGAACCACTTAAATTGTGGCGCGAAGGAACTCGGCGTGCTGCCAAGCATGGTACTGGATGTCTCTTCTAGTACCACAAAGGGCCGGGTCTTCCTTCGCGAACCGGGCCAGCAGAGACGGGGCGACTACATTGCCCTGAGCTACTGTTGGGGCGGGCCGCAGAAGGTCGTCACGAAAGTAGCGAATTGCGCCGAACATCAACAACAAGGGATTGAGCTCTCACGCCTGCCGCGCACGATTGCCGACGCAGCCCGAGTGACAGCGAGCCTAGGAATGCGATACCTATGGGTTGATGCGCTGTGCATCGTACAGGATGACCACACATCGAAGGCCCTGGAGATGGAGAAAATGGGCGATGTCTATGCGAACGCCACCTTGGTTCTGGTTGCCGGAGGTGTGACTCGAAGAGCGGACGACGGCTTTTTGGGGTTCCAGGATGAGCTCGCGGTGGTTCCCATCCGTGTGGGAGAGAAATTCCCATCTGTGCCAGTCTGCCTGGCTCCAGGAGACCTTGAAGTCAGCCACATCGACTCACGCGGGTGGACGTTCCAGGAACGGCACCTCGCCTCCAGAACGCTGGAGTTTCGCGGCTCGCGCGGGGTGTCGCTCAGCTGTCAGGAGTCGTTTATCACATATGTCGGCGGTGCGCGCCCTGATGGTACGGATGCGTGGGAGCCAGACGAGAGGAAGCTTTCCGAGAAACTCTCCGTGCGCTCCAACGCGAGGGGGCTGTGGCAGGCCATGCTGGACGAGTACACTGTGCGGGGCCTCACAGAGACGGGAGACCGGCTACCGGCCATGGCCGGTTTTGCCAAGACGTGGGCCAGGGAGTCCTCCTCATCGCCGGGTGAGTACTTGGCGGGCCTGTGGGAGGGCCAGCTGGTGGATGACCTGATGTGGAGGAGCGGGGTGCAACACATAGGCTCGGACACCAGGATCAGTCTCGATCGCTACCGCAAGCCCGGCTGGTCGTGGATATCGGTGCTCGACCACGATGAGCCGGAGACGTTAAAGGCGGGGAGCTTCGTCACTAATCCGCAGCGTATCCGGACACACCTTGGAGGCTACGATGAGAACAAAGCAGGCCTCGTTCGCCACTCGGTGTCTTTGGCGCACGCTGGTGCCCCTTTTGGGCGAGTTCTGGGAGGGGAGATCACGCTCCGAGCACAAGTAGCGCCCATCCCGAAGAATCTGGGGGACGAGAAGGAGAGAGGTCGCTGGGAGGCCATATTGACTTCTTGTGACTACCAGCTCTCGGCAGCGGATGCAGGTCAGCTGCTTCTGTTGCGACTCAAGGTCGGCGGGCAATGGGATCCGCGCACGAGACGCGCTCAGAATGGCGATGGCGGACTACTCATTTTGCCTTGTGGCCAAGACAGCTCCGTCTGCAGGAGGGTCGGGTGTTTCTGGGACTGGTCGGATGCAGAGGATGGGACACCACTTGTTGACTGGGACGCAGTTGGTTTCCAAGAGACAACGTTGATTTAGGATTGGGTATCCGGGGACAGAATCTACAAACGGCTAGCGAAATCACCACCTCCCATAGACTCGAACAACCGCCAACCCCCCATTAACCTCAACTTGGCCTCGGGGCCTTTGGATCCGAGTTGGTGTGACGCGGATAGTTTAGCCCGAGACGGACCTGCTCTTGGTTTTGATAGAGAAAAGCGGGGAATTTTCATTTCGCCCGCCCCGCCAGCGGATACCGCGTCCCCTTACCCCAGACTCGGGCGAGAAGAATGTGCCGAAGCCCCCACCCGAGCCCGAGCCGGTGGGGTGACGAACAATCTGTGCCGGTGCAAAAGACCTGCGGGCACTTATGACTCCCTGGGTCCGGGCAACTGGAGAGGCATGCGGGGGTGCGGGGGCATTATGCGGGGACCGGAGCGAGTGGTTCGTACGAGGAGAAGGCTCACCCGGAAATTGCATTTGCGGTTGAAGGATGAGGGTAAAGGGTTGTCAGCCGGAGGTCTTCCTCGTCTATATCTGGGCCAACCCCGTTTAAATGCAAACACAGCGTCATAGGATGTTCGTCAACCGGGAAAAGAGGAAGACGCACATGGCGAGAATAATGAAGCCGGCTCCTTAAAAGGAGTCGGCGTTGGGCCGGAGAGAACAAATCTATCAACTGCCTCTAACACTCTCGTAATCGCTCCCTGCAACCACTCAACACCGAAGTGTGGTGGAGCTATTATTGGCGGTACGGCATATTTAGGAGCAGTCTCACCAATCGGCACAATGCCGGTTTTGGGGGAGGGAAATATTACTATGGCCGATGTTTATGAACGACTTCAGGCGTGCCGGTTATGGGGAACGGCCCGGCTGATTCGCTCGCATCGCGGCACTTCGCCATGCATTCGCGGCTCGATGGCCCTTGGGCAACGCTCGGTTGGAGCCCACACCACACGTGGACGCCGCTCCCCCGTACCCAATAACGGACCGTTGTATCTGTAGATGGGAATGATGTTCACGCGATCAATTAATTCCCCACACTCGGAGATTATCGCGCGGGGTGATAAAGACGGAGGCTCTTGCACTCCGCGGCGCTCTCCGCTGGCCCCGACGCGCCGGCTACCAGCATCGTGTCCCAGATCCCTCGCACGCGGGGACTAACGCCATGATGGGACTGTGGAGGGCGCTATGTCTTCCCCTCGTGGGGTCAATGCTCATTGGGGCCGCCAACGCCAGGGTCACGCTAGCCGATCCCATCGATGTTCCCAGGACTTACATGGTGGAGTTTGTCGATGACTATGTACTCCACCCACCAGAAGCCCTCGCGTTATAGGTCGTATAGCCATAGCTCTAACAGTCTTTCTCGCTGGAATAGGACGTCGCGTCCTTCTATACGAATCTGAACGAGGAGAGCATCCCCGCCACCCCGCGGCTAAACCTCACCTACTCCCTGTTCAAGGGCGCCTCGTTCGAGCTCAGCACGGCCCCGAGCAAGGAAAGCCTCCCGAACCGCATCGCGAAGCTCCCCATGGTACGAAAGATATGGCCCGTGCAGACCGGCCGCGTCCCCGAGGACGAGACGATATGGGAGGGCAGCATCGAGTCCGCGGGCAACATACTTAACCGCCGGCAAGAGGGAGAGGTGGATAACTTGAGTGGCTTCGCGCCGCACATGATGACGCAGGTCGACAAGCTGAGGGCCGAGAACGTCACAGGCAAGGGGATCAAGGTCGGCATAGTGGACACGGGCGTGGACTACACGCACCCAGCGCTGGGCGGATGCTTCGGCGAGGGCTGCCTCATCGCGTACGGGACCGACTACGTGGGCGACTACTACGACGAGTCCTCGACGCAGCTGCCCATGCCGGACGACGACCCGTACGACGGCTGCAACGGTCACGGGACACACGTGGCGGGCATCATCGCGGCGCAGGAGAACCCACTCGGCTTCACAGGCGTGGCCCCCGGCGCAAGCATCGGCGCGTACCGCGTGACCAGCTGCCGCGGGCGCGTGCACACGGACATCTACATCGCGGCGTTCAACCAGGCCTTCGAGGACGGGAGCGACATCATCACCACGTCCACGCAGTTCGACTCGGAGTGGTCCGAGGACGCGGTGGCAGTTGTGCTGCAGCGCATCGTCGAGTCCGGCGTGCCCTGCGTCGCACCCATGGGCAATTTTGGGCTCGAGGGGCTGTTCTCGATGGGGAGCCCGGCCGTCGGGCATGGTGTCGCTGCCGTTGCGAGCGCGATGAACTTGGAGTATCCCCTCCTGCTAAAGAAGGCGGCGTATACCATCGATGGCGAGGATGAGAAGGACTTTGGGTACCAGCCCGGGAGGTTCGGCGATTTCAAGACGGTGGAGAGGGAGCTTTGGCTGTTGGATGATGATGAGCTGGATGGGTGCGAGAGCCTTCCCGAGGGGACCCCGAACCTGGCGGATTACATCGTGCTTATCAGTGACGAGGGCTGTCCCGCTATCGACAAGACGTCGATGATTATGGACTTTGCCGGCAGGAATGTGATGGCGTACAGTAGCAACTTTACGTGAGTCCCAGCCACCCGTCTTAGAAGGTGAAGACGAAACTAACCGGAGCAGCACCTACGAGCTTCGCGTCTTCCCCCTGGCGGTCGTCGGCCTCGGAATGGTCCCGCAGGAGGTGGGCGAGCGGTGGGTCGCGGCGCTCAAGGAGGGCAAGACGGTCACGCTCAGCATGCAGACCCTCAGCACGTCTGAGGACATCGTCTACAGCCCCGAGAACCCCGTCAGCCACGGCTACATCACCACGAGCTCCTCCTGGGGCCTGGGCCTGGAGCTGGACGTCAAGCCGCAGTTCGCGGCGCCGGGCGGCAACATCCTCTCCACGAACCCCGTGCGCATGGGCGGGTACGCCATCAAGTCGGGCACGTCGATGGCGAGCCCGTTCGCCGCGGCTATATACGCCCTCCTCGCCGAGGCGAGGGGCAGCACGGATCCGGCCGAGCTGACGAACGTGCTCGCCTCGACGGCTAATGCGAACCAGTGGTTCGACGGCGTGGAGCTCCATGATGTGCTCGCGCCCGTGCCGCAGCAGGGGGCGGGCCTGCTCCAGGTGCACAGCGCAGCGCACGTCAGGACGCTTCTCTCCACATCGGGCCTCTCCTTCAATGACACGGACAACTTCATCTCCGAGGCGGAGTTCACGATCCAGAACCAGGACGAGGAGGAGGTCACGTACGCCCTGAGCCACGTCGCGGCCGTGACGGTGTACGCCTCCAACGAGGGCGACTTCCACCTCGCGCCGTTCCCGAACCCCACCGTCAACGCGAGCGCGAGCCTCGCGTTCTCGGGCGAGAACATCACGGTGGGCGCGGGCGAGTCGGTCGCGGTGACGGTGACGCCGACGCCTCCGTCGGTGGACGAGGTCGACGAAGGGAGGATGGCGGTGTACAGCGGGTTCATCACACTCAACGGGACGAACGGGGACTCGCTCTCGATTCCGTACGTGGGCGTCGCGGGCTCGATGCGCTCGCTGCCGATATTCGACACGGGCGCGGGGACGTTCATGCAGTACTGGGACGCGGAGAGCGCCGGGACGCCGGTCCCCGACAACACGACGTTCACGTTCCCCGAGCCCGAGGGGGAACCTCTGGACCGGCCCCCTAGAGACGTTCCGTATGTCTCTGCCGTGCTGGGCAGGACGGCGGGGACGGCCTTGCTGTACGGGCTCGTCGAGGCTGTGGGCGGCGATGCGAACACCACGGAGGTCTTAGGCGAGCAAGTGCTGGGGTCCCTGCCCGGGTTCCCGAGGCAGTTCGTGCCAGCGGGCCAGGATGAGGTGGCGTTCACGGGGATGCTGGACGACGGGACGGTTGTGCCGGCCGGGAACTACCAGTTTGTGTTCAAGGCGCTGAAGATATTGGGGGATAGGGACGATGTGGAGGAGTATGAGACGCTGAGGCCGGGGGTGTTTGCGGTGGAGTATGGGGATGCTGCCACCCCTACATCGGCTGAGGACGACTTTCCATTCCCTACCGACTTTGGGAGGTGAGGGCTGAATGGGGACTGCAGGTGGAGGTGGAATGGACATCTGTAAATACGAGCATTAGTACCTTTCTTCTAATTTGCGCATGGATGATCAAGACCGAATAGTTCCATAAGCTATTACAGGGTGCCATCTTCTGTGGTGCAACGTGAACAGTGTGTTACCAGTGTTGGAATCCCCCAGGGCGGCTAGATGGAAGAAATGGAATTAATACACAACGCCCTCCGAATGGTGCAAACAACTACACTAGTCGACGCCCAGGAGTTTCATGATCCGCTGGACACCCTGCTCATCCCCCGCAACCCTGCCTTCCAGCTCCCGGTCTACCCAACCTTCCGTCCAGCCGCCGCCAAAGTCAATAAGCCAGGCGTCATCTTCCGTGTCGATGACAACGTTGCCGTCTTTCGCGTCGCCCCAGACCAGGCCGGCGCCGTGGAGCCGGTCGACGGCCCCTCGGATCTGCGATGCCCACTTCTGGCGTCTTGATTCGGTCATTGTTTTGATTTGTGGTCTCGCATGTGGATTATGTACACGGACTTATTTCCGGTTGGATGGCTGGGGCCCACGTCACTTGTAGCAAGGTTTATGGAACGTTGTGCAAAACTGTGACATTCTTGTATATAACGCCTCCTGGAATACTAATAGAAACATCCTACTCGTCGTCCGACAGCTCGACGATGCGGTTGGGTCCCAGCGCACCCGATGCCATCGGGACAGCGCGCTCCTCTTCCATCGAATCCTCCTCCCAGCCGCGGCCTGGGCCCATAGTCCAGGCATATCCCTCCGCATCAACAACACGATGGCCACTCTTCGCCGCTCCCCGGGAGATACCGACACCACGAGGCCCGTCGACCGCCTCGCGGACACGCGACGCCCGCTTGTTGCTCCTCTTTGCAGCCGCCGACGGCATGTCGATAGCGTCGATGATGTCCCTCGAGGCCCACCGAGAGAAGCCGGTGGGATACATTCCCGGCTCGCGCGCGACGCGGGCTTGGGGCTCTGGTGTGTGTCGGCGGAACTCGACGTTTCGCACCTCGCGGGTTCTCTTCCGCTCCCGAACTGGGAATTCGTCGCGGTCTATTCGACGAGGGTAATTCCCGAGGGGCAGTTCCTCATCTTCCGTCAGTGCACGCCAGGCCGCTGCCCTTTCACCCGTTAGGATGATCTCCTCCTCCCAGGCCTCGGACTTCGGGCGTCGCGCGAAGTCGTCATCACTGTCGCTCTCGGATTCATAGTCCTGAGATGCTTCCGACTCGGAATCGGCGTAGGCTTCCTCCGGCTCAATCGGGACAAGGGACAGCTCGCCGGAGAGCATCACCAGGCGGAGGCACAGCGTCTCGGAGGAGAGGACGGAGGAGTGCAATCTGGCTGCTCTGGTGCGCGGGGGGTTCGCCTTGATGGCGTCGAAAATGTCCCTCCCGGCGTTTAGGGCGATGAGCAGGACGTCTTCCACGATCTCGGCGTACTCGTCGTCATCCGGGGTGTTGGCGGCCTGGGTAAGGAGATCGACCAGGCGGTCTTCGACCGGGGTCTTGGGGCGGGAGTGCGCGCAGCTCGGCAGGTGGGCGCGTGAGAAGACGGAGACGGAGACCAGCTTGTGACAGTACTCGAATCGCAGCTCGGCGCCGTCGCCAGCGCCGCATTCGATTCCGACAACAGTGACTTTGTGCATGTTGGTATATTTTCTTGCAGGCGCGATGGGGCAGGAAATGGGATGGATGATGGGTTCGACTGGGAATGTTGTGGCCTAATTTATACTCCAGTTTCATCGTCTCGGTTGGAGGACTGGGAGGGAGGGAGGGTGGCTGTCATTCGCCGGCGGAAATACGTGTTGGCCGCTCGACGAGGCCGACTTCATCCACATTCGGGGTCCGGCCTAGTTGTTAGCCAACACCTGCCACAGCCACAAAATGAAATCTACACTTTCGCGATTGGGTGAGAGCACGTGGGCGTCTCTATTTTTGGGGCCTGTTGTCAAAATTTACAAACCAATGTCACGACACCAAACGGCCAGTTTCAGACCCGTCGGTTGAGCGCGTGTAAGTCGAGTCCGGTGATGTGGATCCCTGACAAGCAACTTCGACACCCCTGCCTTCGTGGCCCATTTGAAGTTTGGACATACTGAGTTTGGGAGGCCTTTCGGGTTCGTCTTGATTGGACGCTTTGTAATGCCGAAATAGACAAAAACTTAGGTCCGAAGTTGTGGTCAAGTCCTACGAACAGCGCCTCCACTTTTTCGAAGAGTATGAAGACGAACCGGTAACATGTCCAGCTTTGGCTAAGTCCCCACTTATTTTCTCCCATGAAACCCGATAAAGGAGGCACTGACCGGTTGGCCCCGGACAGGCCTGTTTCCAGAAGGATAGAAAAGTAAAAAAGCAACAACGTTCACAAATAGCATATACACTTCCTCATAAGTAACATCACACCCCGTGAATGGAGGGCGGCCAGTGGATAGGAGTGATCTTCTCCCAGAGCCGCGGTACCACAATCTCCACAAAGATCTCCACGGGGCGATATCTCGAGCATCACGGGTAACTTCATTACAGGCGGCTAGACAAACTGTACGCATCCAAGGTCCGCTGACACGACTCCACCCGCTCTCCAGGACTGAAATGGAACAGATGTCGGCCGCTCAGGTTGATTAGCCCAAATCGAATGGTCCTAGATGCTCCAAAGAGCAAGTCGAAATGCTCGACATAGCCAGCGATGGCGCGTGAGCCTTACGAATTGTGTGGACTCAGGTGTTCGTCTTGCTCAAGGCTTCCTGGGGGTTTGCATTGGCTGGATATTTAAACGAATAGCCTCTCCCGCCATCTCCTTCCAAACTCGCTCCAACTCCACAACCCCATCAGACTTCCTTGGCAACACACATCCAGTTCAACAGTATCACGACAAGTTTCAGACCATCTTTACCGTTACCTTTGCACACCCACAGCCTCCTACGAATCAGAAATCCACTCCGCAGCCATGTGCATCAAGACTGAGTATCTCCATCGCTGCGGCAAGCACGGCGGGTACGCCATCGACTTCTGCACGAAGTCCCGCGAGTGCTGTGTGACCGGCGAGCCCATCATGTGCAGCCGCCAGTTCGTGTCAGTGGAACCCGAGCAGCGGGACACCCACTGCGGCAGGTCCAGGTGCCTCGAGTCCTCGACCTGCTGCGACTGCCGGAGCGGGTCCAGCCGCTACGACCGCTGCCACGACCCTTGCGGCGTCGACACGGAAACCCGCCTCGCTCTCGAAGTCCGTAATCACAGGGTGTGTGGTGGTCGTACGCGCCATCGGCCGCGCAGTCGACGGTAAGTGCACTTCCCCCCTTTTAAAGTGTTGGCTTTGTTCTAATATTGAGGTAGCGTTACAGTCCTTCTCGGTTAACTCTCTGTGGTCTCTGCCGAATCCTTCTCAGGTAAATCGTATGGTTTCCGGGCAACATTATCACCAATAGGGGCCTTGGCCGCCTATCGAACGCATGGGGTTTTTGGTATAGGGAGGTGGATAGAGTGGGACGGTTACAACATCGAGGCGGGCACTGGTCGAAAGGGCACTGAAAAATGGATGGAAGGGCGATGACGGAAGTGACGGAAAGAGCTTTGGGCTTTTGTTTTTGCTTTTAGCTGCGCTATGGATCTTGATAGGTGGTTAGACCAGGGGTCCACCAGGCGCTTGGGACGTATTTTTCCGTTACTTACATTTGCCTTCTTTCTTCCGCACAATAGGGTCCTTTCCTCGGCCATCGTGTCTCTATTTATCTGTTATGGTAGTATTTCGGTCTATATCAACTTTGATAGCGCGGGCCATCCCGGCTTCACGGTCTCGGGGGGTGCAAAGCCCGCTACCACCCATGCAAGGTCGTGAATACTTTTATGCCGTCACTTCACTAATAAATCCGGGTCATAGTAGTAGTAGTCACATCAAGGCAAATAAATAGTCTGTACGTAGAGATGTCTCTTCATCCAAACCAAATTTCGATTCAATTAGCAAGAAAAACTATAGGAAGACAGCCCAGTCTTCATCCTGCATGTCACTCCCAAAACGGTTGGCGGCCCGCTTCCTCAAGACGTGACGTCGGCTCCGGACTGTGTACCGGCTCTCTCCTATATATGGGTGATCGCAGTAGCGCCACCCAGTGGGCTCCGCCGTCTCGATGTTCCCAACCCCTGCGCTGAGAGCCTCGGCCCGGAGGTCGTCCAGGATGCTGTCAAACACCCACCTCGCCGCGGGGTTCTCGGGGAACCACGGGTGAACGAGGGAGAAGTCGCGTATACGGCGAGCCTCGTCCTTGAATAAGCGGGTAGCAGCCGCCACGACGATCATGAGCTCGTGGACGTGGAGGGCGTCGCGGTTTGTCCAGCCTCGAAACCGGCGGTCCATGTCCCAGTTCATGGACAGCTTGAGGCTCACAAGGGACGGGGGGATCTGGGAGATAATACGGTCGATGTCCCGGAGTTCGAGGTTCGGCGTGTTCCCAACCAGGGCCCAGATGTCAATGGTGAGGTGCTTGAGATTCGTGAGGGGCGCGAGATATAGAGTGCAGTGGTCCTCGCGTGGGCGGTCGTCCTCTCCCTCGGGAAATTGTGGGCTGAGGTAGGCCTCGCAGCCGCAGCAGGTTATCGAGAGTGACTTGAGTGTTCCCGAACGAGCGTTAAGGGCACGACTGAGGGGGATCTGGGGGACTAGAGGCGGGTCGTGCTCAACGTCGATGTCCGACTCGTCGTCCCAATTGACAGCCTGGACGTTTCCATTCTGCCCGCCCCCAGTGCCGTTATTGCCTTCACCATTATCTCCGTCGTCCACATCGGGGGCAGGATCCCAGGCGGCTTGCCCCACCTGGACCCCATCCACCGGGTGATAGAAGCCGACGAACTTTACCTCCAGGTCCTCGAGCCGTGGGCACGCAAGGGCCAGGTTCGCCACGTCACACTCGTTTGCCTGGGTGCCGAAGAGCCTGATGTTCTTCATCCTGAGCATCTTTGGATAGTAGGGGCCCAGGAATGGGAACTCGACACGGGGGAGTTCGGGGTCAAGAAGCGGTGCGTCCCCAGGGCGGTTTATACTGTTGCACCAGGACTGCCAAGCGTCACCCCAAAGCTCCAGAGTCTCCAGTGTTGGAATAAAGGGGATTATGGGGATGATGTCCAATGTCAGGTGCCGGAAGCTCCTGGGACGCTCGATGGCATGTCGGAAGCGCAGGGTCTTCAACCGAGGGAGCGGTGGGTCCTCAAGCAGCGGCGGGTCGACGCCGCCCCGTTCCCGGAGTACAAGGGCTACTGCCGCGTAGCGGAATACGTCGGGGAGAGCTGTCTCGAAGTCGAAATTTGGGTCGTCGTTCGCAATGACGACCAGTAGATCCTCGACATTCGGGCTATTCCACAACAGCGTACTCATGTCCGCTTCGTTGGAAAAGTACCCTCGGCTGCTAGGGGGTGCGAGAAAGAGATATATACTACGGAGATGTTTTGCGAGGTCGGGCCTTCGACGCAAGGCCCGAGCTAGCACGCCGAGGTCCGCCTCGGACTGGATGATGGCGTGCTGCCATAGGTACGGCTCGCAGAACTCTCGGAATTCTCGCGAGACGAGCGAGAGGTTCAAGATATCTCGCCTCTGCGCCTTCAGGGCCGCCCAGCACACATGTCGTGCTCGGAGAGGTCGTTCGGGTCGGCTTGGATCCCCGGGGGGTACGGCATGTGTGTTGGCATTGGGGGAGTAACTTGCTCAACCAATAGAGCGAGGAGCTCGGGCGCTAGGGAGCAGAAGGGATTGTTTGGTTGAGCCATTTTGTACGTTCGGGCGGTGGTGATTCGAGTTGGTTTGGGAAAGCAGCGTTGGTCGAATGGAGGAGTTCTTGTAAGCCCAGTTGTGGTCGATGTCTTGTGGTGGCCAGACCTCGAGCATTTCCTCGAATGTACCGAGGACACCCGGTTCTTGTACTGTTTTTCCGACTAAGAGACAAAGATCGTCTTCTCGAAAGGATAAGGCGGTGGGTCGTGCATACCCGATCCTAAGTCGAGGGATTCGACCCTTTGTCCAGCTTCGAAGAGCTACCTGAGCTCTGCACAGCCAAGTACCCAAAGGAAAGGACGTGAGGCCGGACAAAGCGGGTAGGACAACGACTTTGTCGCTTCCATTCCTCATAGGCAGCCCTTTCCCATAAAGATCAATGTAAGCGTTGTGTGCTGTTTCTCCAAGGCGCGAAACCACGATTGTATCCAAACACAAAAGGTCGCTCGCAGGCGGGAGCTGGATAAAGCCATGTTGAAGCAATGACGAGTCCAGATAGTACGAATCGGTGTCGGGCCAGCTCTCTCGCATGGAATTGCCGCTGGGGTAGATCACCCGGGAATCAGCGAAGCCTTCAAAGCCCCCAGAGTGCGATACCCAGACAGCATGCGAAAAGTCCGAGACGGAGTATATAAGGCAGGGACAGGCTGTGATATCGAAAAACGAACGAATTGTTAAGAGATGGGTCTGAAACAATGTGCAAGAAGGGGGTCGGAGGGGTTGGGCTTGGGGTCCCCCACCCGCTCTTGCTGCCATGTACTTGGCAGGAGGCGGCCAACGTCGAGTCGGCCTTAGAATTGCCGGAGCCTGGACCGAAGAGGGTCGTGCAGAGAGTAAGAAGTTGCGGTATCATTGTGGAGGTATGAGACTGATATATTAACTTGTATAATAGCTAAGATAACGAACGGTGGGGTGGGCGAAGCTTGGATCGGTGAACGGTAGCCGAATGAGGAACGCCTGGGTGCTCAAACGTCTTGCGCCGGTTCACCCGTACGCGGAACCGCTCAACCATTCGCCGGCTGCTGTTGGTGTATGCGAACATCTCGCCTCGGACGTCCTCCGAGCCACCGTGAGAAGAGGCCTCCGCTTCTTTTCTCCAACCCCGTCTCCTCCTGGCGATCACGGCGAAGGAAGTGGCGTTTGCTCTTCGGAAAGCAAGGAGACGGGTGCTCCGGTGGGTCACATTCGTGAACCTTACAGCAGCTGAGAGGAGGCATATTTGCGGGCCTGGCCTTCCACATTTCGTAGGTTCTGGGCGTTTGGAGTCCTGAACCTGGTCCTCCCTGTTCTATCCTGCGGGAGGCGGCGGATCGTACATGGCATGAACCTTTGGCACTGGCCTAGTATATCCAGTGTACAGTTGATTCCCAGGTCTCGTCTCCAGGACATATTCGCCCAGAACTGCCGCAACAATGCCGGTCCAGTCACCGCCAGGAACGTTGACATTGTCCGTGGTAGGCGGGGTACCAACCGGCGTACCCCAGTCGATTGTGACGAGGGCCTCGTCCTCCTGTTGTGCGAGGCTCCCGTTCCCATATCGTTTCGAGACGCCTCCGGAGGCATTGCCTCGGTATCGTCGTCGTCGATGGTGTACGTGCTCCGAGAGCGAGTCGCAGCTACATTCGTCCACAACACGTTCATCGGCTTACCGACACTCCATCTGAGCGCGGGCTCGGCCACCGGCGACTTCTTGGTGACTTCCACACCCTAAAGGACGTCTCAGGCGCGGTCGACTTCTACAGAGAAGCCGTCCTTATATCCATTCCAAAGAAACCGGGGACTGTGCGGAGGTTGTTGGGGAAAGGTTAAGTCAATGGTAAAACCTGGGCTTGGTTCACGTTCCTCCATGTTCGTCCGCTTTCCGCAGGGACCGGATTGGCCGTCCAGGTCGTCCTGGCCGTCCATCCATGACCCTGTGCTGGCGAATCCTCAACCGGGCGAGAGCAGACCGGACGCTGAGCGACGCCCGGTTGGTCTCCGGGTCGTCAGCCTTGGACGCCAACACCCCGTCCAGATCCCCTGCGTAGTACGGGATAGCGTTGGCAGGCTTATCGTGGGAGGCACGCGCGCTGGCGGGGCCAGGGGCGCTGCTCCGCCACTGCTTGAAGTAGAGGAACAGCACCAGGGTACGGTACCAATCTTCTGGGTCGTATGCCAGCCATGGCGTCTTGACGGACATGCTGCTCGTGGTGGACATGCCGGATCGTGTTGTCCAGCTTCTTGGTCGGGGCGAGGCAGAGAATGAGATATGCAGCCAGCGTCACGGGGGAGAAAGCTACGCCGCCAATCTCAAGATTGGCACGGGCGCTCCCCAGCGGCAGAGGGGGTGGTAAATACCCCTTGGGTCTATTTGGAAGCAGGAGATTGATGCGCGGCGCCGGAGAGGAGCCGGGTTGCTGGCCAAGAGGTTTGATTAGGCCACCAGCCGAAGTGCTCTGGGTGTAAGGTATCCCAGGCTTGCATGGTGTTCGGCATTGTCGCTCTGGAAACGGGTTAGATTGGCGACCGGCGCTACGGGACCACGTTGCCCAGCAGGTTGAAAAGCCGGATCGGCCGGAGTCTCCTGGGTGTACCGAGGATTCTCGACGTGGAGGAGACGTCATGTGTAGCAGCTGTCGGGTTGTGTCGTTGCTGCAGTAGATATATATAGGCTTCGGTCTTACGTTAGCTGGAGTCTACATAGAAGGACAGGGCTACCCACCTTCTAGAGAGATAAAATTCCGGGAAGCCGGGAGTTTGGGTACACACCGAGCGGATCGAGGGGGCAGGCCTGCTTGTGGACGTCCGCTACGGGTTGATTTCGGACGAATATCTATCGTCCAAGATGTCCCGGTACGCGACATCACTTCCAGTCAGGGTCGCCCTGGTATGTGGCGGTGGAGTTCGGTAAAGTCCCCATCCAAGTTCCCTTTGGTCTGCTCTGCAATGGAGTTAGTGACTGGTCTGTTTGTGCTTCGAAGGAACCGGTGATGAAAGGCTTGGTGACGGGTGACGCCCCGCTCCTGTGTCCATCAGAGTTAGGGCCACGGCTACTTACTGGGGAGCTCCGAAGTACGGTTAGACATTCACGCGCCCAGGGTCCTTCAGGTCCCATCGCGGGAAAAGAAAACAAGGGGAGGCAGCCGGGGGCGCAAATACAAGTTGCGCTTGCGACCCGGAGAAGACGGACAGAGTGGCGGCGGCAGTGTTGGCCGTTGGCCGGTATCCGATGCTGTGGATACGCCGGGTAGGGCCCCCGGCGTACTTCACCAAATAGCACACCCGATCATCGTTCCTTGGGGTCTTGGGGCGGGAGACGTCCAGTGTGCCAAGCGTCGGCCGGCTTCCTCCGGGCTCAGGACCCACACTTCGCGGCCGGGTGGGGCCGGTCACGAAGCGCCTCGGCTCCCGGTGTCATACCCACAAAAGCTCTCGAAAGCTTGTATGCTCTCGCGACGAAGGTGGCACCCCGGGTGGAGACTGCCAGCGGTAGGGCTAGGGTAACAGAAGTTTGGGGTACGTACAAATTATGGGGAACATGGAAAGGGAAGCAGACGGCGAAAATCGCGCGTGGGTCTTCGCGATCGTGACCAGAAAAATCTCGAAAATTGGGGACGGGAGGGCCCAGTGTTTTCGGACGTCCCGCCTCGCTTGCCCCCCCCGCCCGCGAGGTGCTTTTGGGCACCGGACTAGCCCAGTTGGTGGGTGGCAGGCCCGGTTTAATACCAGCCGGGAATCGAAGCCGACGTGGTGGATCGGGAGAGCTTTGTGCGGCTAGCCGGGGCCGGAGCTCTGCCCGGGAGGAGCTTTGCTCGAAAAGTTCCTACCATGGGGAGGGAGGTGTCGCTAGTAGACCGCTGTTTCGGGTGCTGTTTGCCACCGCGCTATCCTGGAAAGCGTTCGGGTTTACGCAGGCTAGTATCGGGTATAGGCGACGAGCAAACGGGCTTCCCCCTCCACCTCCGTCATCCGCCTCTGTTTGGAGGTGGATGCTGAGCTGGCACGGGAGCTTCCCCCTCGTACGTGCTCTTGTGTATCCGGGCAAGGGCGCGGTCCATTCGGTCATCCCTTCGGACCCGGTCGTAAAACGAGGGGTGAGCTCTCCTCCCTGTTTCCTGCCCCTTCCAGAAACTGGTTTATGTGCATCGTGCCGCCGTGGGCTTGCTTCGTCACCCGTTTCACAGAGAAGACAATCGCCCATGTTTCGTGCAGAGCTTATTTGTATGTCAGCCGCGCAGAGCGGTTGGAGCGGGCAGCGGCGGGAAAGGTGCATGTCAAGATCGGCAGGGATCGGAGCCCAAAATCAGGGTACGGGCTAATGTTACAGCGTGTCATTGGCAGCTCGAAGGCAAGAAAAAGTTCCGCCCCAAGAATAATCCACGATGTGTCATTTTCCAAACCGGAAATGGGCGCCTGTTCGTATTTGGCCGGACTCGCGGCGAAGAAAAATTGTTCATGTCATGTTTGATCCAGTCCCGATTAAGGTGTCGTTTAGCGCAAAGGGGCGCCGTGTTTAGTGCCGAAAATGGGTCGCGCTAGCAGGGCTTCCGCTGGGTCCACCATCGTGTCTTGCGAGCAAGGGGCTGGGACGAGCTTGGACCCATGTTCAATTTTCCAAAAATTCCTTTTGTTTTCTCGCTCATTTCCGGAAGGGGGAATAATCACGAAGCACGGGGCAAAAAGAGGGCGGGCAACAAGGCGCGAAGGGCGCTTCCGCCCTGCTATGGCCTATGACTGAGACTGGGGATGATGACACGGTATTACCAAGCTTAGAAGGAAAAGCGCAGGTCGCCCAGGGTCCGCGCGCCCTGCCACGTACAAACCGGAAAAAGGGCGACTCATGGGCCGATTGTAGCCCTGAGTCGTGCCGCAGACCCGGGCGGAGCAGCCCACCCAATGCGCTTTCCCACGTGTGGCATCGGGCCATTCCCGCTGCTTCGCTCTCGCATGCAAAAGCAGGCCTGCGGCGCAAATCCTTGCAGGTGCGCGCCACTCTGGCTGGCCAACCGTTTTGCTGATCGGGGTGGGCCCCACCCCCTGCGCCCTGGCGTGGACGAACGAGGTCACCCGCTCAGGCGAGACGGGGGCGTGGGAATTTTTGAGCCAATGTCCCCAGTCATGCGACGGGCGCAGGCTGGCTCGTGCCACCGGCCTGGGAGGCCTGTCTTGGTCATCGGCGTCTGCGTTGCCTGTGTCAGGGGAAAAGTTTTTGGCCACCCACACGCGCACACTCCCACCCCCCCTTTCAACCTGATATATAAAGGGGACGGTAGCTGGGAGCTCTGGGGGGGGACCCTATTTGGCTTTGCTGTCCATAGACTTACACGTTATTACGGTTTGCACACACAAACGAACACACAAACACACACAACACACTCGAGCGGATAACCCCCTCGCACATTCTACACCTAAATGTGCCTATTCTTCCGCCGACATGTTACGCTGAGGGGCGACACCTCCCTCGAGGCAGGGCCGCGGCCCGCCTCCCGCCACTCGTTCAGCAGCGCGAAGCTGGCCTCGACCGTCAACACCACGCCGGCCTCGTCGCGCCGCAGCTCGACGGCCAACACGCCGACGCGCCAGCCCCCGACGTCGGTGTGCCACCTCGACATGACGCGCCGAGACATGTACGAGGCGCTCGACGCCATCGCCGAGGCCCTGCACGACGACACGCCGTACGCCATCGTCGGCGGGCTGGCCCTCATGCTGCTCGGGTCCACGCGCCCGACCAAGGACATCGACATCGTGGTGCCGGACGGCAAGGCGGCGGAGGTGGCGACGCTGCTGGCGGCCGAGGGCATGTTCGGCACGGCGACCACGGTCAACGGGCGGAGGCGGGTGTGGTTCGACGCGTCGAGCAACCGCCGCTACAACGTCGACGTGCTGGAGCCGCACGACATCGGCCAGGTGTTCACGCTGGGCGTCCCCGAGACGAAGCGCGTGCAGGGCTACCCGGTGCTCGAGCCGCGGCAGCTGCTCAACTTCAAGATCGCGAGCTGGACCGACAGGATGCGCACGCAGAGCGCCAAGAAGGAGAACCACGCGCGCGACATACTCTTCCTCGTCGAGTACCTGGCCAAGAAGGGCGTGGTGGTGGACCGCGGCGAGGTGTACTACGCCACGGACGAGTTCCTGATGCTGTTCAACGCCACCTACGTGGGGAGCACGAGGGCGCTGGAGAAGGTGGGGCTGGTGAGGACGGGGGCGTCGAGGAAGAACTCGGCCGACGTGCGGGTTCACAAGATGGATGAATGGTGGTGATGCGAAGCTTGGGGCCTCCGGGCGGAGCGTGGCGTCCCGGTGCGACGGGAGCGGAGCGGACTTGTACAACACTACGCAATGACGGGGGTACGATAGACGGAACGGCGTTTGGGTTCTGGGTTCTGGGTCTTTTTTTTCTTCTTCGGGAACGAACGCTGTATCACCACTACAAGATAATGCTAATGAAATGATCCCCTCGCTGCTTTACACGCTGAAACACACTTCACATGCCTCTCGTGCTAGCTGTACGGATTTGGAAAGAGCAAGTCATGCATGCAGAAACAGCTGGTCGCTGACATCATTGTGCAGGGTCTCCTTGGCTAGCGGGATTGTCAGGGCAGGAGCGGCTCACGGCGCCCGCCGTCCGCTGGCGATTCGCGGAGCGCGCGCAAGCCACACGAAGCTAATGGCCATGTGACGAACATGGCGCCTGGTTTCGCTGGGTATCATCGGCATTCGCTCCTGAAGCTCGACCAGTCGGGCGTCTCACGATGGCCTCAGCTGGGATCGCCGGGCGCAGCGACGGCGCCTGACCTCCAGCGATGACCAACGGCGGCCATTCCGCGGGAATTGGTCATCACTCTCGCCACGAAGCCCGGCAGCCAGTCGATTAAGCGCTCTGGTGCAGGCCAAGCTATTTTCGGGCCTCCGCCCCTCGGGCTTGTGGCGCGTCGCTTTTCACGATGCACTAGCTCGCCATGAACATCAGGCCATCGGGCCTCGCCCTGTCTTTGACGAAGCGATGTCTCCGATCCGCATCCGAACTAGGGATGTTCAGGGTCCTGGGTCTCTTGGCGGGTGACCTGCTTTCGCGGGTTACATCGCAAGGGCTCCGCTCTCCCAATATGCGCGGGCGACGGCAGTGGTGCGGTTATTTAGCCGGGGGCATATTCCCCACGTTCCGGGATGCAGAATGCGGAGAAGACGATGTTCTGCCCTGGCGTTCCCCGGATGGGCCTTCGGTCGCGGTGTGAAGGACCCCGAGGTGCATCTTGTCGTCACGATGGAGAGGTAGCCGCACCAATTGTTCACCTGAGATCCGGCGGAAGCAAGCTCGGTCGATGATTCTCCGCGATCGCGACGCCTTGGGGAATACGTTTATAAACCGACTGTCTCCAGCGAGAGTTTCTGTCTAGTCGGCTTGGGACAGCGTCGTAGCCAGCCCGAAACGATGAAAGCCCTACACCTAGCCAGTGCCCTCCTCGGGTCTGTCGCCGCCGTGCGAGCCGATCTCATCCTCCACTACCCTTTCACCGAGACATCGCCGGACTCCGCCGTCCCCGACGCAAGTGGAAACGGCAACGATGGCACGCTAGTCGGCTCGCCCGAGGCCGCAGGGTCTGACGGCCTCCGCCTCGACGGCATCGACGACCACGTCCAGCTGCCCGACGACCTCCTGCGCGACCTCACCACCCTCACCGTCAGCACGCAGGTCCTCATACGCAGCGAGCAGGCGGGGAGCTACTTCATCTTCGGGCTCGGCGTCTCGTCCAACGGGGACGGCAACGGCTACGTCTTCGCGACGGGGAACCCTCTCCGCGCGGCCATCTCGCCCGGGAACTGGGAAGGGGAGGCGGAGTCGAGGTCGGCGGACGATTTGCCGAGGGATGTGTGGAAGACAGTCACGTACACACTCGACAGCGGCTCTGGGCAGGCGGCGCTGTATCTTGACGGGGAGAGAGTGGCGGATCTGACGAATGATAACCCGATCGTCGCTCCGGGTACGATCGGTGGGGGGAGCACCCCGAATAACTACATCGGGCGGTCGCAGTACGAGGGCGACAGCTATCTCGCTGGGTCTGTGCGGGACTTTCGGGTCTATGACACGGCGCTGACGGAGGATGAGGTGCAGGGCCTCCTCCCGGACGAGGCCTCGCGCGTCGAGTCTGCGCTGGCGGCTCTGACAATCACGAACGCGGAGGACATTCGGGGCAACATCCACCTGCCCTCTAGCATCGACGGGTTCGACCTCACCTGGGACAGCAGCGACACTGCCGTTATATCCACCGACGGGATCGTCACTCGGCAGGATGACAACATCGAGGTGATGCTTACCGCCTCTATCGCCCACTCGTCCGGGACCACCGACCGGCCTATCACGGCCACAGTCCGGGCGGCTATCTCCCTACCCCCCTTGGAGGGCTACGCCTTCTCGTACTTCACCGACAACTCCGTCAACGGCGAGAAGATCTTCTTCGCCGCCAGCGAAGGCAACGACGCGCTCCACTGGCGCGAGCTCAACGGCGGGGCCCCCGTCCTGACGTCCGAAAGAGGCACCACCGGCCTACGGGACCCCTTCCTCATCCGCTCGCCGGAGGGCGACACCTTCTACCTCATCGCGACGGACCTCTCCATCGGCTCCGGCACGCCCTGGGGCGACGCGGTCAAGTTCGGGAGCAGGTACCTCGAGGTGTGGGAGTCGCACGACCTCGTGGAGTGGTCGGAGCAGAGGCACGTCCTCGTCGCGCCGGCCGAGGCGGGGAACACGTGGGCGCCCGAGGCGTTCTACGACGAGGAGGTCGGCGCGTACATGGTCTTCTGGGCGTCCTCGCTCTACGACGAGGCGGACACGGGCCGCGGGGGCGCGACGTACCACCGGATGATGTACGCGACCACCCGCGACTTCGTCACCTTCTCGGAGGCGCAGGTGTGGCAGGACGCGGGGACGTCCCGCATCGACACGACGGTCATACGGGACCCGGGCGGTGCGTATTTCCGCTTTACCAAGGATGAGGGTGCGGGCGGGACGGGCTGCACGGATATCATCCAGGAGAGGTCGGGCTCGCTGAGCGGCCAGGTGGAGGAGTGGGAGATCGTGGCGACGTGCATCGGGCGGGACGCGGGGACGCAGGCCGTGGAGGGGCCGACGGTGTTCAGGGGGAACGAGGGCGATGTGAACGGCGGTGGCAAGTTTTATCTGTTTGTGGATGAGTATTCCGGGAGGGGGTACGTGCCGCTTGAGACAGACGACTTGGGGAGCCCGGACTGGAGTGTTTCTGGAAACTATGAGCTGCCGGGGAGCCCAAGGCATGGGACTGTTATTCCCGTCACGGCGGCGGAGCTGGAGTATTTGGTGCAGAGCTTGGGGTGAGGTTCGTGGCTTCGCCGTTTGTGCAGCGAGCTTGGAGGAAGGGGTGTTATTGGACAGGCTTTAGATCTGTTCGTATGTTGAGAAACCCATAATCTACGTCCAACTATATGTACCAGCATGTTTCTATGGTCCAGCTCCTGAAGAACATCAATCCAACGGCTCGTGTCGAGATTCGGTTCACCAAGGTAGACAGGAGCAGAACCCGTTTCTGTGCCCTACCCTGCCCAACAAGCCACCCTTCGATTGTAGCAAGGCCCCTGTGGTAGTCCCACCCATTGCCATCCCTACCGCCTTCAACCGGGTCCCTACGCCGTACGTCTATCAGCCTTGCGGGGGACAAGGGCTGCTGTTAGCACGGGGTGCTCGAGACGGGTGCCCTGGACGAGTACTGCCTCATCTGGAGCGGTTGGTTCGTGCCTCGGCGGCCTCCGGCTACCCGGCCGTGCCTCCGTCGACCTTATTTCCTTTGCTAGGGATGCCGCTCACCAACGTGGCTGGGTCGTGCCTAGAGGACACCCTTTGGGCGGGTGGCCGCCACGAAGCGGACCTACAGCGGGGCGTGGGATACCGCCGATAGGCACGAGGGGGGAAAGGTCTGCAAAAGTTGGCTCTCCCAAGTTCTTGGACCCTGGGCCAGGGGTGTGATAGATGACATCGGGGTTCAATGGGCAAGCCGGCGAACTGCGGCTACGGCAGAGAGGGACTCATGGAGAGGGCCGGGCTAATCCTGTGGGGAAGACCATCGGAGCAGCTAAAGACTGAATCCGGTGAAGAGCCGGCCCTGGCAATAAATAGAATCTCGTGGTTCTCTGCACAAAGGTATTGACAAGCGTCTGACTGTCTGGCATACGAGGGGGCTATTCGTGATACGGGGGCCTCGAATGCTCTACCTGTACGGAGGCCGATGTCTGCACACGATAAGCGACCCCCGAAAGCTATGCCTCGACGTCTAGCCTGCGAGGAAGCGTTCTAACTTTGGTTGGGTGTTCCTTTACAGGCTTGGCTCTCCCTCCATTTCACACTTTCTGACTCGGGGAGCGGACAAGGCGCTCCGCAAGGGAGACCGGACTGACCATATGGAGGCATCCCAAGCCAGCAGGCCTCGAACCGGGCCAACGCAAGATACCCTCCACTTATTGGAAGCAGCCTTTACCATATCGAAGAATGGAATCACCTACCTCCGACAACACAGTCACCCAGGATCCCCGACATGGACATCACGCGTCTCGACATCAGGTAAACCGCTTCGAGCCAAACCACACTACCACGAAGATCGTACTCCAAGTCTGCCTTGACAAAGCGAGGGTCGTCTGATGCCACATGAAGTGTCATACAGCTCACACTGATCGGAGGGCGCTGCATGAAGCTTCATGCGCAGGCATCAGCCAACTTCCAACCACCCGATGTCGTTCGCCATCATGAGGCTCAGCCCCAAGCATGACTTGGGCGTGCGTCTGCAACCCTGCAACGCTTGGGTTTCGGGGCCGCAAGAGGGGCCGCAAGGCGGCGTTTCGTGGCCGAACGGCTGCCCCGTTCAATGCTTGCGCCCATAGTCTGATATCCTGGCTCATACGCAGTACGATCGCCAGTAAACACAGAATAAACACCCGCGGGTACCAAGAGGATGGCTCGCTTCCTTCCGAGACAAGACTGGCCTGTGCCATGTTTGTTTCGATCAACCAGTGAACCCTAATTCTTGGATCCGCTTCACCGGTCGAATACATGGACGCTCGAGGGATGAGACGGGGAGTAGCGTATCATCAAGGCGTCATAGAAGGGCCTGTGGATGTCATGTTGTTCGAGAACCCTGTCCTGAATATGTACGGCGAGCAGGGAACAGGCGTCGTCTAGCACGCTCATGGCAAAAATTGGCCCAGATCCCCTCCGCCACCGATCAAGAAACCAGTGGCAAAGCGGACGTGTTCCGCCCAGGGACGGCGCCTGTCGACGGCCGGCCGGCCCAATTACGTCGCGCCAGGTTCGAAATCGGTTGGGCGGTCGCAGGACGGTCGCATCCGCCCATTGGCTCATGCCGGGCGGCGATCCCAAGATGTCACACGCAGCATGGCCCTGCAAAGCGACCCGAGGGCGGCGGGAAGAAGGGCGGAAGGGTGAATGAGAGGGGGGAAACGCCAGGCACGGGGATAACCAGCCTGCAGGACCCGGCCGCCTTCCGCGGTGCATGCTCGATAGACGAGAAGTCAGCAGGGGGCGGGTCGGGTCCGCGAATGATATGGCCATGACGAAAGCCCCCCCGCAGCAGGGCGTTTGCTGCTGTTTGGGTGCGGCCCTTGTCTCCCGCCTTGCAAGGGGCCGCGCACTTTGGAAGAAGGATGGGCGTGGGCTCTTTTTTTCTCTTCCTCTCCCTGGGAGCTGCATCTGGGAAAGCCGGGCGGCGTCCAGATTGGCACGGAATAAACGTGAAACTTAGCAGCCGGCGTGGCTCCCAAGGCCCTGCCCCGTACAGGGAAACCCGAGCATAAACAAACAGGGTCGTTAAAAGAGTGGATTGATCGTGGGGAGACCGGAAACCGGAAGGCCCGTCCCAGAACGGCGGCTACGACGGTTCCCCTGTACCCCTGAACAACCAACTTTCCCGCCGCTTCGGTTGCTCGTGGAGGGGCGTGAATTTGTTTACTTCACCTGTTTCACCTCCCGAACGACGCGGAGATGCCATTCCAGTAAAACCGGATGCGACGGGACGGAGGGTGCACGATGACATGGCTGCGTCTGCTTGTTGCTTCGCGGGGTGATGTGGTCATGGTGCCAAGCGAGGGGAAACCTGCTTGACAGACATCCAGGTGACCCTTTACACCCACATCTGGAGGGAGTACTTGCACGTCCTCGGCGCCGCCCAGGGCGAGCTCTGTTTTGATCCGCCCTCGCCTAAGGATCCCAAATCGTCGGTCGCTCGGCTGATGAGTCCACGGCTTCGCTTGACTCCCCTTGCCCCGTTTCCAGCCAGTCATCAACATGCCTCAAACAGCCTGAAGGGTGGCTTCGCCGTGTCAATAAGCCCCGAGCGATGTTCCGCCCCCCACGGCAACGCCATCTACCGGTCCCTTGCGTGAACGCCGAGATATGTACTCATGAACACGAATCCTGCGGCGAGAGAGATGAAATTAAACCGCCATATAAGATGCTGACGGCGATATATAACGGCTACGCTGATTGTTCGGTCTCGGGGTCACCTGGACGAGGATGCCCTGATTGGAGCACACTGACGAAATATCGGTTGGTGTGCACTGACACCCCGCAGAGTTGGATTGGGGTGTCTCCACAAATGGCAACGTCGAGGGCTCAGCATGTCATCCACTCTATTTTTAGAAGTCGGTCGGGGCTGTCGCCAAGGTGCGCGCCCCATCCGGCGTCCTTGCATGAGTCGCCCCATGTGGGTGGCTTGGACCTTGTGCTCAGAAAGCAACTCGTCAATATCACGAAGATACCAGCGGACCCGTTCCGGGGAACAAGGCCAAAGGATGGGGTGGCTGGGAGTGAAGGGGGGTCACAACCCCTGGCTCTTCCATGCGGGCGTCCCTGTTCGGTGACGGGGAAAGCACAGACCAAGAGGGGTGTCAGGGCTCACCAACCTAGAAAAAGCAGTTCGAGGAGCACAGGGCGATATTGAAAGCCTGCTATCCATGTCCGAGGTGCCTGGAGGGTTGCAGTGTGATGGTTGATCACTCCATCGCAGCGGGTCCGAGGAAGTGGCTGGTGTGTCGCACCCATCCGCAAAGATCCGTCGAGCGAAGCCCTGCAGATAATCGCTGGAGTACACCTCCAAGGTCGGTCGTTAGTCGAGGGAAATTGCCGTGTTTCTCCCCGGGGCCGAACTTCAACCTCCCAAAATCAACGCACGGCGAGTGACACACCGCAGTGGGCACGCACTGATACCACCACCGGCCAACGACAGCTCTGCTCGCCACGGTGACACAGGGTTGCCTGGCCCTTTTTGCTATGCATGACCCGCGTCAAAATTTCATTCGCCACGTTCCTTTTCCTCGCTGAAACATGCCCTGGGACCTGAGTCAACATCTTTCAGGCCTCATAAGCTTATAGCAACCGGATCAATCGGGCGTCGCACGACGGTCGATCCTGGACTGGAGAGACAAACCTTTATCCCTGGACCAACTTGGCGAGACAGTGAAGAACCTGGCCACCTCAGCTTCAACCCTCCCGATGTTTCCTCGTCTGCCACAGTTCTGCGATTCATTCTGTTTCAACGACGGTGGAAGGTGGACATAACCGGACCTCTGGTTGCCCCGAGGCCTGCCGGGGGGTTGGCCAACCTACTGTTAGCGTCATCCCGCCTGCAAGCACTTACCGCTAGCCTCAGTCTCGCTCGGTCTGTTCCCACGACCAACGGCGGGCCGCTAAACTGGAGATCCATGCGGCGCGCTAGCGGCTCCCACTGGTGGGTTCGGGACCTGGGCCAGCTGAACGAGCTTCGGAGGCGCCCATAAGGTTTGGAGCTTGGTGATCTGGGCGATAGCCAGTCCGTCACACTCGGGGCACACAAAACATGAACAGCTGGTCTGGTGGCGCACAAGTTGCGCCTCTGATGAGGTCTTTGCCACATCTGCGAGGGTCTGACGAATTGGGCCCAGAGCTGGCCCCAGGGTGAAGCTGTCAGAGAAGAGCGGACCAAGCGAAGTCCCGACCGACGGGGCGACTTGTCACCGCCTTCTCAGAAAGGGAGAGAAAAGAAACGCCGAAGGATGCCCGCGCACGAGACCATAATTCTGGAAGGCCCACAGGAGCGAAATATCGTTACCATGGTTGCGGCTTCTACGCTGGGGTGCTCAGGTACGGCCGCAGGAACGACCATCTGCGCTGGGCGGCCCCAACCACCGACCGAGTAAGCTCCCTGCCCCACTCGGCAGCGCTTGGGACTCGACCTCGGCGCGAAGGAAGCTTCAAGGGATGGAAAATAACTCACGCGTGAGTTTGGCTAGGGCGAAGTCAACTGGCTAGATGCAGCGCTCTCCGGGTCCGTTGACAGACGATCGGGCGCTCTCCCCAAATCGAACTCCTGAAAGTTCCTGACCTGGTGGCGATTGTTCCTTCTCGCAGACGGAGAGCGCCGACCCAACGTCATCGCCACCCCTCCCCCTCCCCCTCCATTACTCCTTCCCACTGTCACCCACCCCACCAACCCCCCTGTCGATACGTCCAAGGCGGTGAAGGCAGGGTGTCGAGGCTTCCCGCCACCCCGCGCTAGCTTCCAATAGCCTTTGTCGCTGGGCGTTGCTGGTGGTCCTTGCGGTACCCTTGTGAGCTGCGAGGTACCCCCGGTACCTTGTGCCTGGTCAAATGGTCTGCCCCGCCCCTTCCCAAGCAGCGTCCCACAGGTCGGACCTTCCGCGAAGCAGTCATCGCACCTTCTCACTCTGTGTCCCCATCAGCGAATGTCGTTTGACTTGCTTTCTCGTGGGTTTGCGTCGCGCCGATCCCACCTTCCGCACGTCGCACCCTTTCCTCCCAAGCAAGGCACAGGCACCGCGGAAACTCTGAATAATACCCTGCGCAGGCTTCCATGTTCGGCACATGGCTGACGCGAGGGGTAGACAGACCCCTCAATCCGTATCCGTCGCTTGCAGGGGTTCCTGGACCGCCAACACGAGGCACGTCGTCTCGTACCCCACGCTGTGCTCTTGGCCGACGCTCGGTGCTCTCGCCTGCGCTTCACCACTTCGTGATGTCTTGTTCTTCAATGTTTACATGCCACAGAAGCATGTGTGGTTCAAGGGCGGACTTTGCGCGGGCGGAAATAACCAGGCCCTTGCTCTAGCGCATCTTCGCACCGAGACTGCGGGCCCGTCTCCGGGATGCCGGCTCGATGTATGTCATAATGGATTGTATTTGTTTCTCCCTTAGACAGCCCGCCTCGCGCGGTTATCCCTTGCTCGCCACACGTGTTTTGAAACCTCGCCCGCTCACAGGTGGATTTCCGAGGGCCCCGCGCATGTTGATTTTCCTGCCACCCAGCTTTTCGCCGGCATCCGTCGGTCCATGAGCACGGCATCTCAGGGCTGGCTGGGACACAGACGCTGAGAAGTGGGGTAGGCGCTGTTCCTTGCGCTGACGCCGTCTTCAATATCCGTTCCAAACCTTTCCTTCCAGGGCGGCTCGCCCGCTGCACTCGGTGTCTTTCTGCATGGGAAGCATGAACGCGCACATGGGGCTTTACCCCTGCCCATCACCCGGCCCCGTCTGCGACCTCAGCAGCGCCCCGTACTCCGACGTACACATCCATTCCTCGGACTTTCGTACATGCAAGAGTCTCAGGCTGCCGTCGCTGAGTAGTGGGACCCCACCCCCCGACATCACACAACCCAAGTGGTTGGCGAGGAGGCCGGAAGGAGCGACGGCGTTTCTTGGCTTCCGCTTTGCTTTTTGGTTTTACTCACGGCCCCCGTCTCGTACCCAAGCAGCCCGGCCAACGAAAGCCACCGCCGCCGGTTGGTCCCAGAAAAAAAAGGTACTTTCCCCGTGTGTTGCAGCTCCCCTTCCCACCATTGATCGATCGGGCCAGTCATGTTACCCTCCCATGGGTGCACCGAGAGAGACGCCAGTCAATCTACTTTTGTACTCCCGGCCCTGATTGATTTCTAAATAAGCAACGCAAGGGGTTAAATGTGGGTAATGCGAGGAAGGAGCAGGGGCACCGCAGGAGACTCCGCCAGCGTCAAAGTGTGATCAAGCAGGCCATCGCCACCCGCCTCCTGGTTTCCCCGGCCCGCCGAGTCATGATCCATCGCATTTCTGCCATCTTCACCCGCAGATAGCACAGTCTTCGATGTCCCACCTCCCGTCTTCACGTCTCGGAGCCTACACCACGCGGGCACATCAGTCTCATTTCGAACCGTACATATTGAATCTTCGTTTGCCCTGTCCAGGGTCCCAGCAGAGCCGCGAGCGACTTGTCCCCGCGTCTCCCCGACCCTTCCGGCCCGTCGCCAGCACCTGATGTGAACATTGCTACTTCCGGCCGTCGATCCAGCAACAAGTTTGATCCTGATAGGGGGCCCTAAGCCGACAACCTCGCGCTATCGGCCGCATTTTAGACTTTGTGGCGAACGACTTCGTCATCGTTGCCCTGGCCTGGCGCCCGCCTACTGGCGCCTTTCGCACTTTAGCAGGGAGGGCACAATCCGTCGCCCGGAGCCACTGAAACGGAAACGCTGTTCCGTCATACTCATTTCTTCAGATCAATACACAACATAGCCATTTATACGTCCCTTTCCCCATTTAGCCCCTCGATTTTCCTTCTCCGCGTTCCCTTTCCCCCCATTTTCGCACGCCCGCCACGCCGATCGCCCTCCGTCTCGGTGCCGCTCTGCGATCTCAATCATTCTCAAACAACACCCCCTCTCCGCAGCCCGCGCGCCCACTCCTCCCAGTCGCACTCCCCCACCCCCCCTGTCCCCGCATCGAACCTTCGTCACCGACCACCCCTCCCCCTGCCACCCCAACCCGCCGCTCAGCCTCACTAGTGCCTTTCCCACATATCTACCTCCCGCAGCCCGCCGTACCTGCGTAATCTTGTTCCTCTTCCCCTCCTTTCCTTCGCCTCGCACCCCCTTGCCGGCATCGCACCTCGCCGAACACCCCCTCCGTTGACGATGGCAAACGCATTCCGACCGGTGAATTTTCCTTCACCGAACCCCGACGCGACGAGGAACGACATGGCGTCCCCAGCAACCCCGCGCTCGGTCGCCGGCGCCCACCTGGAGCAGCCCAGGTCCGCCGACGACGCTACCACCCCGACCAGAGCCTCCTTCCACGCCTCGATGTCTTCGCAAAAACCGCTACCGTCGTCGCCCTTTCCGCAAGCTGTGCAGGTCCCGAACTCGTCGTCGAGTCCCGTTGCTATGAACGAGAGGGAAGGCTCCAACGACGATGTCGACATGGACGGCTCGTCGGTAGGGCAGGCTGAGACCGGAAGCACCGGCCACGAGGCAGATATTCTCGAGGAGGCCGACTCGGACGAGGACAGCCCCAACGCCGACGGCTCGAGGTCGAGTAAGAAGAAGAAGTCGCAGCGATTCTACTGTACCGAGTTCCCGCCGTGCAATCTCAGCTTTACCCGAAGCGAACATCTCGCGAGACATATTCGGTACGTCGGACGCTTTGGGGTCCCTGTGCTGTTGCAGAGGCGATGTGTTGCTAACCGAGACCGTTGTGCAGCAAACATACCGGCGAGAGACCGTTCCAGTGTCATTGTTCGCGGCGCTTTTCCAGGCTGGACAACCTACGGCAACACGCCCAGACCGTACATATTAACGAAGACATCCCCATCGACTCCCTAGCGGCGACCGGCTCGAGATACCAACGACAAATTCGGACGGAAAGGGTACGGCCGCCAACCACTGGACGGGCTAGGGCCTCCACCGCAGGGAGCATCGGAGCACCGCAACGGGGCCACTCCAAGTCCCTGTCCACGTCTAGTATTGTGAGCATGGGCTCTGTCGGTTCGGTGTTTGGCGCGAGGGAGGACATGCGGCGGCGGCCAGCACCGCTGGTCATGGCCGACCACCGAGGGAGGCTATCGATGGAATCCTACAACAGCGCAGCCGACAGCTCCTACTCATACCGACAACCGTCCCCTGGCGACTTTAGCACCCCGACCTCCGCCACCTTCTCCACCAACCAAAGCAGTCCCCGCTGGTCGGCCATGGCCTCGCCTACATCTGCTCACTCCCGATCTCAGAGCATGTTCACCGACACTCGACTACCAGACCGTCGCCTCAGCGTTCCGTCCGGTGCGCATCATTTCCAAGGCCCCCCTGGTGCCGTTGTTGGCCACACCGTGATGGTTCCACCCGGGATTAACGCTTCGAACGCGGGCGGCTTCTCGCCAGCGAGTACTGTCATAACCTCGCCGACTACTTCTGCCTGGGGAAGCAGGCGCGACTCAATGTCCTCCACGAGCGCGCAGGAGGAGGCATGGCGAAGGAGGACGTGGCACCCCGACTCGCGCAACTTCAACGCCCCCACGAGCACGCTCAACAGTGTTGCCAACTCCGACAACATCCACCCGAACGCACCTGCTCCCATCGCCCACGGCCCCCCTAATCCAAACAACACCGTTCGCCTTCCCGGCATAGAATCTTTCGTTACTGCGCCGCGCCCGGCTACGCCCCCAAAGAGGGCGTCGTCGCCCATGGCGATGGACTCGGAGACGAGCCCCCAGTCGGAGGAGAGGAGGAACGCCCCGCAATGGGAGTCGGGCCTGCACCGTGGACTGACCCGCCTCGACATCTCCAACACGCCACCCCGCGACCGCGACGAGGCGAGATCTTGGGCGAACGAGACGGAGCACGCAGTCCAGACCCAGGGTGAACAAGCCCGGGCGAACCCGCCAACTGTACGATTCCACGAGCCGCCTCCTTCCTACGTCCCCTCCAGCCGGCGGACACCGCCAAGGGCGTACCACCAGCACACCTTCTCCGCCCCGCCTATTGGGACGAGCAGGGAAAGCAAGAGGCACGGGTGGTACCACGGGCCGCCGCAAGGCCATGAGCAGGGCGATGGCAGTGCGGATCCGAGATCGAGGGTTGAGAAGATGGTGCACCCCAATGTTGCGGCCTTCGCGGGATTCCCGGCCAGGGAAGGGAACGCGCAGGAGCAGGGTGGGAACTCGAACCCGGAGGCACTAAAGAGACTGGAGGCGCTCGTGGCTGTTGCGACGAGTGAGGGGAAGACTGCGACGGCGTACTAGCGACACTCGTCCCGCGAAAGGACACCGGACACGACCTTGTAGAGATCGCATCTGCATCGACGACATTGCCCTCCTAGCTTCGCATATCTCGGGTCTCGACTCGACCTACGGTCCATGCGCCCATTTCTAAGGGTTTTGCACCATCTCTTCTCTTTCTTTCTTGAACCCCCGTCATTTCGTTTCCTTCACGTTATGTGATACATTTGAGCCGCCAGCAATGGAGATTCCACTTTCGCTTATGGGAGAAGCGTACTTTTTTTTTTTGCAGAAGCAAACGTCTTTATACCTTGCATTTCGGTCTCGTTACTTCATCGGTGTTTTGGAGGAATAGGGTATGGAGGAGTTCTTGTTTATATCTTGTTCTCATGACCGTTACGCGACGAGGGGGTTGAACAGCACAAGAGGGAGGAAGGGTGGAGGATGTGTTTTAACGCCGTTACGATCATGGATGGGATACAGCTCGGCTCATGCCTTTTTCTTTTTCTTATTTTCTCCCCTCTTTTTGTTTTCGAGGTGATACTGACTGACTGGGTTCGAGGCCCTGGCTGCTAGCTGAGAGGAGGACTGGGGGGTTTAGGGTGGCTTTTGCTTGGTATGGATTCGAGTATGTGCTCATGACTCAATGCGATACCCTCTCTTATGTGGTCCGTACTTAAGAATGGAACTTGGCTGTTTTATGACGTTTTGGACTCTGTGACCGCCATGAATAAAAGAAAGTTTTTATCTGCCAGAGTGTCAGCAAATGTGTGTTCCTGACGGAAACGCAGGATAGACCGCCGAGGTCGATGATGTCCTCGACACCTGCGAATCAACCGAGCTTAAGAAATGTCGGAACTGTCCGTCGCATGAGGAATGGCGGAAAGATTGGGCGCTGCTCATAAACAAAGTCATTTCAGTAAGTGCTCATGAAACAGGAATATTCGGATCATGAAGATGCTACATAGCGCTGTTCATAGCTTTGACTCGTCCGATGTTTGAGTGCAGCGCCGGCGGAGGTTGTTGTCTCAGTGGCATGGGAGGAATGAAGGGCACAGGTCTTGGTCGGGAGTTAGCCGGCTGGTGCCACGTGGAAGCATGTGGGATGAGGCTATTCCTCGGCTCATCCCGAGAACACGCCCACGCTAGGTGTGATTCGCACCGTGACGGCCCCATGTTTTCCCATGCGCCAACAGCCGCCGCCGCGCTCCTCGTCGCCCCGTTGCGCCAGTCACCACCACTACCCCAGAACGCTTCGATCCGAACTCCCGCCAGCGTTACATGTTTCGTCCGACACGCGAGTCGGCCGCGCGAGTCGAGAACTGAGGGGCCATGCCAGCGAACGCGAACGCGACGGAGGTGCGCGAGACCATCGAGGACTCGATCGAGGCGAAGATCACCGCGAAGCGCGCGGGGACGGAGGATGTGGAGATGAAGGACCGCGAGGACGAGGAGGATGCGGATGGAGAGGCCGACGGAGAGGCCGACGCGGAGGGGGAGTTCGACGCCGAGGGAGAAGAGGAGGCGCCGGAGAGGGATCTGCTGCAGACGATCCAGGACCTGACGACGTTCTTGTGTGCCTATAAGGAAGAGTAAGTCGTGCGCCCGCCTGTGGGGCCCAATGCTGCTTGGGGCGCATGCTAACCGCGGATGGGATGGCAGAGGCGAGGAGGACGAGCTCGCCGTTGGGTTCCAGCGCATCCCTAACCGGCGCTCGTTGCCGCATTACTTCGAGGTCATCTCCAACCCGATCGCGTTCAGCACCATTCGGGTAAGTGCAGCGCGCAACCCGCGCGAGGGCCAATTCCGCCCCATGAGGTTCCTAGGCTTACACCTGTGATCTTGCAGCACAAGATCGGTCGCAAGCAGTACACGGCGTTCCCCGAGTTTGTTCGAGACGTCGCACAGATATGTCACAACGCGCAGGTTTTCAATCGGCCTTCGGCTGGCATCTTCGGTGCCGCGGTGCGGCTGCGCGAGCTCTTCCAGGAGGAGTTGCAGAAGCTGGTGGGGCAGGGTGTCATAACGGAATCCGAGGCCGAGCTTCCGGATCTTGGCGAGCTACCTTCGGCCGATGAATCGCCGCCGCCTGGAGAGGAGGAGGAGGAAGAAGAAGAGGAAGAAGAAGAGGAGGAGGAGGAAGAGGAAGACGAGGACGAAGAAGACGACGATGAGGAAGGCGGGCGCCGTCGCGGTCGTAGGAGCCGAGCGTCCAGGAGGAGAGACTCCGGCACGGAAGGCAAGAAACGGCGCGGTCGGCCACCGAGGGTGCTTACTCCAATGGAAGCGCGGATCCAGTCTGTTATCAAGGGCCTGCGGAAACCAAAAGACAGTGACGGCGACCTGCTGATCTACCCCTTCGAGAAGCTCCCCGATAAGCAGGAGAACCCGGACTATTACGACGTCATTACGCAGCCCATGGCCCTCGATACCATCAAGAAGAAGGCCAAGCGGAAGAAGTACCGGAACGTGGACCACGTCCTCGCCGACATCAACACCATGTTCGAGAACGCAAAGCTCTACAACGAGGACGGCAGCGATCTCTTCGAGGCGGCGGTCGAGCTCCAGAAATTCGCCAAGGAGCTCGCGGCGCAGGAGAAGGAGAAGCCGGACGAGAGCTTCCGGGACGACGAGGGCAAGCTCCCGCTCTCGGAGATCCAGGCGAACGGCGAGACGTGGCGGGTGGGCGACTGGGTGCACATCCGCAATGCCAACGACCTGGGCAAGCCCATCATCGCGCAGATCTACCGCACGTGGCAAGACCCGACGGGCCAGAAGTGGATCAACGCGTGCTGGTACTACCGCCCCGAGCAGACGGTGCACCGGGCGGAGAAGCACTTCTTCGAGCACGAGGTGGTCAAGACGGGCCAGTACCGCGACCACCGGGTGGAGGAGATCGTCGACCGGTGCTTCGTCATGTTCGTGACGCGCTTCAACAAGGGGCGGCCGCAGGGCCTGCCGCGCGACAAGGCAGTGTACGTGTGCGAGTCGAGGTACAACGAGGAGAGGTTCACGTTCAACAAGATCAAGACGTGGGCGAGCTGCCTGCCGGACGAGGTGAGGGAGAAGGACTACGTGATGGACCTGTACCCCATGCCGCTGCGCATGAAGAAGGTGCCGAGCCCGATCAAGCACCTGCTGAGGGACGACGCGAAGCCGACGGACGAGCTGCCGAAGCCGACGTGGGGGAATGCGAGCGCGCCGCCGATCGTGGGGGCGGTGCACAGCCGACCGAGGGAGCCGAATGTGAGTGTTTTCCTGGAACGTTTCTGTCGTGTTTGCTGGGGCTTTCTTTGCGCTGTCCCCGTGTTGCCCTTTCCGCCCTTATCGCCCTGATACGCCCAGTGTAAGCGGGCGGAAGGCCAGCCCGTGCCCCTTGATTGTCACTTCCTTCCTTGCGCCGTACCTTTTTCGCCTTGTCGGCACTATGTCGGTTATATCCATTGCCTTTTCCGGCGCTGCGTTCTTCCCTTTTACAGTTTTCAGCGTCAACTCGGGCGAAGCTTCTTCCCCGTCATCTCCTGCCCTTTCTGCCAACGTCTTCCTTCTGTCTTTGTCGCCTCGTTATCAGCCAATATCACCGACAGAGCCCCACCATAACCAACGTCCGTCAATATCTAACTTAATCTCCCAGGAGTCACCACCACCCGAGCCAACGCCACCCCCAGCGCCAGCTCCGCCCGTCCAGGCGCGATCCATCCCCCGGCCTCCGCCTCACGCCGCCCCGCGTGGCATTCCGCACATCGCGGGACCCACCCACCACCCGCTTGGCGGATACCATATGGCGGCTCCACCGGTCGGCGGGGCCTCGCAATCCCCTGTTCCCCACTACACCCCGGGCCACTTTCAGCCGTCCACACCGCACACCGCTCACGCCGCGACGCCCTCGCCAATTCTCAGGCACAACCAGGTCGCGAGCCCGGCGCCCGTCCAGTACCAGCACCACCAGCCGCCCGTCGCCATCCGGCCCATGCACCACCAGCAGCACCCTCAGGCAGCTGCATACCACCCCCAGCAATACCAGGCTTACGCCGCCGCGCCCGTCCAGCAGGCGCATTTCCAGCACATGCAGGCGCCGATGCACCAAGGCTTCAACCAGGTCGCCACCCCGCCGCGCGCTCCAATGGCGCCTACGCCGGGCAACGCGATGCCACATCAGAACTCGTACAACCCGCCGCGGCCGGTTGAGGTGTACACCCTCAGCGACGCCGCCAACGAGGCCATCCCCGAAGACGTGCGCAAGGCGTACCACACGGATGACCAGGGCCGCGTCCTCTTCTTCACCGCGCCGTCGACGGAGCACCATGAGCTAGGCAAGGATAGCGCGGGACTGGCGCACAGCGCGAGGTATCTAGACGGGCTGGACGAGTGGCGGAAGGAGAGGGAGGAGAAGAGGAGGGCGAGGGACGAGGCGAAGGCGGAGGAGTTGAGGAAGAGGAAGGCTGTTGAGGGGGGCAGCGACGAGGGTAGAGAGGGAGAGAGGATGGAGAGGGCGGCGGGATTGTTGAAGGGGTATTTCGAGGCGCATGAGGCCACGACCAAGAGGATCAGGGCGGATATGGGCCTGGAGAAGGTGTCAACGTGAGGTTTACAGGTGCCTCGGGAGAACGCCGCGGCAGCGTCGGAGTATGAGGATGGAGAGGCGCTGTGTTTCAGAGCCGGGCTCAGTTCGTTTCGGCAAGGCGCGGGACTCTGTATTTGTGGGATTTTCTTCAAGGGTACAATAGGTATTTACAGTAGCGGATGGCTCTAAACATAATAGAAGCTTCGTCCCAATCCCGTCTGGCTTTTGCGTGCTGAGATTATGGGCAGTGACCAGGTAGCCCCCCTTCAGACCCCCCCAACGATGTAGAATCTGATTAGGATATTACTTGGGAATGGGCCTTTTAGACGCGTATCCTCTCTATTGTTTCCGGTATTTAGATTCTCACACACCAGAGAACAACTGGTGAAAAGCAACGAGTGAACAGAATCAGATCCTGAACGAGCTTGAACAGCGCACGTGACCTTGACTCTCGGCTGCTCCACAAACAAGGACACCATTGGTCGACGCGTCGATTTCTCTCTCCTCCAAACCCAACCTCGCGAAACTTCCGCAAAACAACCGAGCCTCCGGTCGCCGACAATCAGCCAGAATCATCCCGACGACTGCATCGCGACAATGGCCGACTCGCCGACCTCGTCCCATCATCAAGGGAACGAGTATCACGCCTACGCCAGCAACGGCCTGCAGGTGCTCCAGGCCGCCACCAACGCCCACCAGGCCATCTTCCACGACGGCCAGGACCAGGCCGCCGACCAACACCACCATGATCTCCAGCACGCCGCCCAGCAGGCGTCGCAGCACCACTTACACCACCAGCAGGACCATGACATGACGAAGCAGGAGGGCCAGCAGCACCACGATGTCGAGGGCACGTCCATGCCGCAGACGCCCGGCCACCAGCACCTGACGCTTCCGCCTGGTCTTTCCGGGAGTCCCGCGCGCATCATCGCCGACCCGGCCGCGCTGGCCGCGGTCGCCGCCGCTGCTGGCGCGCAAGATAGCCTGACGCAGGACTCGCTCGCGCAGGACCCGCTCGTGCAGGAGGCCCTCGCGCCGAGGACGACGCCCACCTCGAACGCCACGCCGACGCCGAACCGCGGGCAACGCGACCCGTCCGTCAACCCGAAGCTGACGCGTCTGTCGCGCGCGTGCGACAACTGCTCACAGCGCAAAGTGAAATGCGACGCCGTGCGGCCCTGCAAGCCGTGTCTCGACCTGAACCTCGAATGCACGAATAGCCGGATCGTGAAGCGGCGCGGGCCGCCTAATAAGGCCGTGGAGGCCATCCGCCTCAAGAAGCAGCGGCTGGAGGACGCTGGTTCGGGTGCGCTTCAGGCGCCCGGGTACTCCAACGCGCCCGCGACCGCGACCACCCCGCACACGGCCGCGCAGGCTCTCGTGTCCATAGCCGGGACGGAGAACCAGATGCGCCTGGATGCGGAGGCGATCGCGCCGCGACCCATCCTGGAAGCGCTCGTCGACGACTTCTTCACGTACATCCACCCGCTGTGCCCGTTCCCCCACCAGCCCACGTTCCAGGCCGCCTTTGTGAATAGAGAGGACCGGACGGACCCCGAGTTCCTGGCGCTGCTGGCGAGCATGATCGGCGCCCTCGTGGCCTCGTTCCCGCGCACGGCGCGCGCCCACCTGAAGAACCAGCAGAGCACGCACATGTTCCCGCGCGCCATCATCATGATCGAGAAGTGCCGCGACATCGCGCTCGAGGCGCGCGGCGGCAAGTGGGCGGCCAAGCAGCCCAAGACCATGAACGACGCGGCCACGAGCTACTTCCTCGGGCTGGCGGCGTGCTACACGCTGCAGTGGACCATCGGCCGGTTGCACATGGCCGAGTCTCTCTGTGTTCTCAATGAGCTGGGGTTCAACCGGCCTAAGCATCCGGGGGAGCTGCCGACGTTTGGGAGTGATAACTGCGATCCGGATAAGCCGCCGTTCAACCATGTGAAGGATCAGACGGGGAAGAAGATCTTTTGGTGTGTTTTCCTCGGTGTGCGGTAAGTTCCCCCCGAAGACAGCGTTCCATCCTTTCCTGTGTGTTCTTGTGTCTAACTCGCTTCCAGGTCCATGTTCCAGCTGGGTTCTTCCCATGCGGGTCTGATGCTCGCGCCGCCCACTCCGTCCCAGCCGTACCCCTCTTACCCGGCAAATGCGGACGACAAGGATGTGCAAGCGAATGAGGTTCTAGAGCAGAACCCCGACTCGACCACCCTCATGACGGGCTTCCGCATCGCCGCCGACATCTACATGACCATGAACGGCATCGTAAGCGTCGAGATGTCCTACGGTCTCGAGAGCCTCAAGTGGAGCGGTCAGCGCCAGATGATGAAGGAGGGTCTCCTCGCCGCCAAGGCTGTCCTCGACCAGCTTCCCATCGACCTGCAGTTGCTACCCGGCGGGCAGGACGCCGCGCCGTTTGACGATCCAAACCTGGAGTACGTGCCCCCGGGCTACGCCAACGGGCAGTTCCCGCACGATCAGCGGCAGGTGATCAAGCAGCAGCCCGCGAGGCGGCGGCTGCTGCAGCTGGAGATACAGAAGGCGAACATATTCTGCTCGCAGCTTGCGACGAGGTCGTTCTTTGTTGAGCTGTACTTCACTCGGAGGAACCTGTTCGACCCCGAAGTGCAGCTCTTGGCCGGGGAGGGCGGCGAGGAGGAAAGCGAGGAGGCGAGGGAGGAGGAGGCCGTCAGGGTGCTCATGACGGAGGAGAGGGACACGATCATCGAGGACCTGCTGGTTGTGCTGGGGGCCATCTCGCAGAGGAGCCTGGAGCCGAACGGGAACTCGCTCATCACGAAGATCAGGCAGGTGGCCTCGACCCTGCTGCAGAGCGCGCCCGGCAGGGACCCCCTCTCGGAGCGCCATAAGGAGGCGCTCTCGTCGCTGCTCACGGTGCTCACGAGGCTGGAGAAGACGGGGACGTCGTCCGCGCCGGGGGCGGAGAGCATGACGGACAAGGACGAGGAGGAGGAGCTGAGCGTGTGGGCCTCGCTGAGGGACTACCAGATGCGCTTCTCGGCCCAGGGGGGCTACGCGGGGCACATATAAGAGATTGGGTGGGTTGGCCGGGGCGGCGGAGTCTGCGGTTTGGCGACTGGCTGATGAAGGGTTGTATGAGTAGTTGAGCGATGGACTGCCACATTCTCTTTGCCCCATGGGGCTTTACACTATGGTTACGATGCTGGGGTTTCTACCGCGTTAGGGAGTTTACTATATTTTACGCGGAGCGCCGGCGCAGCAAGGGTTATAGGGTTATAATTACAAGTATTCAGTTCATCTCTTCATTTGATATCTGGGCCTCCTTGAGTAGCCTTCTCTTAAAGGCAGTAATAGGTTTTCTTGTGAAGACTTCGGTCATCATGAGGCAGCTACAGGAAGGATATCCTGTCGGGTCTACCTAAAGCGCTACGTCGACGGGGCCATGGCCTCGTCATATGACGGCGGCTTCGATGGCCCAACACCGCCTTCCGTAGCACTCCCACTCGTAGTGCGCGGTCTCGTCTCCAGCGCATCCAGGTCCCCGATCCCCAGGCTCATGAACCGCTGCTTGTTCCTCCACTCCACCTGCCTCTCCGCGAACTCGGCCGCGCCGGCCGGCTCCGGCGGCGGGTCGGTGATCTTGGTGACGAGGTACGCCGTCGAGGCCTCGGCGATGCCGTAGACCAGCACGCCCACTAGCGGCACCCTGACTAGTAGGTTGAAGCCGAGCCCGAAGCCGAAGAGGATGCCGGCGCGGGACTGGAACCACTTCCGCTTCTGGGCGCTGGTGAAGGGGACGCGCGAGAAGTAGGGCTCGAGGAGCTCGCGCATGAGGGAGCGCGACGAGTAGTAGGCCTGCAGGAAGACGACGAGCCAGGCGCGCGGGAGGAGGATGCCGGCGACGAAGAGGGCCGAGGCCGGGCCGGGGCCGACGGCCTTGTTGAAGGTGTAGAAGGAGGCGGCGGGGAGGACGAGGGGGCCGACGACGGGGGTGAAGGAGAGGGCGTAGACGGCGAGGGAGATGGCGCCCTTCTTGAGGAAGCGGAGGGCGGTCTTGGGGAGGATGCCATCACGGGCGGTGGGGCTTTTGGGCCTTGAGTGCGGGGTGTACTGGGAGAGGTTGGGCCAGTACATTGAGCGGAGGGCGGAGGGGTCCTCAGACTTGTGCTTTTGGAGGTAGGTCGTGTCGACCCAGCGGAGGGACTCCATGAAGCTGGAGTGAGGTTAGTGGGTGGATTGGTGAAGAGGAGGGGGGAAGGGGGCCTTACAGGTCGTCGAGGGTGGGGGTTACGTAGCGCATGAGGATCATGAGGAATAAGGGGATCTGAAGGACGTATTCGGCCACGAAGTCGAGGCCGTTGATGATGGTGTCATCCCATGTCACGTCCTCCATGGACACCGCAAAGGAGAGGAACCATAGCAGGATCTTAACGCCGAATATCTGTGCACCTCACGTCAGTTTCATGAAGTGTTCACAGAGGCGGGGGAACGCGTACCGGCACGGAAATTACGAGGCGGATGACGATGCCGGCAGCCACGGCGCAGGCGGCCTGCCTGTAGTGGTGGTTGTTGAAGATGGCGGGGTTCTGGAGGGCGCGGTTCGCTGGAAGGGGTTAGACCGACGGTCACAGGGGGGATTATGGGGAAGAGGGGCTGGGTGCGGACCTCCGACAAAGGTGAGCTGGATGCCGCGGAGGACGGCGTTGAGGTCGAAGTGGGATAGGTCGAAGGTGGTCTTGAGGCGGTCGACGTCGACGTCGAGGGCCTTGGGCTCGTGCGAGGCCATTGCGGCGCGACCTCTGGGGTTCCTCGCTTGTCGATGGTGCAGGGAGACTGCGCAGGTGAGATGGGAGCGTGAAATGTGAATTGGGCTTGAGATGATAGTGGCAGGCCCAGCAAGGGTGAGTGAGGGTCGTTGGAGAGGCGGGATTCTCGGCGGTTGTTGCTGGCGGGCTGACGACGCAGCTGTGATGACGAAATGGCTCCTTTAGGCGGGACCACTTGGCTGGTGCGACAGTGGGGAGCTCTCCCTGCGCGAGGGACTGACTCAACGCTACAGGTACGTGCACAGCGGCTTGTGCATGATTCTAGCACAACTGTTCAGGCGCCAAATTGCGCGAATCCACCAACGCGCTAATACTCGTCAAATCAGCCCGCGTAAATGGGCGGCACGCGACAGTGCTGAGCGTCATGAGCTTGACCTGGTTGACTTAAAACCGTGCGAGACGGCCCCGCTCACCCAAGGCGAAGGGCCGCTTAAACCAGGAGAAACGGGGACCGAAATAGACCGAGTCGAACGACAATGTCTGAACCCAGAGCCCTCCCAAGGGCCTGAGACTCCCGAGTTGAAACGCATCTCAGACCTCGCATCTTCTACATGGGCCGAGAAGGCAACCTGTGGCGCGCGAGATCGTGCGATTCCTCGAACGCACGAAAGACAAGTCTCGGGTACGTACCCGCCACATGCCAGATTTGATGGTGGATGTGCAGCGGGCGGCACAGCACAACAACCCCTGTATTAGCGCCCTGTGATAAGACCCGCCCGGGAGCTTGGGGCACCGTCACGCTGCATTGCGGGCCTCTGGTTCGTGCGCTGAGGCCTGGGCAAAATTCTCCGTCACCTTCTGCTCTCTCGGCTCGTCCACCTCTCCTCCGTTTCGCCAGGAGCTCCTCTCGAGTCCGCCCCCCTCGAGCCACATATCCGTTCTGCCCCCCCCCCCCCGCCCGCATCCTATTCCGAGCCGCCCATCGCTTCATTGCCGTTTGGGCGCACGATACCATCCCTCCGCCGTATTACGGGACTCGGCGCAAACTCGCAACCCCGTCCTTGTGAGACCAGCGGCGCTTCGTTTCCACTCGCTCGGGTCCAGAGCTGGAGCCGCGCTATCCGCCATCTATCGCCACCGCATCTAGCTTCCTATCTACGCTGCTCTTGACGATTGCTACGGCCAGCTATTCGACGCGCTGCATAATGACCCCGATATTCTCGAGTCTCAGCCCTGTAACGACGAGCTGAACACACCCCCCGTTCGGTGCCGCGCCCGCCTACGATGGAGTCAGCAGCGGCGCGCCTCTCCGCCCCGCGCCGCTCCGCCACGGCTCCTGTCGGATTTCCGCCCCCGCGGGCGTCTTCGACACAGGGCGGCGTCGAGACGCTCTACAACCACCCCAACGCCAAGATCATCGCCTTCACGGCCACGGCGCGCCCGATACCCCAGGGTCCGCCGGCAGGCGAGTCTTCGGCGGAGAACGATCAGGGCACGCTTTCGTGGTCGTCGCAGCTGGAGAGAACAATCGCAGTCGGTACGTGTCACCGTCCATGCCCACACTCGCAGAGAATGGCTCCGTGCTAACCCATCCGGATTAGGAACCTTTAGGATCTACCGCGCCCCCGGCTCCGTCGCCTTCCTCAACTGCGGCTCCGCCCTCCAGCCGATTCTACCGAGGAGTCAGTGCTGGTGTATGGAGGAGGATTCGAGCAAGTTCGTGCTGCAAATCAGGAAGCCGCAGTACTGGCGCATCGAGCTGCCCGTCGCCGACCCGGAGGACGCGGCGCGCGCCGTCTTCTTGCGGGAGATCCTGGACAAGGTGCTGCTGTTCGAAAAGACAAGCTGCCCGTTCAAGAGGTCGTTCACGGTGAGGCTTCCCGAGCCGCCGGAGGCGCCGGTGCAGAAGAGGCCGTGGACGCCGAGGAGGTCGCTTGTAGGGCCGCTGCCGGCCGAGGTGCCGGAGAGGTCGCCGACGCCGACTTCGATTAAGGGGTTCTGTTCGTCGCCGCTGAGGGTGAGTCAGTCGCCGTCGAGGGCCGCGTTAGACGGGGACGATGCGAGGTTAAAGGTTGCCGAAGACGGAGCGTCGAAGGGGACGGCTGAGTCGGGAGGATCGGATGCAACGGAGTCGAGCGCCGACCCAAACGCCCAAACAGGCCCAGCGGACAAGTCCGAGTCGGACCAGACGAGCGGCCAGTTGGAGGACGCCGAGAGCCAACCAGAGGAATCGCAAGACGGCGCCACGCGGGTAGGAACACCCGTCAAGGTCAAGGAGGTCGTCTCGGTTATCGAGGAGCGTATCACCGAGGACCCGACGCCGCTGACTGCGGTGAATGAGGCCATCACGCAAGCACAGCAGGCGGCTACGCTATCGCCGACCGTCAGCCCGACTGCTAGGTCGAAATCTCCGGTTTCTCGGAATACCACGCCACGGGCAGCAGTAAGGGCAACGACGCCGACGCCGACGACACTCCCCGTGGACTCGAGCGCGACGCCGAGCAGGGCGTTCTTTAAGCCTGTTGATTTTGGGCGGATGTCCGAGCCGAGCGAGCCTGAGAGTGAGCATGAAGGATTTATAGAGGCGGCGGCAGAGACGAGGACCGCGACTTTGATAGACCCTGACGCGGATACGGTACCACGCATGCCTACACTTAACCCCGTCGATTATGAGCAACCTTCGATGGCGGGCCAGGCTGGGAGCGTGGATCAAGGGTCTGTGAGGGCGGTGGCCGCGGCAGCAACGAGGACAGTGCCTGTGACAGACGCGGACGCGGATACGCTACCGCGCATACCTTCACTTAAATCCGTCGATTGCGAACGACCTTCGGTGGTGAGCGACAGTAGGAGGGTGGATCAAGAACTCGTGAGGACTGCTCCGACAACGATAACTGCGCCTTCTGTGAGCACCAAAGTGCCGCTCGCCATACCAGCGTTCAAGCCCGTGGATTATGGACTATCTTCAGTCACGGCTCGACCCCGGAAGGAGGACCAAACGCTGGTCCTGGATACCTTTTGCGATACTACTCCGCCAGTCCCTGAAGAGGGGGTAGGAGAAGAACCTATCGAGGAAGCAACCCTAAGCTCGGACGGCGTTAGCAATGAGATTCACGAAGGCGCAGGCCAGGGGGCAAATATCTTGAGAAAGAGAAAGCTCAGGAGGTACGGCGGCTTTGCTACCGGCCGGTCCTCCACTATGCCCCCACATCTCACGGTGGTAACCTCCCCACCCGAGCAGCCCAACGAGAAACCTGATCCAGCTGTTGACGCGCAATCCGAGACGGCCAATACGGATTCAAGGAAGTCCCGGCCCGTCTCGCCCACAGAGTCTTCGGATTCATTCCACAGCGCGCTGTCGCCCGTCACGCCTCCCGTACACACGGGTCCCAGCTCCCCGGATCTCGAACGCTCACCACAAACCTTCCCCTACCCCCACGACAACATCTTCCTACCGCACCATGCGGTCCACCACCGGGATATCTCCGACCTGACGGTGACGCCCCACACGCGATGCACATGGGACGCGATGTCCATGTCCAGCGGCGCGTCGCAGTTCAGCGCCATCACAGCGCCGGACCAGAGCCTTGCCCCGGTGGAGGAGTGCCGCAAGTCCAACGCCTCGGAGGATGGCGCGTGCTCCAGCGCCGTCTCGCGCCCGGCCATCCGCCACCGCTCGACGGCCAGCATCTCGACCAATAGGGCGCTCTCGCCACTGCCGCCGGCCGCGACGCTGTTCAACCCCAAGCCCCGGGCGGTGCGGCGGCCGAGCACGCGGATGGAGGTGCTAAAGAAGGTGCCCATGGCGATCGTCTCCAAGACGTGCGAGGTGCTGCTGGGCCCGCCGGCGTACCTGGTGAAGATCATGCTGCGGGTTGCGGCGAGGATCGTGGCGGGGGAGTGGAGCGGTGCTGTGATGGGGTTCGGGGATGAGGGGGAGAGCATCCCCGTGCACTGGGATTGTGGGGAGCTGAGTGAGAGTGAGATTGACGAGCTGGATGTTGTGATGCCGGAGGAGGAGGGCGTGGAGAGGTTTGGGGGCGGGAGTGAGGACGAAGCCGGGCGTGGGTGGGGAGTCGATTAGGGGGTCTGCATTAGTGGAAGCGGATGGCGCTGCATTGTAAGAGTCGGCATGGGACCTGGCACGGCGTTCTTGTATATTACGGGATTCATGGGGGAGCCTGCGCTTTTTCGTTCTTTGGCGCAGCTGTATCTTCATTTTGTAGGCTTTGGGAGGTTGGAGGGGGAGTCTAGCTGGTTCGGGGGTGAGGAAGGGGAGTATAAGGAACATCTCCGATGAATCTGAGACGACGAGAACTTTCAAACATACTACTCAGACCTTCTGCCCTGCATGCTGGGCTTACACGATGGCATGGCAAGATTCTAACGGGGAGCCCTCGCAGGGGGCGTTGGCCGGCTTCTCGAGAATAAGCAGTCAGTCGCTCGGCTCCGGACGCTACTACGCTACGGATGTCTGTGCCGGGTCTCGACTACGAAGGCGTAAGCTCTGTCGCGTCAGAAGCCTGCAAGGAGTGCATGGAAGCCGAACTTGCGCGTTCTCTCCGAGATAAGGTGCACCCTCGCTCTCGAGATGTTCCTGCGACGGCAAATCTGTGCCGACCTCGATCGCGATGCGTAAAGCGTAAGTTCCGTCAGAGCCGCCGCAACAGAAGCCAAGGCTTTTTCTTAAGCCCGATACACGCGTCGTCACCTTCAGTCTTCCGCCCAAAGACACAATCCAATAATAAGGCGGCACAGATCCTGACCCAAAGTCCGCCTTGGCGCCCCACCGTATCGGGACGGAACGATACGAAATGAAGCGAGGCTTGGCCCCTGCCCGTGCCTCAGGGTCTCGTTAGCCGCTTTGGGATGGGGCAGCGGTGCAACGCGAGGAATACGGCTGATGCGAGAGGGCGAGGGAGGCTTGGCGCTGGGGAGAGACCCACTCGGGCCGCTGATGGAGGGTGCATCTTGAGGGAACGCGACGAATGCGAGACCAGGGAGGCTGTGGCGGTTGTCCCGCTTTAACAGGGCCACGTGTGTTGGCTGCAGTGGGCTGTTAGCGGGATACAATGTGACCATTGATGAGGCCCGGCCCCATGGCTTCTCGTCGTTTGCCGTTTTATTGCCGTGTTGGGCTGAGGATAAGGACCTGGAAGGCAGCGATGGACTACAAGTATATATAGACTCGGGGTTCCCTAGATATCCATACATGACTTCCATAATAATTTGCAGCGAAATCTCAGTTCTTTGTGTCCTAAAAGCGTCTGCTTATTGCCGTTCCGCTCCCTCACTTCAACCACTTACACAAGAACACCACCTATTTTGAGCGCCACAACACCGTCACCATGTCCAGCGGCGAATTCGTCCAGGGCAGCTTCTATTTCTACGCCCCCAACCACGGCGCCAACATCTTCTTCGCCATCATCTTCTTCATCTCTACCTGCATCCACGCCTACCAGATCATCCGCTATCGCTGCGCCCTACTCACGGGGCTCTTCCCCTTCTGCGGCCTCCTCTTCACGGCCGGCTTCGCGCTGAGGGTCTACGGCTCCTACAACTATGACGATCTGAACGTATACATCGCGAGCATCTGCCTGATCTACTTCGCGCCGCCGCTGCTCGAGCTGCAGAACTACCACATCCTGGGGCGGGTGCTGTACTACGTGCCGTACCACTCGCCGCTGCACCCGGGGCGGGTTCTCACGACGTTCGGGTTCATATCGATGGTGATTGAGTCGCTTACGGCGTGGGGCGCCTCGTACACCGCCAACCAGTCGCTGGAGGAGAGCCAGCGGAAGGTGGGGCACGGTCTGATCAAGGCCTCGCTGCTGATGCAGGTGGTGGTGATCTCCTGCTTCATCTGCCTCGCGGGCATCTTCCACCGGCGGTGCAGCAAGAGCGGGATCAAGGACCGCAGGCTGCAGCGGCCGCTGATCACGCTGTACACCAGCGTGGGCCTCATCTTCGTGCGCACCATCTTCCGCGTGGTGGAGTACTTCGGCATGTCCGAGATGAAGTACGACGACCCGTCGTTCGACCCGTCGAGCATGACGCCGCTGATCCGGTACGAGGCGTTCTTCGCCGTGTTCGAGGGCGGGCTGATGCTGGTCAACATGTTCCTGTTCAACGCGCGCCACCCGAGGATGTTCCTGCCCGAGAAGAGCACGACGTACCTCGCGGTGGACGGCAAGACGGAGGTGGACGGGCCCGGGTGGAAGGACGGGAGGCCGTTTTGGAGGACGCTGGTGGACCCGTTTGATATCTATGGGCTGACTACGGGGCAGGCGCAGATGAAGAGGTTTTGGGAGGAGGACGGGATTGGGGGGCCGAGGAAAGAGAGGGCGTCTGAGAGTGTTTGATCTTTTCTTTGTTGTGGAGGTAATATTCAGGATATGAGTGTGAGGAAGATCTCTCGAGTCTGATACCCGCACAGGATGCTGCTACTACCACCATTTTGCTGCTTTTTCCGTTCACGTTTATAGAATGAAGAAACTTAATTTTAATAGACAGATGCATTTTAGCCATCCCTGGAACGCCGCCTTAGGCACTTCGTACCAAAAAGAAGATAATAGGGTTTCTCACCGTAGGAGCCTATCGTAACATGGAGAGAAAATATAAAGAGTGAGGGCCAAAAAAAAAAAGAAAAGGAATAAAGGTTTAGCAAAAGCAGAAGAGCCGACGGTGATTTGAACCCAGCTGGCCAAATGGACCACGGAGCTGTTGATTCTGGTTGATCCCGTGGACCGCTTGACCAGCTGGATGACAGGCTTAGACTGACCCTTCCGCTGTTAGTTGGCCCCGATTCCTGGTATATAAAGCCTGGCTACAAATCAGAAGCAGCCGGGCGAGGTGGGCAGCGAGTGGCTAAGGAGGCTGAGTCGGGCACCATTTACCAGTGGAATATGTAAGGCATCTGTACGTTGCCCTGTATACAACCCAACCCCTCCCAAGCTGGAACTGGGATCGGGTGTGCAGAGGGTGCAGAAGCAAAGCACCCAATAGATTGGTGTCCCACACCCAACGTAAAAGGGAAAGGCAGCTGAGGGAAAGCGCGGACCCAGCAGGCTAAGCATGATATCACACCCGGCAGGAAAGTGAGTTCGACAAACAGTTGAGCAGGCCGCTCGTACTACAGCCGCAAGCCCACAATGTTAGTTTCATACATCGGCGGTTTCCCGCCCGAAGAGAGAGCATCTAGTTTATCATGCCTATCATCAACGGAACCCTAGTGCAGGTGCCCAAGACGACGGGGACGAGTGGACGAATGTCGGTAACCCTAGATGTGGAACAAAACACCTTCGCCCGGCGAGAATGGACCTGAGAGCGACCCGGTACAGTTACAAGGGGCACGGAGAACAACGTTGCGCCTCAATAAGTAGTTACAAGCTCTATCAGTCTCTAAAATAGTATACACGTCGCCACTGGTAGTATCGTACATCCCCGCCTTCATTATACAAGCGACTGGCCCGCCTCTTACAGCGGCAGCTCGTTCGCCCGCTCCTCTATCGCCGCGAGCGCCCACTTGTTCCGCGACTCCAGCTTCGACAGAACCATCGCGTCATACTCCACCATCGTGCTCAGCACCTCCCCAAAGGGGTTCCTCCCCTCGCTGTCGTCAGTGAGACCCCTGATCGCCACCGTCATCGACTCGATAATCTTCCGCGTTTGCCCGTCGGGCGCCAGGCCCGCGCGCTCCATGCCCGTCATGAGCTTAATCACGGTGGCGGCGTCGCCGTGACGGTGCCAGTAGATGGACATGAGATCGTTGTAGAATTGCGTCGACACGCCGAGGACGTACGAGGCCATGCCCAGCTCTAGGACGCGCGGGAGGACGTTGAGGGCCAGGGGCGATGGCGTTTCGAAGCCGCGGTCGAGGATCCGGAGGCCGGAGAGGAGGTGGAGGGAGTAGAGGGGCCCGTAGCGCGCCATTGTTATGCCCGCGGGCGGCGCCCTGCTGCGCCTGGTGGTCGCCTTCTCGTCCCCGCGCTTGGGGGCCGCCCGGCCGGGCCCGATTCCGAGGTGCGCGACCATCGAGAAGACGTGCTCTTCCAGGACCTGCCAGACGGCGGTGTCGTTTTTGCAGGATCGCATAAGGCCCCGGACGCGTTCCTTCTCGGCCTCGTGGAACTGGACAATGGCGCGCTGGGCGTGGCGCTGCTGTTCCTTGGCCGCCGCGTCCCGCCTCGCCATCTCCGCGTCGAGCTCGGCCTCGGCCTCGGTTTTCGCGTGGGAGGCGTGGCCCTCGGGGAGACCCTGCTTGTCCTCCTGCGGCTGGAGTCCGAGCGCGAGCTCCGCGGCGCGGCGCAGCGGCGGGGGGTACATCGAGAGGATCCTCTCGCGGTTGAGCTCCTCGTCGTCCTTCCCGGCTTCGGCCGTCTCGTGGCTCCAGGGCTCCTGGGCCGGGGGCCCGACGTCTGGGAAGATGGGCGCGCCGCCGAGCTGCTTCCTGCGCTTGTTGATGGCGCCGAAGATGCCGTCGAAGACGCGCTTCTCGGTTTCGGTTATAGTGGACTCCTTGTCGCGGCGTCGGCGGGAGACTTCGATGCCCTGCTGGTCCGGGGCGAAGTCGAAGGGGACAGAGTCATCGTCGTTGGGCTTGTTGTGCTTTCTCGGCGGCGGCCGCGGGTGGCGGTAGGCGGGCGTGGCGTGGAGGGCGCGGACGAGGGCGGGGAGGGGGCCGCGGACGGCGCGCTGGAGGGTGCGCGTTTGGTAGAGGAAGGGTAGGAGTGTGGACGACATTGTGGGCGGCAGTCCCGGAATGGGATGCATCTGCTACCTGGTCGCTTGACTTGGGATGAAGCTCGTCTTTTTCCGCGATGGCTTTTTGGGCGAGGTGGAAATTTCGTGTTAGGTAAGCGGGTGGGGCGTCTGCTTAATTGGTTTGGCGCGAAATCAGCAGGGTTCGCGTCGCGGCTTCCTCGGCGCGCATGCCGATTGCGCCCTCCCTTTGACGTGACACGCCCCCGACAAACGGATTGAGCTTCGAAGGGCAGAAGAAGGCTCGTTGCGGTACTGCGAGAACGACCGAGATCTTTTTACCCTGCCATTATCATCTCGGATACCCCTATACCCACTACCAAAATGGCCGACACGAACGGGACCAAGCCGATGAGCGCGTTCGAGCGCCGCCGGCTGGAAAACCGGCAGGCAAACACCGAGTTGATAAACGACCTTTCGACTGTAGCCAAGAAAGTCATACCCGCCGCTCCCACGCCCGCCCCGAAGACCTCCCGACCCAAACGAAAAGAGCCGCCTCCTCCCCGCGAGCAGCCAAGGCGAACCCGTGCGAGCGCCCGGTTGGCGGGCGTCGAGGCGGACAGCGAGACGCAGAAACGCAGCTTCGAGGCGGACCTGGAGCAGGAGAGGGAAAAGCAGCGGGCCAAGCGGATGCGCGTTAGCGGCGACTTGGCGCTGGGGAGCATAGGTGTGGACGGAAAGAAGTGGGAGAACGACGTACAGGGCTTGAAGGATATCTTCCGAGGGGCGCAGCCGGGTTTTAGGACCTTCACCGAAGAGGACGTGAAGGAGACAAACAATAAGGACCTCAAGGCCCTGCGCGAGAGGATGGGAAAACTTGATCTATATGAGAAATGGGTCCCGAATGGTATGTCTCCGGTAACCCTGCATTTCTTCGCTCTCCGTGCCGGGCTAACAATTGGCTTTGAAGATATCAAGATTACCCCCCAACGACCCTATAGCATGGGCTTCCACCCTACCGAGGACAAGCCTATCATTTTCGCCGGCGATAAGGAGGGCGCTATGGGCGTCTTCGACGCCTCACAGGATGCGCCGGAGGATGAGGACGCCGAGCCGCAGATCTCGGCTTTCCAAATTCATTCCAGAACCATCTCGTCTATTTTCTTCTCGCCGACGGACGCCAACTCGGTCTTCTCCGCTTCTTACGATTCGTCCGTCCGAAAGTTGGACATCGGGAAGGGGGTTTCGACCCAAGTGTATGCCCCGGAGGATCCAACCGAGGACGCGCCAATCTCGGCAATCGACATGCCACGGTCCGATCCGAATATGCTTTACTTTTCTACGCTCCAGGGAGTTGTTGGGAGGCACGATCTGCGGGTTCCCAAGGGGGCAGAGCAGTGGTACCTCTCGGAGCAGAAGATTGGCGGCTTCACGCTCCACCCACTCCACCCTCATCTTCTCGCGACGGCCTCACTCGACAGGACGGTGAAGATCTGGGATCTACGGAAGATGTCTGGAAAGGGCGACGAGCGCGCCCCTGCACTTGTAGGAGAGCACGACTCGCGCCTCTCAGTCTCGCACGCGGCATGGAGCGCGGGCGGGCACCTGGCCACCTCTTCGTATGATGATACCGTCAAGATCTACTCATTCCCGGATTGCGGTAGCTGGAAGGCCGGGGAGTCGATAGAGATGGAGCCCACGAACATCGTGCCGCATAACAACCAGACGGGTCGTTGGGTCACCATTCTGAAGCCGCAATGGCAGCAGCAGCCGGCTGATGGGAACGACAAGTTCGTTATTGGGAACATGAACCGGTTTGTGGACGTGTTCGCGGCGGACGGGAGCCAGCTCGCCCAGCTGGGAGGCGATGGCATCACGGCCGTACCGGCGGTCGCCCAATTCCATCCGAGGCTGGACTGGGTTGCGGGCGGTACGGCGAGCGGGAAGCTTTGCCTTTGGATGTAAGGGCTACGAGGGAACGTTGGCTACGGGTTGCTTCGAGCTGGTGTTCGGATCTGTTTGTATTGATATCTTGGGGGCGGTCGCATTGCATTTGCGGATCTGGCTATCGCTGGATGGAAGGGGTGGAACGGCGATCAACGGAGTACCCAGGGGATCTTTCTTGCAGGGTACATTTACAAGTGCTATCAGCTTCCCACAATAGAGGCGCTATTGCGCGATATGCTTCACATGCGAACGCGGGCGCGATAAGACGGCCCATATTGATGACGCAGACGTGGTAGTACCTTGTACTCTCAGCCCGTTCCTGGTGGCTTGGTTCCGGAGTGTCAACCGGCCGGAATGATGTAAGATGCGTTCCATGCCGCGCCAAGGGACGGGTTGTGCAATCAGGAGAAATTGCCCGTCGTTCTCATCGCTTTTTTTTTGGTCTGAGGCTATGTGAGGTGTCGGATCTCGGTTGAATGGACAGATGATGCGTAGCAGTCCCTGTGGGTGTGGCGATGCTGCTCCAGCTAGGCGAATGGGAGGTCCAGATCGAGGCATCATTATCGCCGTGGCGAATGGTGTTCGTCAACGGTTGCACACGGGGGAGCAGTTGCCCTCTTCGACACGCACCTCGACGATTCGGGCCTGGAGACTGACAGGACTCCGGTCATACCGGAGTAGGATGGCTGGCGTTGGACGTGCGTTTGGCATGTGACGCAGCAGTGGTTGGTGGCGGGTGACGGGCTCATCTGGCCGGAGGGCGCCAAGCCTAGGCAGGCCAAGGTCGTGGGACTACCGGAACGCCCGCTGCTGCCCAGGGCTCAATGCGATTTTTCGCATCGGCAGGGAAGAGATGTTGTCGCATTGCTCGGGAGCGTTTCGATGGCTGGTCGCCTCGCTTCGGTGTGCCTGGGCACGCCACGGTCAGGAACAGGGCCCGGCGATGCAGCATTTATCCGAGGCCGGGTTGACGTACTTCGTATTGGAGGTTGGCATCATGAGCCAAGTGGATGTGGAGTGGAGTGGATCTTCGCCAGGCAACGGTACAAGGATTTGTCTTGCCCGAAATAGAAGCTTGGGTCCGCTTTGGGCGGCATGGGAGCCTGTTATCGATAACCCAAAGAGCTGTTGTTAGTGCTGGGGAAAGAACCCCGCATAGACTCTGGTCGCAACGATACAGCGGGGTGCTCCTCGAGGGTGCCCTTTGGGAGAGGACAAAGGGTTATGACGGTGGGATCGGAAAAGAAACAAAGAGGCGACGACGAATGCCAATATTTCCATAGAAGCACGAATAAGGGCGGCAGCTTTTGTTGGAGGCCATGTACCCGGCGGGCTGCAGCCATCCAGGAGTACTTAAGTGGGCCTGTGATGCAGGGCGTCCGGGGCCGCTGACCGCTGCTGATCAGTGGATGATTGATGTCTCGGTTGCCGCCTGCTCCCTGCCCAAGCTCGCTGCCTTCCACCACCACGCTCCTGCATCAACACCAGCGCTTTGGCACTATGTAGCGCAGTCCGCTGGAGGTTTTCATCTTCCCACATGTCTTACCCGTCCCTCAGCGAGACACTGTCATCACGCCAATTCTGTCTCCGACGAACGCATCACCTCAGACCCCACCCGCTCCACGTCACCTCATGATCTCGACCTTCCAGGCCGAAGCTGCCCGCCAAACATCGCATCACTACGAGCAGCAATAGGCAGGCGGTTCAGGGTATCCTTTGCATCCCATACACATCCAGCTGCTCGGCACCCTGGGTAGGCCCAGCCAAACTTAAGCTCCCGCCCCTTGGCGAATGACGGCATTGCTCCGGGCTCCCTGAGCGGCTACTGCCTGTTATCACTGCGCCGGCTCAGGCACAGCGGGGGTGGCAAGTACCCGGTACATATCACCGTGCGTCCGCTCCCCCTCGAACTTTAATTCTTGTCTCGACCACCAGCTCGTTGACACTCCCTTCCACGATAGAACAGAGACAAACCCTCATAGACGACTCGCGTGGCCGATCCACTACTATTCCCAGCAGCGACCTGCTGCCCCCCACCTACTCCGCGACATCTTACCACCCCTTCGCGAATTCCACCTGATCTGACCCTCATACGATGGCGTCGCCCGGTGGCTCTCCTCCGCCGGGGGAGAAGTCCAAGGCGAGGCTCACGCCGAGGAAGTTCTTTAGGCATCGCCCCAAGGACTCGACCTCCAGCATCGACATGCCCGCGCGGCTAAAGTATGGCGACGACGCCGGCGAGGAGGAGATCACCGCCAACAACGAGGGTCCCACCATGTTCATGGACATGAACCAGTCGATATTCGGCCTCATCGCCGCCGCGGGGTCCCGCGTGGACTTTACGGACAGGTTCCAGCCGCCGTCAAGTGACGAGGAGGGAGACGACGCCGACAGCGAGGCCGATGACGAGCATGTTGCTCGGACCACCATCTTCCGGCGTCACGCGAAGTCACCCAAGGGGAGCGACAAGGGCAGTAACCGCCGCAAACTCTCGGACCATAAGCTTTTACGTTCCCTGCCCGCACTCCCGAGGCTGGCTAAGTCTAAACTGCGACGCGAACACCGATCGAAATCACCCGCGACGCCCAGCGACGAGAAGAGCGATGTCGACGACGACGCCGAGGAGCCTGTAGATGCCGCGGTCAACGATAAGAGACCCGCGCCTATGATGAGTCGCATGCTGGAAGCCAGGGCGGAGATGGCCGCTCGTCCGAGCTTCGACCTTGACCCGATCTCTGGCGACGTCGGCCTCGACGGGGACGAGGGCGAAGTCAGCCCTTTGGCGAAGAAGTTGAAGGAGATCTTCGAGTTTGACGAGCCTGAGGAGGTAATAGAAGGTATGCACACCCCAGGGGCCCCTCCCGCTTCGAAGGCAGCACGCTGCCACGCCCCATCGCGTCGTTACTGATTCTGATCCTGCGTCCAGAATACCCCTGTTGGCTGCTTCAGTGTGTTCTCCTCCAGGGGTTTATCTACATCACGACGAAACACATCTGCTTCTATGCATATCTTCCCAAGAAAGGGGTAGGTCTCTCGATCGCCTGTCTGTTCTACCATCTAACACATGCCGTAGAACGAGGTCGCCAAATCTGGCTATCTCTCAAAGAGCGGCCGGAGGAACCCCCATTACAACAGGTACTGGTTCCGTCTCAAGGGCGACGTCCTCTCGTACTACGCGGACACCACCAATGTCTACTTCCCATACGGCCAGATCGATCTCCGCTACGCCATATCCGTCAACATTACGGACAAGAACAAGGAGGGTCTCAACTTCGCTGTGTCTACCCACCACCGGACCTACCATCTACGCGCGGATAGTGCCCCTAGTGCCAAGGAATGGGTCAAGGCAATACAGCGGGTTATCTTCCGGTCTCACAACGACGGCGACAGCGTCAAGATCTCGCTACCGATCCAGAACGTCATTGACATTGAGGATATTCACATGCTGGAGTTCGCCGATACCTGCAAGATTCGTGTCCTAGATAACGACGAGACATTTGTTTTGGACGAGGTTCGTTACCTACGAGCATTGGAGGTTGATACCCGCTGAGGGAAAGCGATGCTAACTGGCGATAGTATTATTTCTCATTCTTCAAGCATGGCAAGGACGCGATCAACGTCCTCAAAATCCTAGTCGAAGATTCCGCATCGCAGCAGAAGGACCAGCCCAAGATACCCATTCTTTCGTACAGACAGAACTCGCCTGACGAGAAGCCGGAAGTCGTCGAGGCGTATGTGCCGCGAGACATAGTCCGAGCAACTCTCTCGCCCGTTCGCTCAAGAGCTGCCAGCCCCAGGGGAAGCGCAGAAATATCCAGAACCAGCTTCGACGCCCTAAAGCCCTTCGGCAACAGGAGGAGCCTCGATGTTGTGAGCAACTCCCATGAACAGCCGACCCGGCGGAGCTTCAGTGCGACAAGACGATCCCACGATAAGAGACGGTCGTATGATCAGTCGCGATCTCCGCCTCCGCCCCAATCGCTTGACCAAAGCGGGCACACAGATGCGAAGAGTCGCGGAAGACAGACCTCCTCCGAGTCCTATGTTCATTCCGTTGACGAGCCGAGCATATCGGCCTTGGTCATGTCCTCGAGCGATGACCCCTCCGCTAGTCAGATCCTCAAGGGAAGCGAGGTGTTCCACAGCCCAACGATACGACGATCCGGATCTCCCTCTGGCGAGAGAGAAGACGAGAAAGAGCATGAAGATAAGCTAGCCCAGTCTATGCTAGCACCGTCCACAGCACTCGAATCGTATGACGCGCATCACGGTATTACCACAGGGGATCTCGCTATGCAAGCCGGCCAAGAGGGCGACGAGGGACCGGGCACGCCGACGCTCCAGAACATTGCCAAGATGGGCGCTTACCCGTTACAGCGAGCAGGGGCCTTTGCACTGTACCTCAATTCGACCAGCCGTAAGATGAGCTCTCTCCTTGCATCGGAGTCCATGGGTTACGTCGAAAAGGTGTCGGGGATGTGGAAAGGAGGAAGGAAGCATTATGAGAAGCCCCTCGCTCTCAGAACGGATGACGATGACGATGACGACAGCGACGGAAGCAAGCGCGCCTCTGCGAATGAGCGATTCCGGGAGCACTTTGCCCTTCCCGAGACGGAGAAGCTCCAGGCCACCTACTTTGGTCACCTATTCCGCGTGCTCCCTCTCTACGGGAAGATCTACATCAGCGACCAGAGCCTGTGCTTCAGGAGCCTGCTGATCGGAACCCGCACGAAGCTCATTCTCCCTCTTAAGGATATTGAGAATGTCAACAAGGAGAAAGGGTTCACGTTTGGGTACTCTGGCCTCGTTTTGGTCATCCGCGGCCACGAGGAGCTGTTCTTCGAGTTCAGTAAGAGCGACATTCGCGACGACTGCACGGTGACGCTGTTGCAGGCCCTGGAGAAGTCACGCTATCTTAAGGAATCCGGGCTTCTGGATACTAGCGAAAAGCTCAACGAAGATGCTGCGAAGGCCGAGCGTGACGCCCTGCGTGAGGAGAGAGAAGAAGAGGAGATTCACCAGATACAACATGGTCCGCCAGACGGGCCGCCGATGCTGTTCGGTGACGTCAAGACGTCGATGTTGGATTTCAAGCCATCCACTCCGTTGAGGATCACTTGCTTGACAATCGGCTCTAGGGGTGACGTGCAGCCGTACATTGCTCTGTGCAAGGGCCTTCTAGCCGAGGGCCACAAACCTCGCATTGCAACGCACTCGGAGTTCCAGGGGTGGATAGAGAGGCACGGCATCGAATTCGCCAAGGTTGAGGGTGACCCGGGGGAGCTCATGAGGTTATGCATCGAGCATGGTACGTTCACTTGGTCCTTCCTTCGTGAAGCAAACTCGGCGTTCCGGGGCTGGCTGGACGAGCTGCTGGTGTCTGCGTGGACCGCCTGCCAAGGGTCCGACCTCCTCATCGAGAGCCCTAGTGCGATGGCGGGCATCCACATCGCCGAAGCACTCGGGATCCCCTACTTCCGCGCGTTTACAATGCCGTGGACCCGCACGCGGGCGTATCCTCACGCCTTTGTCATGCCCGAATCGAAGATGGGCGGAGCGTACAACGTCACCAGCTACGTACTCTTCGACAACGTGTTCTGGAAGGCCACGGCATACCAGGTTAACCGCTGGCGGCGTAACACGCTGAAGCTGCCGAGCACGAGCCTCGAGAAGCTGCAGCCGAACAAGGTGCCCTTTATGTACAACTTCTCGCCGTCGGTCGTGGCGCCGCCCATCGACTTCTCCGACTGGATCCGGGTGACGGGGTACTGGTTCCTCGATGAGGCTGCCGGGTGGGAGCCACCGCAGGATCTGGCGGACTTCATCGACAAGGCGCGCAAGGACGGGAAGAAGCTGGTTTATGTTGGGTTCGGGTCCATCATTGTCAAGAACCCAGCGAAGATGACCCAGGAGGTTATTGATGCCGTTTTGGGTGCGGATGTCCGTTGTATCCTGTCGAAGGGGTGGTCGGACCGCATGGCGGAGGACGGGCCGCCCGTCGTCGAGGATGAACCGCCGCTGCCCCCGGAGATCCACGTCATCAAGAGTGCGCCTCACGATTGGTTGTTCGCGCGGATAGATGCCGCGGCGCACCACGGCGGATCCGGGTCGACGGGGGCAAGTCTGCGGGCCGGCATTCCGACCATCATCAGGCCTTTCTTCGGCGACCAGTTCTTCTTTGGAAGCCGCGTGGAGGATCTGGGTGTCGGCATCTGGCTCAGGAAATGGGGTGCCAACTCATTTGGACGGGCTCTCTGGGAGGCAACGCACAACGAGAGAATGATTGTCCGGGCGAAGGCAATCGGGCAGAGGATCCGCAAGGTAAGACTTACTGTCTTTTATTTCCTCCCCGTGAGCAGTATTTCTGACAAGGGCTACAGGAGAACGGTGTAGAGACAGCGATCCAGTGCATCTACCGCGACCTCGAGTACGCACGGTCGCTCATTAAGAAGAAGCCCGGTGACGGCGAGCAACCGAAGGACGAGGACGAAGATGAGGCGGAGGAGGAGAGCTGGACTTTTGTGGGTAGGGACGAACCGGATCCGGAGGTGCTGACTAGGAGGCTTTCGGATTTGTGGCCGGGCCCGGAGCACTAGGGGATTCGGGGATCGGCGCACGCGGAAGATCGTTGAGCGGACATGTAGGGGGGATCTTAATGGCTCGAATGTGCTTCTCGGGATTTCATGGCGATTGTGAGCGAGTTTGACGAGTCTTGTTTTCGGGATACAGGATACAGGGCGCTCTGTATGCTTCGGAGATTGTTTTTATTTCAGGTAGAGAGCATGGCATAACGCAGCGCTGATGACTCTGGGAATCTACAAGAAGCAAGCATCACCAACGCCTCCTGTGGATGGGATATTTCCTCCTTGAACTCGTACATGCAACCTTCTTCCACTCATACCTTCTTAGCTCTAAAGAAAGAGCTCAGCCCGCCCATCACCTTCCCCAGGCTCTCCTCTTTCTCCATCGACGACCCGATCCACCGCGGCAGCTTGCTGCGTATGCGCCCCGACGAGTACCGGCGGTCGACGAGAACGATGGCGGCGTAGTCATTCTGGTGGCGGATGGCGCGGCCGATGGACTGGTTGACGGAGCGCATGCAGGCGTTTTCGTAGAAGGCGCGCGCCGCGGCCTTGGCCTCCTCCTGCGCCTTCTCCTTCGTCATGGGCGGCGCTTTCGAGTCGGGTGGGGAAGCCTCGTCGGAGGGAGGGAGGAGGCGGGCGAGGATGGTGGACTCGATGTACTCGGTCTTGGCCTTCCACTCCGGCGAGTTGATGTTGGGGTAGGGCAGCCCCACGATGAGGACGCAGCGGCCGAGGCGGTCCGAGAAGTTGATGCCCTCGCTCATCTTGCCGCCCACGACGCTGAGGAGCAGCGCGCCCCTGGCCCCCGGGCCGAGCACGGCGGCCGTGTAGGACGCGAGGACCTCGTCGCTGGACCCGCCCTTGGACTCGCGGAAGACGGCCTTCTTTGCGGCGAGGCGGTCCCAGGTCGGGGTGGCCTGCCAGGCGCGGACCACCTCGTCCAGGTAGCCGTAGCTGGGGAAGAAGACGACCACGCCGTCGGGGACGACGGAGCAGGCGTTCAGGAGGGCGAGGCCCAGGTTGGAGATCATGGCCTTGTCGCTGCGCCGCGAGAAGGAGAACTCGAAGGGGGCGTCGCCGGGGCCGCGGGAGAGGGTCCAGACGGAGAGGTTGGAAGGGGGGATGACGTGGTCGCAGCTCAGGGTCGTTATCTGCGGGGATGGGAGCGAGGGGAAGAGGTGGGCGGTGTAGTCGTCGAAGGGGGACATGGTGCCGCCGGCGAGGATCACGGCGCGGGCGGAGGAGGCGATGGAGGAGAAGGCGTGGGTGGGGGAGAGGAGGAGGTAGGAGAGGTGGATGTCGGGCGGGGAGGCGTCTTTGGCGTAGAAGATGCGGCCTTCGAAGGAGAGGTTCGTGAGGGCGAGGAGGAAGGAGAGGAGGGTGTGTAGGACCGGGGTCGAGGCGTGGGTTGTTGCGGGATGCGAGGGGTCCTGCTCGACGTGGGAGATGTAGGACTCAATCTTGTAGGCGAGTTTGGAGGATTGGATGTATTGGGTTAGTTTGAACATGTTGATCTGGTCGATCGACTTGTGGCGGAGGAGGGTGTTGGGGTCGACGATGCCCTGTTCAGACTGCTGCGCGTTAACTTCTGAGTGAGGAGAGATGTGAATAGGGGGTGTCATATTCACCTTCGAGTCCATCGCCGTCTGGAGCCATGAGCTCAAGCCCTCGATCACCCTCCCCACCTTGCCCACGTTCACCCTATTCTCGCCCTTGAGCTTCTTCCCAAACTTGCGCACGTAGACGGCGAGCATCTGCCTCGCGCGCCTCAGCTCGCTGAGCTTTATGGAGGCCGAGTTGACGCCGGAGACCGCGTCCATGATGTTGTGCGCCTCGTCGATGATCACGACGTTGCCCTCGAGCTTGAGGCCCAGCGCGTCGCGCGCGCTCTTCTGGAGGAGCAGGGGGTAGGGCAGCGTGACGATCTCGGAGGCGGGTATGGCCGTGCGGGAGGCGTAGTAGGGGCAGACGGCGAGGGACTTGCCGAGGGCGTGCAGGTCCTCGATGTCGGGGAGCGTCGCCAGCGCCGTGTCGCGGAACTGGTGCGTCTGGCTGAGCGTCTCCTCGCCGGGCATGTACTTGCACTTCTTCTCCTTGGTCTTGGACTGCTGCATCTCCGCGCAGCGGTCGTTGATGGCGTTGAGGGAACCCAGGCGCGAGACGGAGGGGTTGATGCAGAGCTTCTGGCGGGAGGAGAGCGGGATGTGCTTCACGCCCTCCGCCGTCCTCTCCTCAGACCCCGCCGCCTCTTTGGGTTCGTGGACGGGGTAGGAGGGGGGGAAGGAGGGCCGCCGGAGCTCGGAGATGAACTGGCCTAGTTGGGAATGGGTCCTCGAGGCGTAGAAGATCTAGGCGCGACAGTTACTACAGTGTTCTACAAAGGCGGGAACGGCGGTTCGAAAGGCGCTACCTTTATTTCGTCGTCTAGCTCCTCCTCGTCCTCGGCCTTCTTCTTCGGCGCGCCGAGGCCTATGCGCGCCAGGGTATCTCTCGTCTCGGCGCTGAGGCCCGAGAGCGGGTCGCTGCTCTTCGACTCCTCGCCCTCCCAGTCAAGGAGCCACTCGGCGTCCTCGTCGACAGGTCCCCTCTCGTCCTCCCCCTCCTCGATGCGCCTCCTCTTCGCCCGCCTCGCCTCCTGCGCCTTCTCTTTCTGCCGCACCTTCTCCAGGCGCTCCTCCCTCTCCTCCCACCGGCGGGTGAGCTCGTCCCTCTTGCGCCTGAGCAGCTGCTCCACGACCCAGTCCGGCTCGTCGGCGAACTTCTTGCCCAGGGACCGGAGGGTCTCCTCGTGGGAGGAGGCCTTGAAGGTGCGCAGCCAGGTCAGGGAGGCGCAGATGAGGGAGAGCGACTTCCCCGTCCCGGTGGGGCTCTCGAGGATGCCGATTTGGCCGCTGCCCAGTTGGAGGACGTCGTATGCCGTCTTCATGAACTGAAGTTGGACATCGTACGGGGTGAAGGGGTGGTGGAAGTCGATGACGCCGTTGTCATTTTCCTCCTTTAAGGGCACGGTCCGGTTTGAAGCGGACATGGTTGGGACTAGGACCTGGTAACGACGCGCTTGAGCTCGCGCTTCGCTTCGCTGCGAGACGAATGAAGATGGCTGTTGGATTTCTCTGGCACGTAGTCACGTGAGCTACCTGTCCTTGAGTGGGGCCGGACGCGAACTCCACATCGGGGCCGATCAACCGACAATATCGGACTCGGGGGGTCATGAGTCCAGGCAGGAAGGCGAAGGGTCACAGACCAAAAACAGTTATAGGGAGTATCATTAACCAGAAGGATTAAGGAACAGGAACCGCTCGCGCTAGAAGTCCTAAAGAGTTCGCCTGGACAAGGTTGGCAAGCTGTGCTTTACATCTACGAAGTCCCGTGTGTTATTTTTGAGAAAATGCCAAAGATGTGTCGCATGGGCTTTATGACGTTGAGCTTCGAAGGCCATCAATCCTTGGAGGTTATGGTCAGGCCCATTTGTCTCCTATTGCTGCCGCCGCAAAGTCTTCTTGGTGGGGATGGACAGGATCCCCAAGCTAGTCAGCAGACTAGTCACGTGGCAGTCACACACACCCCACCACACCACCACAAAATGCTTAGGGCTCGCCGTATGGGAATTTGCCAGAGTGCCGCCGAGTAGCACCACCACCGAAAAAAACATCTCGCACCTCTTCCCCACGGCGAAGTCGACTCCCTCCCAATCCTCGCACCCACAACCAACAGAGCGACCAACAGTCAATACAGTCGCCATGCCTACCCGCCTTTCCAAGACGCGGAAGCTGTATGTTCCTTTCGATCGAACGACCTGTCTCTTGCTGTAACTAACGTTCTTTTGCAGCCGCGGCCATGTGTCCGCCGGTCACGGACGTGTCGGTACGACGAGAACCCACGAGCGATCTGAGGATGAAGTGAAGGGATTCTAATGATTGCGTAGGCAAGCACAGGAAGCATCCCGGTGGTCGCGGTCTGGCTGGTGGCCAGCACCAGTGAGTAAAACCCAGCATTCGCGCGGTCGAGAGGAGTCAAGATGCTAACCTCGGACCTCGATAGCCACCGTACCAACATGGACGCAAGTCTCCCCGATATGGCGAACGATGAAGGGCGAAAACTGACCAGCCGCAGAAATACCATTACGGATACTTCGGAAAGGTCGGTATGAGGTACTACCACAGGCAGCCCAACCACTTCTGGTCGCCCACGATAAACATCGACAAGGTACGCCCATCCCCCGAGCCATCGAGAACTGCAGTCGATGGTGAAACATGGCTGTGTTCCCCCCCCGAAAGCGACGATATGCTAACGCAAGACACAGCTGTGGACCCTTATCCCCGCCGAGACCCGTGAGGCCTACCTCGCGGGCGAGAAGAAGGACACCGCCCCCGTCCTCGACCTCCTTCCGTTCGGCTACTCCAAGGTCCTCGGCAAGGGCCGCATCCCCGAGATCCCGATCGTCGTCCGCGCCCGGTACGTCAGCAAGCTGGCGGAGAAGAAGATCACCGAGGCCGGTGGTGTCGTCCAGCTGGTGGCGTAAGGCGGAGGAAGCGAAGGAGGACCGGGAGTAACGTGTGTGTGTTTTGGGAAATTTTTGGAGGGATGTGTGGGGGGTCTATCCGGCCGTGACGAAATATCATAGAGGGTATTTTTTGGCACCTCGAGACGAACTCATGGAAAAAGGGACTCGGGAACGGCTGTGCACTGCATTGACTCTGTTAAAAAGGAGTTTCGCGAAATACACTACGGATTGAAAGCCAACCTATGGTGTTTTTATCTTCACGGCGAGGTCATTGGGGTTGGGGTTCAAGGCGTGGCGGGGGCCTGTGGGTATTAAAAGTGAAATTTATTATCATGATGATGGTTTGAAGTTCCAGGACGCCGGAATGAGAATGCCCAGGCAGGTGGTATATGCTACTCCAGTATGCTAACGTCGATGATGTTGTACAACCCATCCATTCCTCGCTCTCCCGTCCTACACCCCGTCCTACACGCCGACCATGTCCATCTCGTCGTCCACGTCCTCCTCGTAGCCAGCCAACGCCTGCTCGGGCAGCTTCAAAAAGTCGTGCTCGAGCGCCTCGGCGGCACTGATCCTCTTGCTGGGGTCGAGGTCCATGCACCGGTTCAGGAACTCGACGGCCAGCTTCTCCTCGTCGTCCAGCGGCTGCCCCTGGCTGCCCCTGCCGCCGTCGGTGCGGCACGTCGACCACAGGACGATCTTCTCGAGGTTGAAGCCGTGGAGGCCGATGGTGGGGATGGTGGACTCGAGCACGCAGCCGTGCAGCAGGCCGGCGGCCTTCATCTTCTTGGTGCCGAAGATGGTGGCGATCTCGACGAGGGCCTCGACGTCGTCGGCGCTGTTGAAGAAGGGGAAGCGGCGGCTGAGGATGGTCAGGAGGATGACGCCCACGGACCAGACGTCGATCTTGGTGGTCTGCTCGGTGCACTTGAACAGGACCTCGGGCGCGCGGAAGCCGCGGGTGCCGGCGCGGTTGGCGCGCCGCGAGGGCCGGGTGTCGGACTTTGGGTAGCCCTGCTGCGGGCCGGCCTGCCCCGCGACGCTCGTCTCGGCGCGGCGGCGGCGGACCGTGGCGCTCTCGTGGCAGAGACAGGGCCTCGAGTCGGTGCCCTCCCTCTCGGCGAGCCCAAAGTCGACCAGCACGCCGCGCTTGGAGTCCGGGTGGTACAGGAAGTTGGTGGGCTTGATGTCCCTGTGCAGGATGCCGTGGCCGTGCACGGCCTCGAGGGCGGTGAAGAGCGAGCGCAGGTAGATGGCGGTGTCGGTGACGGTCATGTCGCGGAAGTAGTCGCGGAAGTCGGAGTGGCGGAAGTAGGGGAGGATGGCGACGACCTGGTCGGTGTAGCGGAAGGCGGTGATGAGCGGGCAGACGGAGGGGCAGTTGCGGAGGACGTGGAGGAGCTCGAGCTCGTTGTAGATGCGGGCGGGGCTGGAGGTGACGTAGATCTTCTTGATGGCCACGAACTTGCGGCGGCGCGAGGGCTGTTCGGAGTGCGAGTGGTGGCTGCCGTTGCGGGCTCGGCGGACGGGCGGCGAGGCCCATTTGGGCGACTCCTTGGCCTCGATGTCCCAGTCGTTGTGGTAGCGTTCGTACTGTATGTCCTCGGCTTTGTAGACGGTCGAGAAGGTGCCTGCATTTGTCAGTGAACCGTCGTTTGCTTTGCTTTATAGGGGTAGGAACAGCACACGGGGCTGCTCGTGTGACAACATGGTCCAACATACCCTCGCCAATCCGCTTGATTAACCTGTACTTGCCCTTGATCCCGGGCACCTCTCTCTCGAGCTTCTCCATATCCCGCACAACGTTGCTCGGCTCGGCAGACTCATCCTCGGAGCTCTCCTCGACCTCGGATGCTTCTTCGCTGGTCTGGTGGGTGTCTCCTGACGGGGCGCTGACTTCTTCAGTCTGCTGCTCGGGGTCGTCGGCCATCTCGACCTCGTCGGTGACGGCGTCCTCGTGAATGGCGAAGGCCTGCCGCTCCGGTAGGGGATGACGGGCAACGGAGGCCATGGCGAGGAGTTGTGTCAGGTTGTTGCAGGGACACGCAGGACGTCTATTCGTCACGGGTCAAGAGAAGTTGTGGTGGAGGGGCAACTTTTGGCGCGTCTGAGACTTCAACCGGCCAATGCTCGGTGCGGACTCAATTGGGAAGAAGGGCTGCAGCAATTCAAGCAAAGCCAGCTCCTAGGTCTCAGAAGAAGGAAACCTTAGAATAATTATCATATGCTCAAAATCGGCTTTCTGAGAGGAGGACTCGCGCTGGGAACGGACTGGGCTGGCTGTCTCGGTTTGGGCGCGTTCAGCGTTCAGCAGCCCTGTTCAGCAGTTCAGTGGGGGCGTGGCACAGGATTGGGGGACACAGCGCGGCATGGCATGGCGGGGGTGGGGCAAAGCACACCCAACCACGTCGCGCCCGCACGCAAACAAAACAAACAAACCGTTGCTAAGGCCGATTTGCGCAAGACATCACCGCACTCCGACTCCCGCTTGACGTCGCAAAACCAGACAAGCCAACTCCACCAACTGTCTGGAACTCTGCGCACTTTGGCATCGCCGACGACGTCCGACCGATAATTGCATCTCGGTCCCACCCCGCGACCGAGAAACACCTGCGCAACACCACCCAAAGATACCCCGGCGCCTCGCCCAGGCAGACCGACAACAATGGAGGGCGTCAGCTTCGACATCAACGATGCGCTCAAGCACTATATGAGCGACCCGTTCGCGGTCCCCACCCACGAGGTCGAGTCCAACCTTCTCGACTGCGAGAACGACCCGGAGGCGCTCACCAACACCGTCATCAACCCCGTGCTGAACCAGATCGTCGAGGCCGTCGCCGAGTGCCCCGAGGCCATCGCGCGGCCCGCCAACCTGGACTCCATCCAGTTCCTCCTAAAGTGCGCCTCCGTATCTCATGGGCCCCCCTAATTCTCCCCCAAACCCTTCGGAACGACTCTCTAATCTCTTCGGTCGCCGCAGATACACACCGTACCTCCCCGTCCATGCGCTCAGCAAGATCTTCGACCTGGTCATGTCCGGCCTCTCGGCCGAGGCCGACATCATCAGCCAGGAGCACGAGTCCCAGGACGAGCAGGACTCGGTCGCCCACCACAAGCAGTTGCTCGAGATCTTCGGCTTCCTCCTGCAGTGGACCATCGCCGCTGTCGAGACCAAGGCCGCTGAGAAGTCCTCCGCCACGGCGCCCGTCGCGCGCGGCCGCGGCAAGGCGAAGGGCAAGGGTGCTGCCGCCGCGAAGGACGGCGCCTGGGACTCGTCGTCGCAGCTGCAGGGGGCGCTGGACATCATGTGCAAGGTGCTCAAGCTGACGCTGGGCAAGATCTTCCTCACCACCTCCGAGAGGGACACATTTATCAGTCTTCTTACCCGCCCAGTGTACCTAATCCTAGAGAGCGAGCAGAGGGTGAAGAACACGCCCATTCGGATGCACGCTTTCAAGGTGCTCTGCATTGCCGTCAAGCACCACGGCCACGGATATGGTATGCTTGGGCGAGACGTTATCTGCTGAAGGGGATGCTGACATGTGGACAGCCGCGCAAATATCCATCGTCCAGAACTTGACCTACTTCGAGCACCTCTCCGAGCCGATGGCCGAGTTCCTCCAGATCCTCACGGAGACGTACGACTACAGCCAGCTAGCCGAAGAGATCCTCCGGGAGCTCAGCAACAAAGAGTTCAACACAAACGATACCAAGGGCCCCAAGTCGGTTTCGACGTTTATCGTAAAGCTCTCGGAACTATGTCCGCGGATCGTCATTAAGCAGGTGACTATGCTCGCGAAGCAACTAGACAGCGAGGTGTGTCTCCCCTACTCTGAAAACAAGACGTGTTACTAACACGTATCAGTCGTATACCCTGCGGTGCGCGCTGATCGAGGTGTGCGGCAACATGATCGCCTATCTCAGCCGCCAGGAGGAGCGCGGTGAGAACTTAAAGTCACAGCTGAACGCCTTTTTCGACGTGCTGGAGGAGAGGTTCCTCGACATCAACCCCTACTGCCGGTGCAGGACAATCCAGGTCTACAACAAGATCTGCGACCTCGAACAAAAGTTCCCCAAGCGCAGACTCAAGGCGGCTGAGCTGGCCACCCGGAGTCTGGAGGACAAGAGCAGCCACGTGCGGAGGAACGCGATCAAGCTGATTGGGAGCCTCATCAAGACGCACCCCTTCACCCACCTCCACGGTGCTCAGCTGCCCCGGAAAGACTGGCAGGAGCGCTACGACCAGGTCGAAGCTGAGATCAACGCACTCAAGCCGCCCGAGGATGCCCCTAGTATGGAGAACGGGAACACCACTGCTGCGGACGACCAGCTCCTCGACGAGGCGACCCAGCTTGAGTCGCCGCAGAAGGAGAAGGAGAAGCCCATGACGGACGAGGAGAAATTCGAGGCCGTTCGCAAGGCGCGGGAGGATGCGGCCACCTCAGAGGCGATCAACAAGTTGACGCTTCAGAAGAAGTACTACACCGATGCGCTCAAGTTCATCGATGTGCTCCACGAGGCCACCGTCACTGTCTGCCAGCTTCTCGGCTCGAGGAACAAGAGCGAGATCATCGAGGCCATCGACTACTTCGAGGTCGGCGACGCGTACAACATTGAGAAGAACAAGCTGGGCATTCGCCGCATGCTCAGGCTCATCTGGACCAAGGGCAACAGCGACGAGGGCAAGGGCGTGCAGGCACATCTCATCGAGTGCTACCGGAGGCTGTTCTTCGAGGCCCCTGACTCGTTCAGCCCGGATGATGCGGCGACGTACATCTCGCGCAACATGATCAGTCTCACCTTTGACGCCACACCCGCCGAGCTCACCTCGCTCGAGCAGCTGGTCAGCACGATGGTGAAGGGCGGCCTCGTGCCCGAGATCGTCATCTCCAAGCTCTGGTACGTCTACGGCGTGCAGAGGCGCGAGATCTCGCGGAGGCAGCGCCGCGGGGCCATCGTCGCGCTGAGCATGCTGGCGACGGCGAGCCCTGAGATCGCGGTCAGCGAGATGGAGACGATGCTCCGGATCGGGCTGGGCGCCTACGGCCGCTCGGACCTGATCCTGGCCAAGTTCACCTGCATCGCGCTGAGCCGCATCAACCCGACTGGCCGGGCGGGCAAGGACTCGAGCGTCAAGTTCTCGCGGCTGCCGGGCGACCACGCCGTGCTCGCGAGGCTGGCGGCCATGGCGGAGATTGCTACCGAGAACAAGGAGTGGTACGGCGTTGCGGAGCAGGCTATCAACGCCATCTACGCGCTCGCCAAGCACCCCGACGTTATCTGCTCCGCCATCCTCCGGCGCAAGACGAAGCAGGTGTTCTCCGCCGGGTCCCGCCCCGGCTCTCGGGATTCGCGTCCCGCGTCCCGCGACGAGACACAGGCCCAGACCCAGGCCATGACGCAGACTCAGACCCAGGGTGTCACGCAGACCGTAGACGCCGACGGCAACCAGACGGCGGTCCTCTCCCAGCCGAAGAACCGCGACGCGGCGACAGGCCTGTCGCAGCTGCTGTTCGTCGTCGGCCATGTAGCCATCAAGCAGATCGTCCACATTGAGCTCTGCGAACTCGATTTCAAGCGGCGGAAGGCGGAGAAGGACCGCGTGTCCGAGTCTAAAGCGGGCGACAAGAGCGACAAGGAGAAGGAGGAGCGCGACGAGCTGGACCTCATCGGCGGCACGACGGAGGAGGACTTTTCGGATGCCATGCAGCACATACGCGAGCGGGAGCTGCTCTTCGGGCCCAACTCGCTGCTCGCGGTGTTCGGCCCGCTGGTGAGCGAGATCTGCTCCAACAACACGACGTACGCGGACAAGGCGCTGCAGGCGGCGGCGACGCTCTGCCTGGCGAAGCTGATGTGCGTGAGCTCGGAGTACTGCGAGGCGAACCTGCCGCTGCTGATCACGATCATGGAGCGGTCGACGGACGCGACGGTGCGGTCCAACGCGGTGATCGCGCTGGGCGACATGGCGGTGTGCTTCAACCACCTGATCGACGAGAACACGGACTTCCTGTACCGGCGGCTGGCGGACAGCGACGCGAGCGTGAAGAGGACGTGCCTGATGACGCTGACGTTCCTGATCCTGGCGGGCCAGGTCAAGGTCAAGGGCCAGCTGGGCGAGATGGCCAAGTGCCTGGAGGACGAGGACAGGAGGATCACGGACCTGGCGAGGATGTTCTTCACGGAGCTGAGCACCAAGGACAATGCGGTGTACAACCACTTTGTGGACATGTTCAGCCTGTTGAGCGCGGAGAAGGCGCTTGCGGAGGAGAGCTTTAGGAGGATCATCAAGTTCCTGCTAGGCTTTGTGGAGAAGGTATGTTGCTGGGCCCCGCTTGTCGTTTCTTACCTAGATGATGACGCTAACAAGGCGCAGGACAAGCACGCGAAGCAGCTCGCAGACAAGCTCGCCGCGAGGCTGGGCAGGTGCGAGACGGAGAGGCAGTGGAACGACGTTACGTTCGCGCTGGGGCTGCTGCCGCACAAGAACGAGGAGATCACCAAGATGGTCTCCGGCGGGTTCAAGGTTGTGCAGGCGGCTGGCTAGATGGGGACCGGGATCCAAGGGTTTTAATGACGATGTATGGCTGCATGGGGCATGGGGTTGGTTGGTTCGTGTGGGCTTGCTGCGTTTTGCTCTCTCTTTTTCACTGCGTAATGGTTGAATATCCTTATCACGGAACTCCGGCGCTGTTGTACAAGTGCAATCTTTTTTTTTGGAGATCTATTTGTCAATTCGCAGGAATGATATGTACAGAAACCTGCCGCCGCCTCCCCCATCTATTTCGTGACATTCCCCGGCGTGGCCGCGAAGGTGGGCCGCACGAACCGGTCGCTGTTGTACACCTTGGCGTTCTCGCCCAGCAGCTCCTTCTCCCTCTTCTGGTCGGCCAGGTAGCGGCGCACCTGGTCGCGGTCCTCCTCGGCCTGGAGGACGGGGAGGAGGTGGATGCGGGACCAGGTCTTTTCGCGGGCGTACTCGCTGTTGTGGCTGGGGTTAGCCTGCGGCCTTCGCGTGGTGCGGGGGGATCAGAAACGTACTTGGCCTCGCGGATGCCGATGACGAGCTTGTACCAGCCGTAGGCGCAGACGAGGCCGGCGCCCAGGACGTACATCCGGGGGCGGAAGCGGAAGGTCGGGAGGTTGCGCTGTCGGGAGGGTCAGCACTTCGTTCTATGCCCACTGAAGCTCCACCAGTCTCTCGCGCGCAGCATCAACCCTCACATCCCCCCTCTCCGTCTATCCGCACACGCGCTCTTCCCAACAGCCTCCAATTGACTCTCCTCCATCGCGCAATCCGGTCGAGCGTCGGGCGAAAGGCACTCACCTTGTACTGGACGGGGCCGTAGCCGCCGACCGGCGGCATGTCCTGCGGCATGGCGGGCAACTGGGTCGTCTCGTGTCCTCGATGGGTAGAGTGTCCGCCGTCGGGGAAAGGGCAATTGGCGCGGGGGATGGGGGCTCGGTGTGACGGGCTTCGATCGCGTTTCCGGGCGGCAATTGATCCCGTTTGGATGTTTTCGAGGGTGTCGTCGAATTGGGAGCGAGGCTTTGTCATGCGGCTTAGTCAGGATTCCGATCATGAGGTCATGGTGTCAGGTGGTGCCATTTGAGGGAAGACCCACTTTGGCATTCCAGCTCGGAGCTCGAAGCTCAGGCCATCCAACACAGTCCATCGCTCGATCTCATCCATCTCAGGGACACAAGAGAATAGAATCCAACCGTCTCCCAAAAGGACAAAGGAAAAAAATCCGAGAAAATTCCAAGATGGCCATCCTGAACACGAGCTACATCCTCGGCACGGCCTTCGTAGGTCTCGGCCTCTACCCGTTCCTCCGCCGCACGCCGCTGCCTTACATCGGCCAGCCGCTCCCGCTCCTGGCCAAGGACCAGTCCACCCTGAGCGCCGCCGGGGCCACGGCCCAGGGCGACGACATGTCCCAGCTGGTCGACTCGCTGCTCCGCGCCAAGGGCTCGCGCGACGTGGCCATCGGCCTGCTGTTCCTGAGCCACGAGGGCCACGGCGACGACATGGCGGTGGGGACGCTGATGATGCTGGTGGGGCTGGTGGACGTGGCCGACGGCGTGGGCATGTGGTGGAGGGGCGGCGAGGAGGGGAGGAAGAAGGCGGTGTCGCACTGGGTCAGCGGGTTGACGATGGCGGTGCTGTCGTGGCAGAAGCTGGGGCTGGGGGATGTCATTGCTTCGCGGTGGGGGAGCTAGGTCTGGGTGCCATGTTTCTTGGAGGGTTCTTGGGAAGTATAAGGACCTTTGATCATGTCGGGCTATGTGCCGGTTCTGCGGATGGACCTGTTGGGACTGGCTATTTGGCCAAAGCTATATATACCCTGGAGGAGAGGCGACGGGTCCCTCAACACTCCACTCCTTTTTCGAAGCTGGGCTTCTTATATACGTACGGCATCGCCAAATATGAGTTCTTGTTACATCTCGTCCTCTTCCTCTACATCGCAGTGGCCTTTTCACATACGTCGGTCTCACAGGTCTACACATGATCCAAAGCTGAAACCCCAGGATGGTGACCAGCTTTCTTCAGGTCAAATTCGGGTAGGAAGCGTCCCTGCTCAGTTTCAAGCTTACACGGGCTCCATTCCTAACCTAGAAGAGAGCGATCAAGACGAAACACTTCGGTTGTATTCAGCAGCTTTTCAAGAAACGCATCAATATTATAAACAAGAATTATATCAGCCAGGGCCTCCCACTTGCATCTACTGCTTGGACCTCTTCTTCTTGCACTTTGGCTTCTCGGTGTCCTCGGCGTGGGCGCGGATGACAATGTCCGCGGCCTACTTCTCGTTAGCACTCTCACACCCCAGCGGTCCCGGTGGCAGCTCACCTTCTCGCCAATGGCGTACGCCGTCGCGCTGGTGTGCGTCCCGGGGATCAGCGGCATGATGCTGATGTCCGCGACGCGCACCCTGCCCAGCCCGTGGACCTTCAGGTCGGGCCCCACGACGCCGCCCTTGTTCTCGGGCATCATGCTGGCCGTGCAGCAGGGGTGCATGAACGAGGGCGTGATCACGTCGCGCATGTACTCGATGATGTCCGCCGCCTCGGTGACGTTGGCCCCGGGCGCCCTCTCGCTCGGCCCGAGCGCCTGCAGCGTCTCCGTCTCGTAGTAGCGCCGGAAGAAGGGCGTGAAGGAGGCCATGACGTCCAGGTCGATGGGGTTCTCGGCCGTGCGGTAGTCGATCACCGGCTCCGCGTCCGGGTCCGAGCCGTTGATGCGGACCGAGCCGCGGCTGAGCGGCTTGAGGAGGAAGCCGTTGCCGGGGGTCGTGCTCAGCCAGGGGGACTCGAGGATCGGCTGCCGCGGGTTGGCGTGGCTCTCGGCGAGGAGAGACAGCTGCGCGAGGTAGCCGTCGGCTACGGCCTTCGGGACATCTGAGGGGAGGTAATCGAGCGCCGAGCCGTCCTCGACCTGCGCGAGGATGGCGGACACGATGGACTCGTAGTCTGAGGTGACGTTAGGGAGGGAGACGTAGATTGCGCTGTTTCCCATGGCGAGTGTGAAGGGCCCGCGGGCCGGGCGCTCCTCGTAGAGGGCAATGGCCTCGTCGCGGAAGGTCTCGTTGGAGCCGATGGAGCCCTGGTTGGGGCTGAGCTGCTCCTCGACTTGCACCGGACATGTCAGCACATCACTTTCCCAACTGCGGTTATGGGACGAAGAGGAGGGGAGTGGGCAGAGGGGACTCACGAGAAAACAACGAGGACGGGCCGCAGTGGTCCTGGAAGTTCCAGCCCACGCCGGGCAGGTCAACCACGACGTCGATGCCCGCCTCCTCCAGGAACGCCGCCTCGGCGATGCCGCTCCTCTGCAGGATCTGCGGCGTGTGGATCGCGCCCGCCGAGACCACCACCTCCAGGCCGGGCCTCACGGTCCTCACCTCGGCCTCCTCGCCGTCCTCGACGCTCACGGGCTTGAACTCCACGGTGGGCGCCCCGTCGGTGCCGTCCTCGAAGAGCAGGCGCGTCACCTTGTGGCCGACCAGCAGGTCGTAGTTGGAGCGGTCGTCGACCACCTCGAGGTAGTGGCCGAGGCCGGCGTGCGAGCGCGCGCCCGTGTCGAGGTACTGCGAGGTCGGCACCCAGCAGATGCCGTCCTTGTCGCCGCCCGCGCACTCCTCCCTCTCGGGGAGGCCCATCTCCACGAAGGCGTCCCAGGCGATTTCTGGCCCGTTTGTTAGTGGCCGTCGGGGGTAGGAGACGGGTGTAAGTGGGAGGAAAGGTGGGGAAGCTCACTCTGGATGGGGAACTGGTAGGCGGCGTAGACGGCGTGGATGGGCGTGTCGCCGCCGTATGCTGCCTCGACGTCGTACTTGTAGCCATACGCCTCGACGTCCTCCTCCGGAGGCTCATGGAACGTGACGCTCTGTGCCCGCCCGTCAGCTTCCCGCTTATCATCCCTATCGCTTCAAACCCTCTTCACTCTCTATACCACTCTCGCAAAAGAAAGAGAAAAGCCTCACCTTCTTAAAGAACGGTAGGATACCGTCCCAATCCCATTTCTCCCCTGAATCGTCGAACTCGGGGCTCCCGATCTTGGCCCAGTCGTCGTAGTCGAAGCGCGATCCCCTGTCGAAGAACTGCCCGTTGACCGTCGAGCTGCCGCCCACCGTCATGCCCAGCGTCAGCGAGGCCCGCCGCCCGTTGAGGGCCGGGATGGGCTCGGAGGCCAGGTTCATCGTGGTGGTGCCCCGGCCGGACCCGGGGGGCTCGAAGACGGCCACGGCCTCTTCGACGGTGCCGTACTCGATCACGAGGGTGTTGCCTGGGCGCGTGTTAGTCTTGATTTCTTCCGGGTAGGTTGGAGGGCGTTGTAGTGAGAAATGTGGGAAGCTGGGGAGGGAAGGGCAGGAACAAGGAACATACGCTCGGGGAAGGCCTCGCTCAGGCGGTCCGCAACGGTGAGTCCCGCCGTCCCGCCGCCCACGACGACAAAGTCGTAGCTATCCCGCAGCTCGTCGACCTGCCTCTTGATCACCCGCCCCTGCGGAAACGCCCTCGCCAGCGCGAGGGCCCCCATGAGAATCCCAATCGACTTCATCTTGCCTCTTCCTCACCCTTGTTCTTCACTTTTCCTGGTAGGTGTCTCGTGAATGAAGCAATCGAAGACTGGAACTCCCGCTCTCTTCGTCACTTGCCAAGAACTACTACCCGACTCGCGCTCCATCGCGGATGCCCTCCCGCCTATATACCCTCCCCAGCTCCGTCCATCCCTACGCCCACTTCCCGTTCCTCTCATACCACGGCTCTCCTTATGCAGACAAACGACGAAGCGAGCGGTATATTGCCCAGTGATTAACAGGGCCTACCGGAACCCGTTTGTGGTTTATTCCAGGGCCAGGGCAATATCCAGAGCGGGGGAGCTCGCGCAATACTACGACGCTTTCTCTCGCTTCCTCTCTCCCGCGCCTAAAGTCACCGAGATCGACAGGTGCGGCATGTGGGTGCTTTTGTGATCGTGGGCTGGCTCGCCTTATTACCCGTTGTCCCTGAGCCCGGCAATTGGGTTTTAATCTCCGGCAGAGTTCCCGACCCGCGATCCGATCATCCCGTCCCCTTCTGCTCCGAGATGGGCGCGTAACAACTCGTCCGCGTCAGCAGCATGGCCTCACATAACCTCACTAAGCCAGTCTACTCGGCGGACCATCCCAAGAATAAACCAATTGAAACCCGTGTATCATAACCATGCTGTCATAAAAGCTCCCTAGAATACAATCCCGAGGGTATCTCCTACTCACACAGGCACACCGACAACTCCCTTCCCCTTCCCCTCGACCACGTCCTCCCCTCCTGCGCAGGGGCCAGAAGACCGCACCTATCCGTTCTCCTGGGCCTCCAGCTCCGCTAATAGGTCCGCCTCGAGATCCCCCGCGAAGTCGTTGCCACCAGAGCCCTCTCCTGTTTCCCTTCCGCCCGCCTCCCCGTTCGTGAGCTTCTGCCTCTTCGCAGAGCTTTCCTCGCCGTCGTCTTCCACCCTCCTCTTCGTCCCTGTCCCCGCCGAGTTGTCCGACTCGTCCTCGTTCTCATCCTCGTCCGAGTCGTCGTCGTCGCTGCCCAGGAACTCTGCGAGCTCATCGTCCACGCCCTCCCAGTCGAACCCCTTGAGGTCGTCTATTGGGCTTTGTTCGCCGTCGCCGAGGTCCCGCGGCATGTCATTATCCATGTCCAGGACTAGCCCGGCGTCGTCCTCATCCCTATAGTCCATGCCCTTGCCCGACTCGTCGATGATCTTCAGCGTGCCGCCGTCCTCTTCGTCCGCGTCGGACACAACCTCCTTGCTCTCTTGCTCCGCGCCCAACCTCCGATCGCCCTGAGGCACCGGAATGAGATACGGTTCCTCGTCCAGTTTCTTCCACTGGCTTAGGCAGCCGGCGAGCCAGTGCTGGTTCACGATCTTGATGCTCGGGATCCTGGCCGCGATCCTTAGCTTTTCTGTCCGCGGCCGCTGGGTCGACACGACGAGGTGGGTCACGTTCTTCGTCACCCGTGTCTGCAGGTCCGCCCCGAAGCTCATGATCTGCAATCCCAGCTCCGATCCCAGAACGTCGACGCCGAGCGGCACGAGACCCGAGAGTACTATGACCACGTCGCGGAGTATGTTGCCTTTCATCTCGTCAAGCAGGTACCCCGCGTCGGGCACGGCTTCCAGGGATGCCTCGCCCGTGGTGTTCTTTTCGTCATAGAGTTTGTAAAAGGTTGAGTGGAGATTGGCCAGGTGATGCTGTATGTGGACGAGTTCGGTGTCGTCGTCCAGGAGGACATGATGCCGCTCCGCCGGCGGGGTTTCCGAGGGTTGTGGTGATTCGCTAGAGTCTTCCGGCTTTTGACTCAAGTCGTCCTCCTTGTCCAGCTCTTCCTGCATATGGAGAAGCGGACGGTCCGTAATCTGCTTTTCAAGTGACTTCTCCTGTTCCGCGGTCTGCTGCTGCTGTAGCCTCTTGTCCTGTCCGCTGCTCATTTTCACGAGCTCGTCGATAGCGGATGGCTTGCTCGAAGAGTCGTTGGCGGAAACCGGCTTCGCGGCGCTGGCGGGCGCGTCACCGTTGGGCCCCTTCTGAGGCGAGGCGATGATGTCCTGCCTCTTCGGGAGAAAGCTGGAGTTGATATCTCCTATTCCCTTGAAGAAATCGTACGGGGTAACCTTGATCAGGTTCGGCCGGTTCCCGGGCCACACGTCAGACCTGTCATCGATGATGACGACCATGTCTGTGCTGACCGGGAACAGGCGGTGCAGGTTCTTGGACACGAGGTTCCCGTTCTCGTCGCGCGATATCACGCGGTGTCCAAAATACTTCATATCCGGATCGATAAGCTTGGCGATGTTCAAAGCGTATGCTCGCGTACCCATGGTGTAAACATGCATCTCGTACAGGTCGGCCATGGACTCGAGGAACTTGGCGAGTCCGGGCCGCATCTTGATGTAGTACCAGCACCCCGACGTGACCCCTCGCGGGCCGTCATCGCTTAATTGGAAACTCCGGACGTCCTTGACAGCATCGTGGTTGGGGTTGTTGGGGTCGCTCTGCCACTCGCCGATGGTGGGCTCGATGCAGGCGTGTATTATGGTCTGATCGAGGTCGACGACGAGGCTCAGCTTGCGCTGCTCGAGGAGCCGGCGCTGGGCTTCGCGCTCAGAGCGCGCCGCGAAGGACGAGCTAACGGTGAGGCCGGTGTTATCGTGCGTCATGTTGATCGTGGCTCGCGACGAGTCGGGCTTCTCGGAGGACCAGTCCACCTCGGTCACGTCCTTGCCGCACATGGCGCAGAGGCCCTGGAACTGGACGTCATGGCTGCAGGACTCCTCGACCACGATGCAGGCCTGGTCCTTGGTTATCGTGGCGCCCTCCTTTATGTGCCACTCCTTCAGCTTGCCCTCGGTGGGCGAGTCCCAAGAGGCGATGGTCGTCTGCTCCTGTTGCCATGTGTCTTCGCGGAAGGAGTCGCCAACCCACTTGGTCCACGTGAACTTGTATTCGAACAGGGGCTCGCGCTTCTTGAGGTCATCGCCGGGCGCCTTCAGGAGCTTGGATATCGTGATGGGGTAAGATAGGCGCGAGCCTAGGTGTAGCGTCTTGGTCATGGTGTCGGTGGGGGTCGGGGTGTCCCGTTACCGGGCCATGAGCAAATCGGTGGAGGCTAGGTGGATAGGAATGAGCGCGGCGGGTGCCGGCGCAGAGGCTCCTTTGTCCCTCGTCCGGAAACGAGGGTGGTGTGGGCCGGGAGGTGTAGATTGCTTGGCATGGACAGCCCGGACAGGCGCGGTGGGCGTTGCTTAAATACAGCTGCTCGGTGAAGGCAGCCAACAAAGCGCTAGGCAGCAACCGCGTATCGCGATCCTCGGGGCACGAAGTCGGCGATAATGATGCGTGGGGCCGGGTGAGGTTCCGTCCGCGGCCGAGAAGCTCAGAGCTCGCCAACGCGACTGGCTGGCGTCAAAAAATGTCAAGGCGCGACGGCCGTCTGTGGGTAACTCGATGGTGGTATCGAAGCAACGGCAAAGGAATATCGCGCAGCAGGGGTTGCAATTGATATGGTAGAGCGGCCAATGGACCGATTATGTCGTGGTCTCTCGGGGAGCGAAAGGAACGGAAGGGAAATGGAGGCGCCGTTAAGACATGAGGTAATGTGGCTCGGGAAACCGCAACCGGAAAGAGGAAAAGGATGGGGAGGAGCTGCGGACCACGGTACCTTTGTACTCCATAGCTGGAGAGCGCGTGGCTCAGTGGGTTGGGGGGATCCCCACTTATATATCTGTCGTGGTCAGCCTGCATTGGGGGCTCCGTGTAGCGGTACTGGCGTCTCTCTGTGGCGCCCCGCTCCAACTGCCCTCTGGTCAAGTACCGGTACGCTGTCAGCCGCACCCTGAGACCCCGGATGCCTCGCTCGAGCCACAATCATGTCCCCGAGTTCGTGGCTGGAATGGTCCGTGCGCTCACAAGCTCCCCTGTAAGTGCCTTCACCCCACCTTTCACATCGTCATCTTCGATCGCCCTTCTCCATCGAATCCTCCTCGCCGGTGGAGTTGTTGAACGAAACGTCGATGGATTTGATAGATATAGATTTACGTGTAACCGACGGCTCGGTCAGCAATACGAAGCCATGCCGTCTCAAGCGTAGGGAGTGGAATCTTTAGCCTAAGCCTACAGTGTAGGCAGCGCATTCCTCGCGGCATGCCCACCTACCTTCATACGTATTATGTCGTCATTCCTGCCAGAAGTAGCTGACTACTTCTTGCCACAAGTTATCACCATTGTCACCAGACATTCCCGCCTAACGCGGGACGGCGCTTTTCCGCTTGGAGTGCAATTAAACTGTTTGACGATAAAACAATAGCTGAGCCTCATTCTCACTGTGCTCCTGCTAAACCTGCTGGCCTCCCCCAGCCCTTCAATGTTCTGTTTGAGGCCAGGCCAACAAGCAGCACACCAAACCAAACCTTAGTGGCGCGGCGCATCCGTCAACGGCACGTATCTTACCCCGAATAGCTGCTGCTTAGATACGTTGCCCTTCTCGTCCTTGTTAATGTTCCATACGTGCTGCGACCAGCCCGACTCATCGTCGTCCACCGGGATGAACATCCTGTCCTAGCCGTTAGCTCTATCTTAACAATTGCCAAGCGGAGGATCCGAAGAACTCACCTTCCGGGCGAGTTCAGCTGCGCCAGGAGCTCTTCGTGGACCTCCCTCGCCGCAGCCCCGACGTGAATTGCATCCCATCCCTTCCCACTCGCCTCCTCCCCCTCCCTCGGCGGCTCAACCCACCCCTTCCGCCCATCCCCAACCCCGAACCTCACCCTCCCCGACTTGAGGAACTCCTTTCCCTCGGCCCCCTTGCCCATGTTCTCCTCGCCGAGCTCCTTGAGCTCCTTGATGTGCTCCACGCCCACCACGAGGCCCTTTGCGCCCACCAGCTCCGCCATCAGGTGCGTGAGGTAGCCAGACCCGGACCCGATGTCCAGCACGCGCGGCGCGGGCCGTGACTCCGTGGGGACCATGTAGTCGATGAGGTGCTCGACGGCCGTGGCGTGCATGTGCGGGGCGGAGATGGTGGCGGCGTGGCCGATGGGCTGCGGCGAGTCTTCGTAGGCCTGCGAGGGGGCGTAGTGCGCGCGGTCGACCTTGCCATCTTTAGCATCTCACGAGCCATATCGTCCTGCCCAATACAAGCACAGCACATCTTCCGGCGTGTGAACTGGGTATCGCGAGGCGAGAACAGGAGGGGAGGGGCTATACCTTGAGGAAGGCCTCCTTCGCCCGCGGGTCAGTCACCAGCCCATTCCTCCACAGGTTCTCCACGAGCTCCGCGTTCGACGTCCCAGAGCTTCGCCACGCCATCTGCTGAGATTCCGGCAGGCTCACGAGCCCGCGCGCCTGGAAACGAGGTCGATAGTTCTGTAGGGCAGGTAAAGCCGGGGCGGCCAGCGGTAGTAGCGCAGAGAGGAGGCGCGGTGTGCTACAGAGCGGGGTCAGGGACATAAAAAGAGTAGGCAGTGTCTGAGACCGGCGAGCTTTATTTATCTTGGGATCACTTTATGTTCCTGTTTTTGAAAGAGAAAAGGGGGTGAAGGTTACAGCTTAAATGTCATGAAGGCCCGGACGGTGGCGTTGGGCGGTTTAACGTGACGGGCGTGCCTGAATGTCTGATGACCTGAAACCAGGACATGTCAAGATACTGTGCAGAGATACTACTCTGAAGTCGCCTTAAAATGCGGGGCATTTGCATCACCTTGGTCAACGTCAAGAACGCTCGCGCATATGTACAGGAGTTCCTGGGGTGACCGTTTAGTAAGCTCCGTGTTTCCGGCATCCGTAAGTCCAGTTACGGATATGTCGGTCCGTTCACTGTTATAATATGCGAGAGACCTGTGGACTCATGTATTGCGCTCCGAGTCTACGTGTAGTCATATTACACCCTCTAACAACGCTGTTGGGGCCTGGCGCCCGTTCCGACGTAACCAAAAACTACAGGAGGTAAAAAGGAAATACTCGTGTTGAGCCGGTGATGCTAGCGTAGGAAGCCTCAAGATAGCCAGGGAACCGCCCGCGTGTCCATAGTGATATAATACAATTCCTTCCCATTCACTCCCAAACCCCAAACGAAAAAGGGAAAAAGAAAACCCAATGCTCAAGAGATAGGCAAGATGCAAAACGCCTCCGCGGGGGGCCTATACCACCCTTTCGGGGCTCTCCCCCTCCGCCACGACCGCGACGCCCAGGCCCCGGTCCGGACTCTGCAGTATGAGCCTCTCGTGCCGCCTCGCCTGGAGGTAGTCCCCTATCGCCCGGATGAAGATGTACCACCCCACAACCATGAGGACGTACATCAGCCACTCCGAGCCAGAGATAGTGTCCGGAGTATCGTCGCCCCCCTCCGCCACGTCGCTGGGGTCGAAGTCGTGCGAATTGGGGTCGTGCGGGTTCGAGTAGCCGTCGGGACTGTCCATGTGGCCCGAGGGGCCGGGCGAGTCAGAGTGCAGCTTGAGGCCGAGGCCGAACTGGATCATGGTGATGCCGAGGCCGAGGCGCGAGCCGTTCTTGGCCGCGTGGGTGGAGTGGAGGAGGTAGGTGAGGAGGAAGCCGGGGACCTGGAACGACCAGGAGATGAGGGCGTTCCAGGCGAAGCTGAAGAAGGAGCCGACGGGGAGGCCCTCGATGTAGACCTCGTCGGGCCCGCCCATTCCGGGGGCGAGGATGGTTGTTTCCCAGTAGGGGGGCGCTTGGTCGGCGGCTGCTTGCTCGTAGGTCTAGAGGCCCGTTAGATCACGATATCCTTGCGGGGACATCTTGGGGGACTTACCGGTGGCTGTTCGTCCTTCTCGCTGTCGCCCGACTCCGGCTTCGCGGCCATGTTGGAGAACACGCCGTCGCCCTGCGACCCGCCGCCGTAGACCCTCCCGGCCTGCGCCCCTGCGGGTTGCGGTACAGACTGGTAGCCGTTCCGGTTCGTCGCCGGCTGCGCGGACGTCGTGTCGTGCGGCGCGCCCGCGGGCTCCGCCGGGAACGAGGTGCTCCTCACTAGCCTCTGCCTGTCGTCCGACTCGTCCTCGCTCTCGTCGTCGCCGAACGCATCGGCGAGATCCGGGTCGACGCGGTTCCGCCGCTCGGGGGAGGCGGCTCTGGAATAGAAGGAAGGGGGCGGGGAGTTCGGTATCGGGTGCATCTCGCTTGCTGGGGTGACCGGCGACCTCAGGTCGTCCGCATCGTGATCGTGTACCTGGATGGCGCAAAGTTAGAAAACTGGTGAGGAACGCATTTGCCCGGCGAGAGGGCGAAACTCACTCTTTCGTAGCCCGCTGCCATGTTGGCGGTGGATAGACAGAATGCGGGGAGACGTGGAAGGCGCAGATGAGACCGGTCGCAAAAAAAAGCGACGGACAGGGTATTAATAGGGATCAATCAAAGAAAGTACGAAATGTCGGGGAAAAGACCACGAAAAAACGACGCCTCGTGACCTTGGGCGTGTCTGGGGGAAGGATGATGTATCGAGAAGTTGTTCAGGGCCTCGAGCCGACGGCAGGCAGCGCTGGAAGGCCGTCGAAGGGGCTGAGCAGGGGCGCCGGGAATTGGTCATGCGTTTGGAGACTTGGAGGGTCCGCCAAGGCCAAAGCGCCCTTTTGCCGCTCGGTCCCGGTTTTCGCCTGAGGCAACGCCACCCGCATTGGACTGATGACGAAAGCACGGTCGAAATTGAGGTATGACACTGTACACACACAGTATGCATTGAATTTTCCAACCGTCATCTGAGCTGGCGCATCGCGGCGACGTTACTCCAGCTAGCCCAGGCGAACGGTGTATGATTTGGTCGACCCAGCGCGATCGCCACGACTCACACATTGCTCACCATGTCCAAACAAGTCGGGGTATGTTCCGCGGCCACCACGCACAGCCCTCTCTGCTAACCGCGACCCGCGTCCAGCTCGCCCTCCAGCGGTACCAGCGCGTGATATCGCAGTGGCCCGTCGACAAGCTGCGGCCGAACACCCAGCTGCAGGATGTCATCAAGAAGGACGTCGACAGGAAGTACGGGCCCGAAGCGACGGTCGTGGCCAACGAGGCGGCGGAGCTGAAGCAGTCCGCCGCGCTCTTGTCGCTGCTGAACGACAGCTACAAGAAGAAGGTATGCGGCGGAGCCCTGGGAAACATTGGGATCGGGATCGCTGACATGGCCGTGTGCACCAGTACCCCCTACGAACGACGCTGAAGCCCAAGTCGAAGCCGACGTACTTCGAAGACTTGCTGGAGGAGCTCGACAAGGCGCCGGAGAAGACAACCATGGCGAGGTTATGGGAGAGGATAGCGGGCTTCATTCGCTTCAAGTAGACATGGCTGCACGGGCTTTCTTGGATCTGTACACTACCTGTTACGAGTAAGGGGGTATATACACGGCGTCAAGGCTCTCCACTACAAGATCTTTCTATGGCCCCCTCTCTCCTCTCTCCACCCCCCCAAAGGACAACAAACATTGGCCCGCGGGAACATTCAGAGATACCGGCCGTCCGGATCCAACCTCCCCATCAGGTCAATCGTCTTCTCGTACATGGTGAACACAATGCCGCCGCTCAGGACCAGCCTCGCCAGCCTCGGCAGCGCGCCGCTCCAGAACGTCAGCACGCCCTCGTTCTTGATGATCAGCGCCGCGCACCGCAGCGAGTTCCCGTACGCCGTCTTGGCCTCGATGCTCTGCATGCGCGTCTTGACCGTGTCGAGCGGCTGCGTGACGTAGACGGTGATCAGGCCCGCCACGCCGCCCGTGGCGAAGGTGCCGAGGGTGCCGAGCTTCTCGCCGGGCGGCGTGTAGGACTCGGCGAGCTGCTTGAGGAAGGTGTAGGAGCTGAAGCGCGTGGCCGAGTTGGCGGCCTGGCGGGCGGTGGTGGGGACGAAGCCCTGGAAGAAGCCGCGGAGGCCGCGCTCGCGGGCGATGATGGGGACGGCGGAGAGGAAGCCGCGCATGCGGGGCTTGGCGCTCTTGCGGTCGTCGATGCTGCGGGTTTGTTAGTGGGAGGGGGGTATGGCTGGGCGGAGGCGGCTGGCGCAGGACGTACAGGGTGGTCTTGATGCTCTCGAAGGGGGTGACGGCTAATAGCGACTCGGTGACGCCGGCGCCGAAGCCCGCGATAACCGTCCGCGGGCCGGAGAGCTTGCCGTTCTCATCGACGAGGAGCTTCTTGTACTGGTCGAACGCAACGAAGCCTATGGACCAGATTAGATATGCGCTCGACTAGGGTGCGCCGTGGGGGCGGGGAAGACGTACGGATGCCGGCCTTCAGGGAGTTCCCTATTATAAGCGTGGTGCAGCCCGCGTACCACTGCTTGCCGAACGGCGGCCACCCCAGCTTCTGGCCGTCGGGCAGCCGGCGGTTGAGCTGTGTCCTGGTCTTGGCAACTTTCCACACGCGTTAGGTCGGCGACACGGAGCGGGGGCCTCGTCGGGCAGACGTACATTCGGCAGGGTATGTAATTGCTGCGGACAAGCTTCGGTTAGCCTCCTCCTCGACGATGGTGGTGCTAGCGCCGAGCATCTCGGGTACGCTCGGCCGCGCGGGAACGAGACTCACCGATCTCGACGGCGCCGGCCAGGGACCCGGCGATGATGGACCGCAGGGCATTCGGCCCCTGGAGCACCACCGGCTTGGAATCCTCCTTCTTAGACATGGCGCTGCGTGGGGGTGGGGGAGGGGAGAGGGGAGAGGGTCGGTCGGAGGTGGGAGGCGGCAAGAGGGCGCTGTGGTGCGGCTCGCGTGCTTTCGGCGGGCAAATTTCTGGGGAGTCAATGGCTGCGATGCCGGACGCGAGTTCCCGAATGCCAGGGCGGCCGGCCCCAGCGGGCGAGCAGTGACGAAAGCAGAGTTCGAGTTGGGTGGGGCAGTCATTTAACTGTATATGCACTGTATTTGCTCTTGATCAGCGCCCGCGTTTGTCCGTTTCCAGCCCCACCCACGCCTGTGGTGCTGCTCATCACCGCGGCCCAATGCCGACAGCCGCCCACTCGCTGCAAGTGCAAGACAACATTTTCGAGCGCCCGCCCCAACAGCCAAGGATCTTGAATTCCTGTGCCCCATAATCCACACGTTCCTCAAAGTTGGGCCAACTCTCTCACAGAAGAAGGTGACGCAGTGAAACAGGAAGAATTGCTAGGCCAACTGGGCGGTCACAGGCGGCCTCTTACACCGCATTTCGAGGCCCCAAAAAACTGGGCTCCATTGCCTGAGAGAGTGTGTGAGAAGGGGGAATATAAGAATTGCGCTGCCTAAAAAACCGAAAGTGTCCAGTCTCCCCCAGCTGAGCCTCTCTCTGTGCTCAGCCACGCCCGCCGAGAAGCTGATGACGACCGCTTTCCCCCCCCGACCACGTCTATCATTCCTTGGCGGGGCTCTGTTCTGCTCTGGCCGCAAAGGGCTCGGGGCTAATAGCCATCGCCGCCAGCTGAATGGGTCCAGCCCTCCGCCTCGCCTGGGCCTATTATTTTTATTTTTTTTTCTTCCCGCTCCAGCCTTCGTGCCTGGATCTTGGCATTCTGACCTCACAGCGGACCCCTGTCACTTCTTTCAGTCCCGTCCTCGACCCACGCTCATAACGGACGGGTTCTTCCCTTTTTCGGTGCCCACGTCGTCTTATCATTCCCATAAGCTTGGTGATCCTTCGCTTACTCGCCCGTCTCCCTCATTCCAAATCATTCTTTCCCCTTTTCTCGAGGAGTCTTTACCCTTATCAATAAAAAAGGCGTCTCAAGTTCCATGGCCCCACCCGCGAAATCTCACGATGCCGACCCGGCCGGCGGGGAGCAGCGCCTGGACGCTCCCAGACACGTCGAGGCCCGCTCCCTCTCATCTCTGAACTTCCTCGCCGCCAATCCGCCTCAGTACCCCGTCAACCCGGCCGGCGACAGGCACGAGCCCCTCGTGCTCTACCTCTCCCGCGTCCCAGGCTCAAGAGGTCCGTTTCCGCGCCCCGCGTGCCGCGCGTCCCTTTCTCCAAATTTCTGCCCCACTAACACCTTTGGTCACAGACGTCATACTCTCCCCCTCCAAGCCGCAGCTCAAGAATGTCACCGGCGAGGATGTGAACAACTGCCTGTACTACGTCCACCTCAACCTCCCTGGGGAGGCCGTCGAGCCGCCCGCGCCGGTCCAGGACCCGGACCAGCCAAGGGGGAGCGTGGACAGCGGCCGGAGCCACCAGCAGATCCGCCGCAAGCCGCTCCCTGCCAGCGCGAGAGCCGCCCGGAGTATCGCGCAGCCGTCGGATGCGGGGTTGCCTGCCGAGCGGAGGCCATCGGAAACCAGAGAGCCTGAGGCAAGGCAGCCCGGACCTAGCGAGTCGCAGCCGGCGCAGATCCAACCACACGAGAGCGTTCACAGCCCGCCCGAGACCCCCTTCACCCCCGATTCCGCCGTCGCCCCAGCCATCTCCTTCGCGAACAACCTCCCTCCCAGCCCGACGCCCTCCGACCCGCCGCCGCCTTATCCGGGCACCGGCTCGCCGGAGCGACGGCCCACGACGTTCGAAACCTTCGACGACGTGCCCACCCTCAGGCCCGCGCTACCTCCCCGCCCCGTGTCCATAAACGATGACTACGAGCTCCGCCCTCAGCTCCCGCCTCGTCCGGGCTCTCTAGGTCCCCGGCCGACCAGCCTGCACTCTCAGGACTCGATCCCCCCGCCGCCCCCTCCCCATGGGGTTCGGTTCGCCGATCCAAGCAGTCCATCAGACTCCTCTACGGGTAGAGCTCCGATGGGCATTCCCTCCCGATCCCACGGCGTTCGATTCCCCGAGGCGGGCGCCTCTCAGGACCACCTTGGGACCAGCCCTCCCTTCTCGAGGAGTCTCCCTACGAGACCTCCCGGAGCTGGGACCTCTCGAAGCCCCTCCCCCTCCAAAATTGCCACCTATAGCCCCTACGTCGCCTTCTCCCTCACCATTATCCGCCGCGACCCCAGCACGGGCCACCAGTGGAACGTCGGGCGCGTGACGTCCTACCAGGTCGAGACGGAGGACGAGACGGGCTTCATCCACCAGCGCCCGTCCTATGACTCCGGCCCCGAGCCCCCGCCCATCGACATCGACATTGAGAACTCGGGCTACGTCAAGTTCCGTGGCATGCCCACCCGGCAGTCCGTCGATGTCGGCCGCTCCTTCGACACCCGCCTCCACCCGGGCTCGGCCCCGGCCCCACCCGCCCCGGAGCACGAGGTGCAGTCCGACTTCCGCCGGCAGGCCGTCATGACCTACGCCAAGGGCCTCCGCTCGAACCTCCGCGAGAAGTTCCGCGGCCCGGACCCGGACGCCGAGCTCCACCCGCGCGCTCTCCACTCCCGCGAACGCAGCGCCGACTCCGCCGACTCCGAGAACGAGCCCATCACGCAGGCGGGGCCCGGTATGCGGCCGCAGGGCTACATGTTCACCTCTCCCTGGGACGGCCGCTGCGTCTTCCGGACCGGAAACGCGGGGCGGACCGTCACCTGCCGGCACGTCCTCCCCGGACAGTCCAACGTCTCGAACCCGCTGGTGTCCGGCAACGCCGAGCGCCGGAAGGCGAAGCTGGGCGTCTACCCGCCCGTCAGCGAGCTGCGCTTCAACCTCCCCGTGGCGGACATGCTGAAGTCGCGGGACGAGGCGGCGCAGCAGGTGCACGACCACTTCCACAAGCTGGTGAAGCCGAAGCAGGGCGGCGGGGAGGGGTACAGCTCGGATGAGGAGTATTCCGTGCTGCCCTTCGACCTGAATCTGGGCAAGGAGAAGGCCGGTGGCGGGAGGAGGGGCCGGAGGGCGAAGCTGGGGAAGCTGATTATCTTTGACGAGGGAGTCAAGATGTTGGATCTTGTGGTTGCGGCGAATATGGGGATCTGGTGGGGAGCTTGGGAGAAGAGTTACTGGGCGTGATGAGCGTGAGGAATGGGAACATCTCGAGGTGAGATTGGTAGGACAAGAAGTGTGGTGATGGATGATGCAACGGGTTTATGAAGCATGGCATGGTGTTTTCTTTTTCGTGTTAGATACCTGAATAGGGGCTTGGTGACATGTCACAGTTGGCTCGATGCACAATATAATGTATCGACGGCATCAACGCGAGTACTCATGGGACAGCACGTTTGGCAGCGAGCAAAAGCATCCAGCTTGGACCAGTGTGCCAGCAAACCATCAAGACAAAACCTGCAGCAAAATGGAACGATGAGTAGATTGAGAATTTCAAACTCGAGAGAAATAGTGACAACGCTCAAGCATGACCCTAGGTGCTATTGGAAAGGATAAAGGTTCTGGAAGGACGCTTGCCTTCCTCAGTTATTTCAAAACAGCTAATTAGGTTGCTTCATGGGCTACACACACGCCGTGCACGAGGTGAGCTGTCAGGGCGGGTAACTTCAAGTGCAAGGCACTGTAAGAAAGAAAAGCCAAAACACCACAAAATACGTATGATAGGAGACATCCCCGAGGTCCTGAGAGGGACCTCGGGGTTGACCTGATCTAGACCGCTTTTCGGAATTTCCTTTGGCGGGCGAGGCTGCTAAGTGTCGAGGTATTCTGACCTGTAAGGGGCTTCTTGCGTATCCAAACAGCTCTGAAAAATTATACACCCAACTTTGTAAACGGTGATGACGCTCTACAATGGCGCCAGCATAGAAACACCGCTCGTTGACTACGCCCCCTCAGAAGAGCGAGTCCTCTGAAGACAGCCGTCATTCGCACCTGCAGAAAGCCAAGGAACAAATGTAAAGGCAACATCAGTTCGAACCACCTTGCATCTGGCATCAAAACACCGAAGACCGAAAAACAAGAAACGCCCGCGATGCCAAGCCGCGATATGCGTGCCTTCAGGATTGCCACAGCAAGAATGAAACATCCTCGGGACGAGCGCTTCCATCCTCTGGCCGGAGTCCCCACCCACTCGGACCGCCAGGAGTCATCTGCCCGCACAAGCCCCGTGTTTGGAGGCTGGGATCAACAAACGAAGCCACACTACGGCCGTCTCGCGTACCTTTCTCGCCACCGGACCCTCATCCGGGGTGCCGCATCATCGGTGCTACCTTCCCACGTCCCAAGCCGGGCCCCGGAAGAGAGTGTACAAAGTAGATGCCGTCGGTCGTGCTCATGCAAGGCTGTGGAGACTAGAGAGAAAGGTCATCTGGGGCTTCATGCGGCGGTACATCCTGCGGGACGCACCAGCAGGACTCGTCCGGTAAACCACGGCCCTCACCGAGACAGACGCGCTTACGAGTCTCGGTGACCACATGGTCAACCGAACAGAAAGAGCCGCCTCGAGGTGTCTCACTATGTCTAAACTTGTGCTAGTGCTGCGAAGGCTCCTCGTGAGTTAGCATACACCTTGCTAAAGGGATATTAAGCTGCATACGCACTCGGGTCCGAGATGTCACTCTCCGCAGTGCCTTTTGGTTTGGTCGGGAATGTTAGGACAGTCGTACTCGGCTTCCGCCAGTGCCCCCGCCAATAGTCCCCACCTAGGCGGCAACGGTGGGTAGGAATGTACTTGGTGTAAAAGGTGGTGGTGGTGGGGTGGCACACAGGAGTCACCCCATCTGGGCTGTTGGTATACTACACCACCCTTCTCCAGTCAAACACCCACCTAACGCACAACAAACGGAGTGTGTAGGTCCTTTTCCCAAGACGGCGTCCATATGACCACACCCGAGACTGCCGAGAGTCGCCTCACGCTTGTCGAGGGTTCTCCGCTAGTACATTGCCTCGGAGCTCACAAACTGCAAAGAAACAGGGAAATGAAGGGTCGACTTGAAGGTGCGGCTTGTCTCTTTACCAAGACTGAGGGACCGAGATCATGGATCTCGGCTAGACTGATATCCTACTTTCAAGAATACAGGCCAAGACGGACACGGGATTCCGCCCTTTTGCCATGAACGCGTCATGGTGAACACGATGGATGAGGAGATGATTGGCATGCCGTCCATCCTTCATGAACAGGATTTGACTCCATTATCCATAAGAAACGACATATTGAAGTGAATACACCCACTGTAGGTGTAAGCTAGTACAAGTCCTTCTCCAGCTGGGAAAGTGAATGGCTCCTGAGCGGGGTCACGGTCGACAGCGCCTCGCGCGACGGCACGCACCCGCAACCTTGTGGCGTTCCCGTCGGAACATTGGAGGCCGCTGTGGGTCGCGTACGTGTGGGTGGTGGAGGCTGAAGTCGGGACTAGCCAAACTTGGCTCCCACGAGGAATGACACGGGAGAGAGAGCGTCGAGTGCACCGGGAGAACGAGAGACCTGCTCCGAGGTGAATAGGATTTTCGGTACGTGTGTGGGCTAATACGAGGTCGCAGGCGGATATATTGGCTTGGTCAGCTCGTTGGAATCGGAGTGAACGCTCCCCGTCTTCTCTCGACGTGTGACTGTCAGGACCCGAAAGGGTGGGGAGCCGTGATAGTGGAGGGTGTTGGAGGCCGACTCTTGATTTGTCGGGGCCGACATGCGGCCGCACGGGCGTGGTCTGGTAAGGCCATATGCCGGGGGCGTGACCAAGGGTGCACTAAAATGAGCATATTGCTGTGAAGAAAGCTCGGGGATTTCGTCAAGGGAGCAACCCTCACCACCGTACAGTCCCTCCCGGTGGACGGGAGGCTGTGAGTCCCTGGAGCATTAAAACCCGGTACTATTGGACGCGGCTCCGGCGGTGGATGGCTACCGCCAAAGCCCCTCAATGATCAGCGCAGCATGGAGTGACGTGACGCATTGCGGTTCCTGACCCGCCCCATCTGGCGCTCACGGCTCAAGCTCCATCGCGAGACCCCGCTTTTGACGGCGGAGTGATAGGTCGAAGCATACGATCGATCGGCGGATAATCAACGGTGGAGACGCAGGGTTGGGGGCACGGCGGCAAGGGGAACATCGAACCGCGGGGGTGCCAGTTGTGAACCGGTGGGAAGTTAATATGTGGTCGGCATTAGCGATGGTGGGACTGTGGGGGATTGGCGATTCTTCGAAGGCTGCCGGCCGAGGAAATGCGACCTTGGATTTGAACATATCCACCGAGTGCACTTGCCCAATGGGTGTCGGGATTTCGGGCAAGGAGCACGCCCGGATGCACCTTCTAGCAGTGTCTCGCCGAAGATGCAGGAGCGACCTTGGTGGTGGTGGGGTGCTGACAGGTATGACGTAGGGAGCTGCATAACGCGGCAGCCGCCATGGAGCAGGGGTATTTGCGGGGAAGGAAGAAGCAGCGCACCGCCTGCAAGAGCGCGTTCGACCCCGGCAAGCAGGAGGCTTCCAGCCCCCCCGGCTTCACATGATGGGAGGAGCGGGGGGAAAGCCTGTTTCCGAATGTTTCTACAAGCACAGGGCAGCAACGACCGGTTCTCCCTGGGCTTCGCCTACTTACGGTCTGCTCCTCGACGCCGCAAAAGCCGAAAGCAGGCGACGGCAACGGGAGCTTCTAGCCTTCCACAGGAAAAACCACCCCCACCTCGGATGTGATCGGGTGCCGCCGATACGCGCTCCCTGGCCCCAGCACGTCACAGCAACCCTGCTGTCGTGGTGGGTTTCACTCGGAGACTAACAGTCGATCACCGTTGCAGCCTCCCCCGGCACTCGACCTACGATGGGGGGAGAGTGAAACATGCTTTCGATGAGGCGTCTGTGTATTGATGCGAGCCTCTTGAATGGGCCATGGAAACGGTCATTCTGCATGTACGATGGGGGATCGTCTCTGTACGACGCCCCGAGCCCCGTATTGTCAGAAGAATACCTCCCCCCGGCCCGATGCTCTGCAGGCCGGGCAGACATGATTCTCCAAATACAAGGCGAGGGGTAATACAAGGCAAAGCTCTTTCCCCATGGGTAGCTCCCCACAGGACTGTGGTCACACAGCCGCTGGCGACATGTCGTACCAGGACGGAGGGGCCCGTCTAAGACGATGACATGCGGGTAGCTGTGGCGATGGGGGGAGAATCGGCCGGGATACCCCGGCTTGTTAGTTTATACAGTTGTAGGTGAGAGCTCCGGGATGCTCCAAAGGGCGTGGCCCTCGCGGACCAACTGCAAACACACTCATTCCTCACAACGCCCACATCTGCCAATGACATCCCGACGGTAATCAGCCCTCAAGATAATACGCATCGCAACTGGCTGGAAGGACGGGAACGGTGCAGATGCCTCATGCCAGGAACATCGGCGTACTCTCTGCGGCCTGCACCTGCATGAAGATCTCTGCACAAGAGTTCTGCATACGGGCGGCTCCCGTGAGTTTCCCCATCCAGAAACGGACGCATGAATAGCTGGTCCGCGTGATAGGATGACTCCTCTCGATGGCGTAACGATGTCGTCGCCGTTTTTCATGGGTGTTGGGTGGCTTTGGTGGCCGCGACCCATGCTGAGCCACGGGCGAGTCAGGCGGGCGCGGGCCTCTGTTGGGGCTGGGCGTACGCAATGGAGAAGGAGGCTTGGCGGATTTGTCCTGGCGATAATGAGTCCTGGAAATCACAGGGTATGTTTTGAAACTCAATAAATCGGAGCTCGGTGTATGGTGCTAGATGGAAAGCTGGTGGCTGGAGGCGATGGGCGAAATGAGAAATGAGTGCTGAGGCGTGTAAGTGGTCGCGATGTTTTAACTCGCGAAGCCTGGATCCCGGGGAAACCCTTGACGCGATAACCAACCATCCAACAGCTGTTTAACCCGTAATTGATGTCTCCGCAGAAGCTCCGAGAACCAGGCTTTCCTCTTGCGCCTCCTCTCGCATACGACGGGATTCCTGCACGAGTTGCCTTACATGTGGGCTCGAGTACTTCCCGTCTTCAAGACCGCAACGATCTGCACAGGCGTGCGAATGACCCGGGAAAAGGTACCCGTTCTTCACGGAACCGTCGATCCTCTCGATGCTACTGTATATTACAGTCTAGCATTGAGAATTCGCTATTCTTCGCCTTTTATCTTATCTTATTTTATTTCTCTCCCAGACCCCTCGGCCGAACGACAACGAGCCTGTGTGTTCCGTGTGTAGGGGGCGATTCCTTCCCGCTGCCCCCCACCCTACTATACCCCACGAGGACACCTCACTCCCACCCATTTCGGCAGTGACATGGTCCCCGTACCCCAAATACCAAGCTGGGGATACCTATTTGATCCTTTGCAACGGGGAGGCTGAGATACAAGTGACTCGTGCCGCTGGTACACCTGCTGGGAGGCAGCTCGACTAGGACTCACCTGACGTTTCCCTGGAAGGCTGGCTGGCTTGCCTGCATGGCCATCTTTGCTATATATATCCTCGCTCGCCTTGATTTACCGTTCTCTCCGTAAATGCTCCTAGACCTCTTCTTCGTTTCCTGTCCCCTTGAGTGTTTACTACCTCCGGGTTTGGCCCCTAATCGAATCGCGTTCCTACCGTCTGGCAACTGTCTTTACAGGAGTACTTTTCTTCCGATATCGACGAACAACCCACTGTCTCTCAGCCATATCTGCTCCCCAGCATGGCGACGAGGCGATTGTGAGCTCAATTTAAACACGTCAAGGTTGCAGTAATCACCCAGCAGCTACCGGACTGCATCGGCTGGCATCCCCCGGGGCGAGCTACAATATTCGACAGCCCCAAACTCTCGGCTTAGCGGCGGGGCAGCCCCAAATTCCACGCCTGGTTTGTCACCCAAATCGAACCCGGCGTCGTTGCAAACTCGGTGGCCGGCCAATCACCAGCACGGGCTTCGCAGGCGGCCTCCCCTGTGCCGTCAGACTTGGGCCTTCTGGAAACCCGGGACCCCACATGCACCCATTGGACCCACGCGGGCTCGCTCTCGTGGCATTTTACCCTGTCTCACGGCTCTCGAGCCACCCACCGACGCGGTAACCCAAACTCCACCCGGCCCACTGCTGAGATAAGCGGAGGACCGCTCCAGCGAACCCCTCACCTCACCATCTTCGCACTCTTTTCGCCCGCCGAACCAGACAATAGTGGCCAAGAATCCCCCTCCTCCAATACTGTCGCCGCCCCGGGAGTCCCTTTCGATGTGTCATTGGACTGGCCCTCTTTTCTGATTTGCCCGCGGTTCCCGACAGACCTCACCCGTAATACCCGACCGTTCGTGCCGCCCCCTCCGCTCCCGCTCGACAAATCCGTCCCACCAACTTCCGAGAGCTTTTGCGAAAATCGGCCCTCGGACCCCAGCTCGGCAACGGCCTCGACTGCGACTGCGCGATCAGACAATCTCTCCCTCGAGGGGTCAGCCCTGGTGCCGCGATACGCACTAGCCCTGCAAGATGCCTCCCGAGTTCCGCCACGCCCGCAGCGGCAGCCTGAACATCCCGCCGAGCGGCTCCCAAGGCCAGCCCATTGCCCCTGGCCCGGCCTCCTCGCGCTTCGAGGGGCCTCGCAGCCCTCCGAGTAAGTCTTGACCCGGGAATCACGGTCCTTTTGTTTGTCTACGGGAGGGTCGCGATCGCCAATTCAGCACTTGTTCCCCCGAATCCGGAAGCGGGCTAACAGGTGGAAATTGCGCAGACACTGCTCACGTCCCGTGCAAGTTCTTCCGGCAGGGTGCCTGTCAGGCTGGTAATGCCTGTCCTTTCAGTCACGACCTGTCGCTCTCCAGCGAGACCGTCTGTAAATACTTCGCCAAGGTATGTCCAAGCCCCCAACTACGCCCTCTGCTTGCATGTAAGCCTTTCCCCGTGCCCGTGGCTGACGACTCCTCGATTGGCCAGGGCAACTGCAAGTTCGGCCCCAAATGCGCCAATATCCACATCCTTCCTGACGGCCGGCGGATCAACTACGGCAAGAATGGCGTCACTATTGGTCCCGCGCCCATGGCCCTCTCCCCCGTGCGCGCCGTCGCCCCCGCTCCGAACAACTTCAACGCCTCGACGAGCGCCCTGACTAACGGTCTATACCGTGCCGCCGACAACGTGCCACCCTACGGGCCGGGCTACCCTGGCCCCAACGACGACAGGCACCAGCTGGGCCGGCAGCCCAGCATCGACAGCGGCCTCCCAACGATAGACACGCCGGGGTACTCGCATGCCGGCTCCGCCTACGGCTCGCCCCGCGACGACGAGCCGACCCGGTTTGGACTCGCCCTGTCGCCCGCCAACCCCAAGGGCCTGTCGGTCCTCGATGCGCCGCTCCCGGCCTCTTTCGACTCCAATGGCATCTCGAACGCCGCCCGGTATCCCGCTGCGCCCTGGCCCTCCTCCGTCCCTTCAAAGTTCGGCCTCGACTCGCCGTCTCCTTCTCTTAACACTGCTAAGGACACGCGGACGTCGGACGCGTTGAAGTCCCTACACACATCTGCGTTCGGTAGCAGTGAACACCTGGCGCCCAATGCGATGCCTTCCAGCAGCCCCAATGGATTCGCAGAGGAGCACTTTGGAAAGCGGATAATGCACTCCAGCCGGTACACGAAGCCCCGCATGCTCAGCTCCAGCCTCCCTAAGGGGGGAACTGTCGATCGCGACTGGGAGCCGGAGTTTGCCTTCCTTGAGGAGGATTACGTGCCCCAGAACCTCCAGGATCTGCTCACGCCGGCGGAGAAGGCGCGCAGGGGATCGCTGCGAGCCTCTGATGCTGAGCTCCCTGAGGGCCTGACGAAGTTCGGCAGCCCCACCGCCGCGACGAGCCCTAGCCGGTGGGGCCCCCTGTTCCAGCGACAGAAGGAGGAGGACATGGAGGGCCGGAGCAAGCATACCCCCTCCGCGTTTGGACACGTGGGTAGCCCCCTGCGTAACTCCAGCCTGGCGGAGGAGATAGACAGCCGGCGGAACGGGGCGCGATCGTTCTCTAGCTCGCGCCCGGGAAGCGAGGGGATGTCCGCCCTGACCCAGCAGCTCCAGCACACGCGTATCGAGGAGGGCAACGGGAGCCCGCTCCTGCACCCCAGCTCGGCGGTCGGCAGGGGCGCCGTCCCCAACTCTAACGTCGTGGGGCGGGAGCGCGAGAGGGCCGTTGACCGGCACGTCTCCACGGGGTCCATCAGCTCCACCCTTGGCCGGATCACGACGCCCATCGACGAGGAGGACCCTTCGTTTGTGTTCAGCATGGAGGAGGAGGAGGACCCGCGGCCGCGGAAGAACCAACCCGCCGGGGTGAACGTCGGCGGCGGCTGGGGGTATGCCAGCGTCGCGGCCAAGGGCACGCGGGCGGACGTGGGCAAGGAGCAGGACTCGGCGGTTCGAGGGCGGTAACGGGCTGTACGAACTGGACTGAATGGCAGAGGGGAAACAAGGCAAGACAAAAACATCATTCGGCATGTTACAGCGACTGGGGCACCTCAAAACGGCAAGGGCGGATCACTAGACTGCAGCGATCGTGTTTAGAGGAGGAGGGAGGCATACTTGCGCAGAACCATGTAATGAGAACATGAAGGGAAAAAAATCCAAGGATGGGGAAACGGGATGGGAAGGGAGTGGGAGGGGAGGGAAGCATGATTCCCAGGCGTCTTCACATTTTGCTTTTTTTTTTCGACTTCCTCTGGGAGGGAACCATTTTCTGTTCTGTTGTTTGGTCCTCGTGGGTTCTGGCTTGGATCGCATGGGAGGGAGTCAAGGGATCTGTATGTAGGTTCTGGTTTCTGGGTGGGAGTACACTATTCCTTTTTTCCTCTTTTGCAGTTCAGAGTTCTGTTGCGAACTACATGTAGGAATGGGATGTAATTGCGGTATTAAAGTTTAAGTGAACTGGTTGGTTGTGATGTTGGTGGACTTACTGAGGTAGGGGATGAGTGATAAGTTGATGTGTGATGCTTGGGTGAGACGCTTGCTCAGGTAGAGGTCATGTATGGGTTTTGAGATGCTCATCCTGGCCTATGCAGAAAGTTAGGCTCTCATTGAACCAACAGGGGTCCTGATCTGATACTGGGCGAACCCCTAATCTTGTAAACATGAAGGGTCTTTCTCAGGGTCAAGGTTGATGATTGTCCTATGGCCGAGTGCCGAGCGTTGCGGATACCCCGGATAAGGGCAACTTGCTTGCCAAAACAATGGGGCAAGGTAACAGAGGACAGTTTCACGTTCAAGATCAAGGAACAAAGCCTTGTTGGAGCAGGAAGCCGTAGAGAAGTCGCGATTTCCCATTCCCATCTACCATCCACCACATCTATAAACATGACCAACCACAGAGGCAACCCCAGAACACAGGGGGACAACAAGAACCAGCTACAGGGGCGGGGGAGGGGACTTCGGTAAATCTGATAGACTATTCCGATATAGTACAAGAAGTGTTTTTTGGCATCATCCTTCTTTCGACTCCTTTCCCTCCATCTCATCTACCGACGGAGAAGAAAAAAAGTCATCCGGAGGAAGAGGCCGGTTTCGCGGGGGAAGAGGTGAGGCGTTTTAGTTGGCGTCGGGCTGCTTGAGGATGTACTCGACCGCTTGGTCAACTGGAGACATTCTGTTAGCATACGGGTCGGTTGCTTTGTTCAGAGAAGACGACGAGTCATACCGGTGTGGATCGCGTCGGCCTCCTTGTCGGGGATCTCGATGCTGAACTCCTGCGCGGCTGTCAGTACAACGGGAAAGTCAATGGGGCGATACGGCGTCGGTGCGTACCTCCTCAATGGCCATCACGACCTCGACGGTGTCGAGGCTGTCGAGACCGAGATCGTTCGAGAAGTGGGCGGCGGGCTTGATCTGCTCGGTTGTTAACAACCCCATACTCCCTCCATCCTCAGATATTCCGCCATCAACTTACGTTCGCGGGGTCGTTGACCTAGCCACAGTTAGCCATCATTCCATCATTCCATCATCCCATCATCTCCCCGTCTCGGAGATAAAGCAAGGACCAAGCTCACCTTGTCGAAGCCCTGCAGCAGGGACATGATCCGCCCCTCGACCTCCTCCTTCTGCAGACCACCGCCCGCCGAGTAACTCCTCACGCCCATGACGACGCGGGGCGCCGCGACGCGCGCGACGACCGACGGCCTCATCGCGACGGAGCTCGCGAATCTCCTCGCGGGGAGGGCGATGACGGGGCGGGCCGCGACCTGGGCGGTGCGGACGAAAGCGGTGCGGAGCATCTTGGGCGGTGGTGTTTCCGGGGGGTGGGATTGGGTTTCGTTTCGGGGGGGGAGGGAGGTTGGATTCGGATTTGAGGGGAATTGGTGCTAGATCGGTGTTGACGGGTGACGTTGGAAAGGTGGTGATAAATTTCTCGGGATAGCTTGGGACGGGACAAAGCTCCTTTCCCGAGCGCCCGCCGGGCGGAGTCACGTGAGTGGGTATTGCTGGCAGCTGATGTCATCCGGGGTTGCGTGCCAGGTTATTGGCCGGCGATGCGGATATGGGAACGGAAGCAAAAGAGGCAAATACGGCATTTCGGCTACGGCCAGGTCAAGAGGCACGGAGGACGTTGACAAAGAAAATTGTGGTTCGGCATACTGGCCCGAGTTCTACATAGCATTTTACGGTGCTCCCATCTCTAATGCCTATATGTACATTACACCCCCACAGCCGCCACCCTTTATCGGTAGGGGGCATCAGCCCGGATGGCAGCCGCCAGCTCCGGCTCCCACTTGTCTCCGTTCGAAAGCAGTTTCTCTGCAGCTAGTGTCAGCCAGCCATTCTCAAGGAAGCGTTCAGTAAAGGGAAGGGGGACCCACCCTTGTTGTAGAGGAGCTCCTCCCTGGTCTCGGTGGAGTACTCGGCGTTGGGCGACTCGACGATGGCGTCGACGGGGCACGACTCCTGGCAGAAGCCGCAGTAGATGCACTTGGTCATGTCGATGTCGTAGCGGGTCGTCCGGCGGGAGCCGTCCGCGCGCTCCTCGGCCTCGATCGTGATGGCCTGGGCGGGGCAGACCTGTCCGGCGAGTTAGCTGTTTGCTCTCGTTCCTGCCGGGGATCATCTGGGGCGGTTTCATACAGCTTCGCAGAGCTTGCAAGCGATGCAGCGCTCCTCGCCCGAGGGGTAGCGTCTTAGCGCGTGCTCGCCGCGGAATCTGGGGGAGATGGGACCCTGTGCTAAGTTAGACTCCGTCCAACTCGCCACGTGGTTGCGGTGCCGAACAAACCTTCTCGAAGGGATAGAAAATCGTGTAGCTGTATTCCCGTCAGTGATTCGCCCACACGGACTCCGGGTCGAAGGGGAAGCACGTACGGTGGCCTGAAGAACTGCTCCATCAGCACGTACATGCCGCGCAGCATCTCGGTCATGAGGAAGTAGTTCCCCGCGCGGTCCATCATGCTCTCCTTGTTCTCCCAGTCCTCGGGCTTCTTCACGCGGAAGTTGGAGGGCGGCGGGCCGGCGGGCGTGGCGTAGGCGCGCCTCGCGGGGGCGGCGAAGGCGGCGGGCAGCACTCGGCCCAGCGCCACCCTCGAGGCCGCGAGCGGCAACTGTCTCGTCGTCGCCGGCAGCATGGCGTTTGTGCTGAGCGTCGCGCTCAATCGGTCGTTCCGGTAGGGAGTCAATTGACCGCTGTGCCAATCGGTCGCCTCGGCGGTGATGCGTGTTGTCGTGGGTGAGCGGCGGGTTGAGAGGTAAAATGTTCGGTTGCTCGAGGTTGTCCGAGACGAATGAATGAGCGATTACACAAGGGAATATCAGCGGCTTTGATTGGCTGGCTTGGTGCGGCATCACGTGAGGGTTGCGGGTGGGTCTCGAGGTGGGATCTCTCCGACCAAGACACGAACGACGCCATCGCCATGTCCTTCTTGATGGGCGGCCGATGATACCAGAGAGCAAGCTGGCCTGGACTCACCAGCTGAGATCTGGTCATACATGCACGAGGATAAGACAGTTGTGACCACCCTGGGTATTAATTGCTGACGCGCACGACTGAAACCGTACCACCGCGGTGCTTCCCCTCGCTGGACGGGCTGAAGCTGACAGCACTCTGGCAGGAAATCATCCTGCAAATGAGAAGCCGAGCCAAATAATGTTTACAGGGCGTTTGAGGAACTCGCGTCTTTGTGATTAGTGGCAGCCCGACCAGATTTCATGAGCTTCATCCCCCTTGCCGAGGGCGCGCTCGCAGCCAAACGGCCTTCCAGGGCAAATAACGGAAAGTCCTGGTTCGAGGAGGAACAGCCCAAAGAGGACGGATGTATCGAAACAACCCGGGAGAAGAAATATCACTGTCGGGGGAACTGCCTTATCAAAAGAAGCGTGTGTTCCACTCAGACCTTAGCCGGACAGTTACCTAGCTTTCAGAGGTCCAGAGGGCCATTGTTAACGAAGATTCGACTGCCCGTTTTATGCCAGAATCGTACTCCCCAAGATCCCCTCATGCGCCGCCTTTGAATCATCCCCTTCTCCTCCGGACCCCTGGCCCGAGAACCCAGGTCTCGACATGCGCCATTCCCCAGCCGTGTCCGCCCTGTCAGCTGTCTCTCTCGAGTCTCGTCCATAGTCTTTTACGTGCGCTTAATGTTCGAACACTTGAGAAGGGGTGGGATCTCACTCCCTCTCCCCGACAAAGGCGAAGCGAGACCAACCCGGCACCACCTCACACCCCTGCCATTCCAGCCTGCACGAACGGAACGATCCAGGGAGAATTGAGAACCAATTTCCAAGCATGGGGGCGTACAAGACTTATACCAGGACGTCACTGATTCCCTTTATCTCTATCTTGCTGAGAGAACGTATAACACCGCAATACCCTAACTCAGCTACCTATAGCAATACGCCCACAATGCCGCCGCAATCACACCAGCGAACGCCTCTCCCACGAGTACGCCCTCTCAAGCTCCCCCGCCATCCCAGCCACCAACGGCTCATAGAGGGCCCGCACCCCGGCCTCCCACTCCCAGAACGACGTCGCCGACTCCCCATCGACAATCTCCCCCCTCGCAAGCATCGTCCTCAGCGGGCCTACATACAACCACTCGTGGTCCGACCGACAGACCAAGTCCTTCCTCCCATCCTCCGTCTTGTTCCCCTCCACCTTGATCACGTTCTCGAGACAGCTCTCGCAGAGCGAGTCCAGGCTCTTGATGCAGATGACGACTGTCTCCGTGTCGGTTATGGTGTTCAGACACTGGATGCACACGTGCGGATGCGCCCTCGCGAACGGCAGGAACGGCTCGGTGATCCTGCTGCTCTGGCTAGGCCGCAGGCTGATCGGCGAGCTCGCCGGCCGCGCCAGGTCGTCCACGGGCCGCCGCATCGACCGATACAGCGGCCCCGCATTCTCCACGTCCCCAATCGCCACGAGCGAGCGCGAGAGGTTCTCCAGCGCGTGCGGGTCGTTCTGTGGCTCATCATCACTAAGGATGTCCAGACTCTCGACGATAATGGCCGAGAGGAGGGCCCGCGCCTCGTCTGTCTTCCCCCGCTGAGAGTAGAGCAGGCCGAGGTACAGCGACGCGTCGTTGACATCGATGCCGTCGAGCCGCTGAGGCATATCCTTGCGCCGTCGTGTATTGATCTGGTACTCCTGGAGCTCCCGGAGCTTGTCGAAGTAGGTGTCCGCCTCGGGAGACGTGACGCCTGCCGTGACCATCATTTGCTTGTACACGAGCGCGCGGCTGCGCAGTGATAGCGTGTGCAGCGTCCTCACGAGGACGCTTCCTCGGGGGTGGCCCCCGATCTGGGAGATTTCCTCGTGGATCTCAATCGCAGCGTTGTAATCGCGTGAGAAGAACTTGAGACTGGCCAGTGACAACCTCAGATTCAGCTGCGTCGCCGTATCCTGGCGGGAAGTGGCGACAGCAATGGCGGCCCTATATCGTTTTGCCATGGAACCAACCTTGCGTCTGATGCATGCCGTTTTGGGGATCACCCATTCCAAATCCGCCGTCCCGGAAGCTTGTTCGATGAGGAAGTCAACGAGCCTGGTCTGGCCCTTGTCCTTCCCCGGTTGTTCGTCCATGTAGTCGAGTAGCTCCATGATAAGCGTGTGCTGGTTGTGAGCGCCCAGCACCTCCAGGTACGCCTCCTCTGGCTCGAACTTCTCCGGGTCGTACGGCATCGAAATCGCCCTCTGGTAGTATTTCAGGGATTCACTTATCCGACCCAACTTGTTGTAGCATTTGCCAATTTGCAGCCGATTCGTGTAGAGCCTCCACTTGCTGAAGTCTTTCTCGCGGGGCGTCTTGAACCGGCCCTCGGCGATAAGTCTCTCCTCGAGTGTCTCGCACATGAGATGCTTGACGAGCGCACGGTCGTACTGTTTGTTAATCATGTAGCAATACGCAATGCGGCCGCAGGTCTCAACCATGTCTCCATCCAGGGGCAGCGCTTCGTCAAAATGTTTGAGAGCCTCGTCGTGCAGTCCCAGATTCAAGTACGTGCTTCCAACGCGGCGGAGCCAGTGGCCCGACTTGGGGATATCGGACCACTTGAGTGCCCTGCGCATACGCACCCTTGGAGGGATAGAAGTCCACTGACTGTCCGAATCACACCAGGTATGGCCGTCCTGGATGTACGCAACACTGTGGATAATCTCGAAGCATGTCATCGTGGGGATGTAGGAATCGAATTCGGGATCCAGCCAGGCTCGGGCATAGAGTCGGCCGATAGGCTCTACCAGGCCGCCGGCTTCCGACGCCGCTTTCACGGCCCAGCCACGCGATTTCTCGTCCAATCCGCTGAGGACGTCTGGGTCGGTCATCCATTGCTGAAGGGCGTCCATGTTACGGTCGGTAAACAGCTTGAGACTTTCCTCCTCTTGTGTCCACGGTAGAATGTGCCTCGGGCTTGTCAGAAGCATATATAGGCAGCGGCCGATGTACTTCTTGTCCTCGGGCGAAATCTTGGACTTGTCCACGTATGTTAAGTGTTCTTGCCAGTACCAAGTGGCATACTGCCACATCGGCCCGTTCTTGGGACTTCGTCGGAAAGACTTGGGATCGAGCAGAATGCGAAGACACGTCTTGAGAACATGCAGCCTTGCCTTGGTGAGATCGAAACCGACTGCTGGCCCGGATTTGGCCCTGACACCAGTAGATATGTCGTCTCGCAGGAACTCGGAGATGGACGCGTGGTAGAACATGACGGATGTTGTCTTCTTGTTCGAGTTGAACTCTACACCCACGGGCGGTCCAAAGACGTCTGGACTGTTCTGGCCGCGATCGGGAGATCGGGAGCTTGACGGTGATCGAGAGTTGCTGCGGGAAGAGGCGTCGTGGGCCGGGTTCAGGTCGGCGTGGCGCTGGTAGAGATCGGCCGTGGTGAGCCCATCATCTCGCGTGAGGACGAAAAAGCACGAGTATTGATTCCGAAGCGTCTCTTCCAGGTTGAAAGCCTCATCCCCAAACCTGAGTTCCAGGATAGTCTCAATCTGCTCCAGGGTGAGCGTCTGCTCAGCGCATGTAACCCACATCAAGGCCTCGTTCAGGTCGGCGGCGTGGGCCTCCGAAAGGGTGGCAGATAGCTGCTCCATTACCCTGCGAAGCATGCCGTTGATTTCCCTCGGGTACTCGCTCAGGCTTTCCAGGATCATCCGCGGGTGCGTCTTTCGGTTGATTTCAGACACCATAAAACGAGCAAGGATGAAAAGGCCGTCGACCTGTTTGATCATCCGCTGAGCAACTTCTTCTTTGAACTGAGGGCTGGAACGCCTCAGAACCCTTGAACGGCGAAGCTCGTCAATGATGTAGGCGCGAACGTCCGGCGCTATGCTTTCGGGCGTGATGTGGATGGTCCGCATCGACTTGCCCGTGCCGTCTTCGTCAAGAAACATGGAAACCGTCTCAGACATGACGTTCCGACCTACAAGAGCCACCTGAATCCTGGTAGACCGATAGCGACTAGGACTTTCGGAGAGAAGATCGAGGAGCTCCTCCATTTCTGACTGCTCGGCCTCGTCGACACCGTCTAAAAGAAGGTAAATGTTCCTCGTGCGCGTGTCGGCGGTGCATGGTGTGTTGAGGAGCGCTCGGGAAGCGCTGGGGATTGTCTTGATGTCATTGCGCGACCCCAATTTCCGGAGAAGCTCGTTGCCGTAAAAGGCATCGTCCTCGCTGAGCTGGTACGCAATGTCCCGGAGGGCCTGGTTCACGGACCTTGTCTCGGGGTTATTTTCGCGGAAGAAGAAGTAAGCGAGCGAGTGCAGCGAGGTGTCTCCGGGTTCGGACAGGAGGTCTCCGATCCAGGATACCAATTTGGACGCCAGGTAGGATTTCCCCGTGCCTAAAAAATGTCAGGACCGGCGATAGATCGATAGGGGAGGTCTATGGACGACGGGGCTTACCTGGGTTCCCGCAAATCCAGATGAACGGAAAATCGCCAGCTACCCAGGACTTGAAAGCTGGATCTTCCACAAGCCAGTCACCCGTCCCCGGGGTGCGCGAGCTATTTAGCGAGTCGAAGCGGTCGGCTGGGTATACCGAAGGCTCCAGGATGCTCTTGAGCTTTTGGCGGTTGGAAAGCGCAGTACGCTCTCTCGTCTCGGTGCGCAGACTTTCCACCTCCTCGGCCAAGTGATGCTGGAGAGAAATACTCCGTTTGATGGAGGCCAGTGTCTCTGCCATAACAAGACCTTCCTCACCCCGCGTTAAGCTCTCGAGCTTTGCAAGTGCTTCCGGAACCTTGCTATCCCTAAGGAAGACCCTGCGGAAGTACGCCTTGACACGGCCCCGGTTGACCTCCTCAGTGGCGATAAGCAGCGTCTCGAACAGAGCGGCAAGGATGCGCACGACCCGCTCTCGCAGCTGTGGTGACATCTCCTCCTTGATGTAGAACTCTAAGCGGATGGTGAAGTCCTGCGTATGGAAGTGAGTAACCCTGGTCGGCCCAAGAAAGCAATAACCTTTGAATTTGAGCAGGGGAATCTTACCTGGAGGCGGGTGAATAAATCGATTATGGCATCGTACATGTCGGAGACATCGTTCGCGGCGCTCACCAAGTACATCACCGCGGTGAAGATACTCTGTGCCGGGGGAAACACCTCTTCAGCGGCCCCCGCGGCAACTCCTCCGATGATCTCGACAGGCTTGATAAGGTTGCCGACGACATCGAGGAGGCGCCGCTCGCGGTTCCTAAAGTTGGAGAACTGCTCATTCTGGTCGCGTATTAACCGGAGGAGCGCGTTGGAGGAGGTAATGGGCGGTGACAGGAAATCCTTCTGGCCCTCGTCGGCCGAAGCGAGGTACTCCTTGTGAGCTTCCTCGACAAGCGACGAGAACCGCCGCTCTATCTCGCCCCGGCGATCGGCGAGGGTGTCCATTTCGCCGGACGGTGCACGCTAAACCCCAGATTAGATGGCTGGATAGAATATCGTCTCAGAATAAAGAATTTGAGGGGGGGAAATGGAGCAGAAAAGAGAGGATTCGGGGCCAAATCGGAGACCCCTGCTGCAGGCCCGCATGAAGCAGCGCTAAAGCTCTTTTAAGCATGCACGGAACTCGAGAAGATCACAGGCGGGCAGAGCCCTGGTTCGCTGGGCCCAGGCAACCAGGATTTGCTCGCAAGGCTGAGGCGGGGTTGGCGCAGGAGTCTCGACTTTTGGAGCAGATCTCGCCTCAGTGTCGGGCGCTGCATGTCGGGCGTTCTGGAGCCCCAGCGGCCTGGAGTCAGGATACGGCGCTGCATGCGCGCCATTTGATGCTGCAACATACAAGTAGCGTCAGGAGCCGGCAGTGCAGGCCTAAAATTGGAAGCCACAAGGACCGAGTCCCTGACCGTTGGCCCTGCCGCTCGCCTTCCGTTTCGGCTCCCGCCAATGCGAGGTTACATCACGGGCGGCGGCTTATGGCGGTGGCAGGGTCATCGGGAATAGGCAGCGGTATGAGGAGTGCGGAGCCTCAATGTGTCATACGGGTCACGGGCGCAGCGGATCGCCACTTCCTCAGGTCTTGCGGATGAGGCAAGTGAGAGTGTGTTCGATGGTTTGGGCAGGTCTGACCGGCGATCACGGATGGCAAGTGAAGGCGCGGTCGTAGGCGGTGCGGAAGGCGCGGCCCGCGAAAAAAAATGACAGCGGCTGAGCTGGCCATCTTGTAATACCACGCGGGGTTGGGAAGGCGGTTGGGAGTGAGGGGCAAGGGCGTTTTTAGCTCCGCCCATTCCCGTCCATGTTAGCCCGGAAGGGTTAAGCTGACAGCGAGTATTTCAGGCTACGATATATGCCCCAAAGGGGGCAAGTATTCGGGAAACAAGATGACTTCATTCGTCTGCTCTGCGGCTTTGATTGCACCCGATAAAACCCGCTCGAAAGGCAACCTTCTGCTGTCCTTGTCCAATGCCCCAGCGCAGGCACCGCCTCCCTTACAGCATGGATGCCTGAGACGCCCGGTCACTTCCAGGCCTCCACCTTCCCATTCATTGCCTATCGAAACCTCCGGGCTTCGCTAACTGCGCTTGGGGCCCCGAGCTTTTACTACGCGCCGACCTCGGCGCCTGCGTCGCTGCCAACGTCGGCCCGCTGAGCCCTGACGCATTCGATCGCCGTCAACTCCCCCCACGAGCCGACTCCATCACCTATTGCGTTGATTTTAAGGCCTGCCTTGGCCGTGATCCATTCCAAATCGTCCCGCGTCCTCGCCTTGCCCCCAATGGCCAGCATAACAATGTCCGTGGAGGCTGCTGGCGCGGAAGGGGGGTTGCCCTTGATCTCATCCACAATGAGAAGCCGGCTGTCGTCATGCATTGCATCGGCGAGGATGCGCAGGATGTTGAGGGCAATGGTGTCACTGTAATTGTGGAGACACCTTCTAATCCAGTATGCCATGGCTCCTGGGAAATCGTCAGCACATTGCTTGTATTCACGTTTGGCAACTGCTCGGGGTGAGATCATGCCGACCTTTGACGGGCTGCTCAGTGGTAAAGTCGATGGCCATCTTCTCAACCGGGCTCAACGCTTCGTCGTTCACATCTTCAACAACCTTGATGACTTCATCCCGGTCTTGCAGAACACAGCGGCTTGGTGGGAGATCGGGGTACTCTTGAAGAATGGCAGCCAGTGAATGGCCCTTGCCACCGCCGACATCAACCAGGACGGTTCGCTTTGGCTCTGCCCGTGCCTTCTCCGCGAGCCGTCCAAAGTTGTACGTACCCTTCGTTGGAAAATATCTCTCGGCCTGTTCCATGCCCCCGAAGAAACGTTTTAGCCGAGAAGGATCTGACGCGATGAGTTCGTAGTGGCCCATCTCGGGGTGGCCGTACGCGAACGTGCTAAGTACGGGGGCTAGGCCCTCTGGCTCCTTGCGGCCGTACTTCTCGAAGAACGCCGGGGCGTGCGTAAGAGACAGAGAGCCGTACGAGCTACGCAGGTCAGCACCGGCTAGAGATCTCATAGCGTCCGTACTCACGAAATCTCGTACATGGCCCCAGCGGGATCATCACGAGTAAATATCAGGGACATCGCCGTGTGAGAGATCTGGTCTGACCCGACCTGCTTCAGAACACCTGTCGCCACTAGGATACCGGAAAGTCGCCCTGGTGCACGGTTAGGCACGAACGATCGGCTTATAAGAGCCCCTGAGAAGGACACCTACTGATCAAAGACACCTCAGCCTCGACCTCCTTGGCGAGGTCCCCGTAGGATATGGTCCCCTGCAGCGGGATCTTATCGAACACCTTCCACAGGTAAAACAATCGGATGGCCCCGGTCTGAGTTATGTTGACCATGGCGTCCCTCCACTGTCCCGCGGGGTCCCTTGCGGCGAGTAGGAGCCTGTTTGTGCTCGAGATTATGTTCTCACGGCGCGTCTTGTGGGCAAGGGTCTCGTCCTGTTTGGAGGCCAGGAAGTGTGTGACCGACGCGACGACCTCGACAAGGGCGCTCCGGAGCTCAATCAAAGGGTCTGGACCAGTTTTGGTCGGCTCCCCATTGAAGGTACCATTGCTATCCTGGGAGACGGCCATGCTGCTGAGTGTCTTGCTGCGAGATGACTCCCGGACTTAGCATTCCGTCCAGAACAGAGGTTAGGGAGCCTTTTAAGCCGGGAATGCAGAGAACAATGTTCTCTCTTACCCAATCTACGAAGTTGGCTGTTCAGAGTTCTCCCATATGCTCTCCTTGCAGCTTATCTGTCATGTGGTAGCTCTGGAATGTGACGGATTGCAGGTCTGTGAGGCAATTGGTCAGTGTGCGGCACAGCTCCATCAACAGACGATGCCAACGAGCATTCCAACTTGAACTTCAGCTTCCTCTGGATCCCGAAATAGTTTAGTCAGTGACATAACAAACACCGGGAAAGTCGGTGAAGCTCGCGAGTTCGCTTCTGTCCTCCTCCCTTGCATCGAGGTGCGTCCGTGTTGGCTCACCTAGATCGCTGCCAAGACAGATCTACCTACAGCAGCTGTGATAATAGCTAGCTCTGTATCCCTGAATAAGCTTGTAAATGCATGTCTGTGATATAGAATACACAGCTGGGATACTGGGCAGATAGAACGGGCATCAACCCCTCATATAAGTTGCTTAAACAGAGGCGGTGAGGAGTTAATAGCCCCTTATTCAGATACTACTGCATGCCTTTTCGCTTCACGGGCTGAAAACGTCGAAGACGTCTGTGGCACCGGCGCCCTCCACGATGCCCCCTCCCGGGATGTAGATACGGCCATCCACCGCCGCAGCGGAGGTCCCGTGTCTCGGCAAGTCCATCGGTTCGAGAACCTCCCACTCATCCGTCTCAGTATCATACACTTCAACATCATCAAACACCCCATCAGTTCCCTCTTCAAGATTCCCCTCGCCCCCAAAAGCGTATATCTTTGTCCCAATCGCCGCCACTGAAAGCCCGCCCCTCGCCGTGGGCATCACCGCCTCGCTGGTTGTCCACCCGCCCTCCAGGTCTTCTAGATCAAGGATGAATACCGTGTCTCTCACGTTATGCAGCCCCTTGTCTCTTCCGCCAATAACGTAGAACTTGCCCTCAATTACCGCGCCGCCGCCATGATCTCGGGGAGCTGGGATGTGCCTCGCTTCCTCGGGCACCTCGAGCCACTCGCCCGACTCGAGGTCGAAGATGCTGACGTCGTCCACACTCTCCCCTGCGCCTCCCGGAATTCCTCCCGCCAGATAGACCCTGTCTTCGTGTACCATCGTAATTGCGCTTCCCCTTTCGCTACCCTCGGGGATCGGCTCCAGCTCCTCCCATTCGTCCACCTCTGGGTCATACCGAAAGGTATCCCGGACGGGTGGCCAATCGCTCTCGCCACCCAAGCCTCCGAAAACATAGACATTCTCTCCATACGCGACCACATTGGGGTGGTTCAAGGGGACTGGCAGTGGAGCAACCTGCCTCCAGGTGTCGCCTAGGATGTCGTATAAAAGCACATTGTCTGTCGTAACGTCGCCCTCAACAAGCCCGCCCACGACAGCGAGGAGCGAGTCGTTGATGGCGACGGTGGTATGCTCTTGCAGGGTTCCGCCGACGGGCACGGGCGACAGGGTAGTCCAGGTGCTCTGGGAGGAGGCGGGCAGAGCAATCGCGAGAAGGGCGGGTAGGAGTGTCTTGAAGGCCATAATTTGTGAGTTCCCTCTCCTTGTGAGCGTTTAAAGTGGGAATCTGTGCAAAATGAGAGGGGATCAGGAGTGGTGCTCTTTGGTCTTATGGACGGGAAGAATGGTTATGGTCATAGCCAGGTATATCTCCCCCAGATATTACCCCCGACCGAGCTGGGGGCGGGTCCGGCATTTGTCCCGGGATATTTACCAGATTGGTTCCTACACAAGATCCATGTTACAATTTTACAGCCTCTACACGTCATTACACATGCGTACCATATCTCAGGCACGTAGGAATTCCCAAATCGGATCACGTTTTGCAGGATGGTCATGTAGACCGAGCCTTTGCGATAGAACGGTAAGAACCGGTGTGACGAAGACATAATTGTATTTTCCGAGTCCTAAACCACGTGGAGGGAAATACAGAGTAGAAACCATTCATTCATATGCGTGCCTTCTATCTATAGGCTTATACCACCAACTCCTCCCCCATCTCACCCAATCCATATTCTCCGCCGGATGGGTGTCGGTTATGGTTAGGAGTGATACTCCGTAAGGTATTCCCACACCATCTTGGCCCAGAACAGCACTCCAACCGCACCGGTGGCATACATCGCAAATGTTCCGGCGGCATAGATTACCACCTTCCCGGTGGACCATCCGGGCCCCGCCGACCCTGCCGCGGCCGCCAAGTGGGTGCCGCACCGATGACAGAAGGTAGCGTTGCATCCTGCTAGAACCCTGTCATTGGGATCATCCCGGTAGGCCTCCACGACGCCCAGTGGTCCATCTCCACTCCCGCTCTCGAGATCCAGCTCCGAGCAGCTGCGGCTTGATGTGGACCGGGGCAGGATGGACCGGCGGCCGAGACCAAGGAATTGCGTGCCAAGGGGTGGAGGGCGAGGAGACCTGGGAGTCAGAATGTTCGGCACTGCGTAGCAGCTCGGCTGCGAATCCACCCACCGCTGGACCCTCTCTTGCTGTTCAGAAGTGAGAAGATCCTCCAGAGCGTCAAACGGCTCATCTGTCTCGTCTCCATCCTCACACTTTGAGGATGGAGGCAGGAAGAACTTTGTCGTGCCCGGCAGGTTAACTCCCTGAGAAGGCCCTGCACAGGGCTCCTCGTCGACCTCCTTTTCCACCCCAAGCTTTAACGGCGCGGGGCGGTGTCCCTTCCTATTCCATGAGAAATATTTTTCTACGGGGCTTTCCGGAGGGCTTGGTTGCTGAGGGTTCTGGCCTTCCATGTTCTCGAGGCTGGTTTGTTCTCTTGGTGACCTAGATGGGTAATGCTGCGAGCCGGACTGGAGCAGAACAAGTTGAAGGGCAGCAGGTGGTCGTATAAAACTCGATCTTATAGAAACAGAGACTTGGTGCTTGGCTAGATGTAGGAGAAAGTTTATGGGCGCACAGATTCAGCAGGAGTGTTGTCGATGCCTGTTTAATAGGAAGTGAGAACAACAAGGCGGTCGTGAGAAGCAGCACAATACAGCATACTGAGATGACAGAGGCGCTGGATACCAACTTCTTTCCTGGTAACAAAGCATAGATACTACACCGCAAAGATAAAATCACTAATTGTGTCTTGACAAAAAATCGTTGTACAACATGTTAGATAGCTGTGTATGGAACCCCCATCTTTTCCCTTTACTGTGTACATGAGGTGCCTTTGTTTGGGGCCACAATCAAATATGGGATAGTTATCTTCTGCAACACTACACCCTTTAGTGTATACGAGGAGTGGGCTGGTCATCCAAGGTGGCTGAACAGTTGGCGATGCAGTTGTTTACCTCGAAAGAAGCTTCAACCCTATGTTCTGCTTCCTCTAGCCCTTGGTTTTATAACTTCTCCTGATATCCCATACAAGTTCTTTCGGCAGTAAGGTCAAGTTAAGAGTTTACGCTGTTGTCCTGGCATAGAGCCCTGGTTTACAAGGTGTGTCTGTGTACGGCTCTCTTGTCTCGACCCCAGAGCCTTTGTCCGTCGGATCAGAGGTAATAGTTGAATACTTCAAGAATTTCGCCTGTTCTTTGGGGAGATAAGAGGCAGCTCTCTAACAGCGGGTATATATTAAGCATTCGTCTCCTTCGATATTTCCATACCCTCCATACTCTCCATCCACACACACAAAACTCACTCACATCTTCTGTCGAACTTTCTCGCCTACATCTACTTACATATCCTTCCAAACCTTCACACTTCCATCTTCCAACACAAAACCACCCACAAGATGGGATCCCGCTCCATGGATCCTATCGAGGAGATGAGGATGCACGGCAGGATGACTGCCACTCGTCCTCCCAGCCCCCTCAGCATGGACACGGACGATATCGAGTCAATGCTGAAGGCATCACAGCGATCTGACGGGAATGGGCTTCGCGTCAAATACATGGAGGACTGGGCGGAGAAGGCGACGAAGATTTTGGGCCGCCTCTCAGGGGCAACCCACAGCCTTGAAATGAGGATGAGCGGTGAGGGTGGGCACCTCGACGCCATCGCGCAGCAGGAGTGCCTGGAGCAAATCCGGGAGGCCATAGCAAAGGGCGAGATGGACCACGACGAGCTAACGGTGCAAACCTTGGCGCACATGGATCACCTGGCCGGGCGATTGGAGGTCTTGGAAGAGGAGGCTGGCGAGTGCCAGGCCAGACTCCTCTGCAGGTGCAGCCTTCCCCCGGAGTCAAAGGATCAGGAGTTCGGCCTGGAGGAAGTCCTCGAAAAAGGCCAGACGATCCGAGGGTACCTGTCGGACCACATGCGGCGGGTCGCGGCCGCGAACCCGGAGGCTCAGGCTTCTTTTCCCGCGAATGCAGAACGGCTGGCGATGCGGCATGCGCATAAAGATCTGGGGCGCATCTTCCAGTACTTCATCGAAGTCCCTCCCGCTACTGTGAAGGGCTTCACTGAGAAGTGGGTTGCGATGTGGGGGTCGGAGTTGTTCCGGGAGGTCCTGAATGGGGCGCTGGCAGTGCGCAAAAATCAAGCAAAAGACAAGATAAGGACGAAAAAGGTCCGCCACGACAAGAAGTGGCGGAAGATGTTTAAGGGGGGCGCGGAGCCAAAGCTCCCAGACACCGCTTCTCGTCCCATTCTCCAGACCTTCCGGTCTTGGGCAAGCGGCCGGATCTAGGTCGAGAAGCCCCCCTTTCTATGTTGTTCGTTTTTGCTTTCGTCGACTCTCCACTCTATTGGTCGCCTCTAAAAGTTTAGTTTTGTTTTTATTTCCAGGATCTACAGGAAGATGCAAAGGGGGAGGTGTAAGTGCAGTTCCTCTCGATTTCTTCTGAGCTTAGACAAGTGTCTGGAGAGGACGTGGAGATAGCAGAACTGGACTGCTCAGTTTCCCGTCTTTCTCACACAAGTGTGTTGCTCTTGTAGACGGCCAAGTGGCCGTCGCATTTAATGTAAGGAAATTTTCTATCAATTTACATCCCGTACCTATGACATGTATGTAAGCGTAAACCAGGGCCCAGGATCCAGGGACGACCGAGGTCTTGGGAGGAGACGCCGGTGTGAGCCCCGTACGCCGGCGATGAGCCCCGCAGACCCGCAGTTCTCTCCGGTTCGGATCCGGGGCCGGGATCGGTGGCCAGCTTCCGATCGGAAACCCACACCGTTGATCACCCCACCGGACAGGGGAGAAAAGTGACCAGTGTTAAGATGCGCCTCTATTTGTTTTTCCCACATCAGGCCTGAGGTCTGCGGAAAGCGGAATAAGCTTAAATGGAGAGCCAGCAGGTTCGAAGAATCGCACCCATACATTCGTCAAGTAAATGCCGCGGGCCGAGGGTAGACGTTGTTCTGGTGATGCTCTTGAATGGCCCCGGCAGCGTAGCGACGAAAAACGGACTTCCAGGGGTAGGTAGGGACTGAAAAGGGCCCCAAGGCTAGTGCGAACCAATCCTGGACTATTTGCTGGTTCCCGCAAAAATGTAGGCTCGTCGGCCAAGTCGGCAAAAAGAACTGAGAAGCTCCCATACCCGGGATCGAACCGGGGTCTAGGCCTCGCATCGTGAGAGTGAGAGGGCCCCATGCTGACCACTACACCATATGGGAATTTTCTGGTGGCAGGGGGACATGGTCCATGGAGCATGAGGGATCTGTTTGAACGCCCCTCGCACCTTCCTGTGCCTGCTCTGGGTGATATGGCGTGCTAAGGAAGGAGCAAGCCTCTGCAGAGGCCAAGCCACACAACTCCTTTGAGCCCACTACTGAACAAAGAGTAATGCATCTTTAGCTGTGCAAACATCAATCTATTCGTTTCAAGAATCCCCGCCATCCTGCCAGCTACCTCCAGGACCTCCTCCCCGGCTCTGTCCTCAGTGCCTCCTCGTCCTCCGCCGTATCCCTCCGACTCGAGTACACCGCAAACTCGATGTCCCTGCGTATCCCGGCTCCGGGTTTCCTGGGGAACCCGTCCATCTCGTATGACGGCGGAGACGCGATAGCCCCGCTGCTCTTGCTCGAGTCCGCGTCGAATTCGTCGACCTCGTTCCCGCTGCGGAGGTAGCCCGACTTGCTGAGTGAGTGCGGCGTTCGCGCGGAGCTGGGGCCCGTCGGCCCCGAGCGCCCGGTGCTGTCGAGGCTTGTGCGGAGGCCGAGGTGGAAGGCTGCGAGCCGGACGAGGGGTTGGAGGGCGGGGAAGCAGGCTACCCAGAGCCCGACGTGCCCTTCGAGGTCTGTCCAGAAGGCGATGGATGCCATTTTGAAGGTCCTGTGATATGGGTTAGCTGTGGCGTCCGGGTCAGAGTACGCGTTGGAAAGGAGGCGGCCCGTACGTGTTGTCGGCAAAGTCTGTCCGCACCATGATGGCCAATCGCACGATGCCTGTGATCGCGGCGAAGAGGCCGACGCAGAATATGAGGATCACACGGACCATCTTGGCTGAAAAGATCATCTTGGACTGCACGACCCAGATGGGGAGGGCGAACAGCGCGACGTCAGCAGCGATGCCGGCCGCCGCGTGGGTCCACATCATGATGGCCTCGTCGTCCTTGGACATGCATTCGCCGCTTCCTGTTCCCGGGGGTAGCCAGAGGTCCCTTTAGCCACAGGTTAGTATTGATTTTGTCCGTGATCGCGCGAAACGGGGTATCGGCCACCATACTTGATGTTCTTGCATTCTAGGAGGCGGACGAGGAAGCAGGATATCGTCTGGCAGCAGATGAAAACGGCGACTCCGTACACAAGACGCTTGTAAAGCTCTGTGAAAGGTTAGCCGGTTGCCAGCGGGTGGCGGGAAGACGGTCTTACTGTCGCTGCTCATGCGCAGGAGGAAAGCCACGATGGCCAGCCTCGTGATTCCCACAGCCCAGAAGTATATGAGGTGCTGCGTCGTGAGTGCCTGTCCCAACAACAGATTAACATCATCTCCCTGACCTAATCTTCCAAAGCGTGGTGCCCCCTACCGAGAAGAATTTTGGGATGAAGAATGGCGGCACATGCTCCATTTGGGCTCCGGAGCCAAAACCGACCGCTCGAATCTCCATGGCCGAGAAGGACACCAGAACGCCGTACGCGAGAACCCCCACGACGTCGTCCAGCCCCAGCGCCTTCACGAGGAACGCCCGCGTCCCAAGGCGGAGGAGGATGAAAACCGTCGAGAAGACAATCAGCGTGACGTTCAGGTTCCACTGCAGGTATCCCTGCCACCCCGGCGTTTCGCTGAACTTGAACCCTTCCGGCGGCGGCGGTGGAGGTCCTGGAGGGGGCCCCGCGGCCCCTCCCATGGGGTACTGAGGCGCTGCCGATGACATTGTTCGCGGTGGGAAGTATCGAAGTTTGGCGGCGTGCTCGGCTCTAGCGGAGGAGGTGGACAGTGGGTAGCGGCTAGGACCCGTCGAGTTTAGGGATCTGGGTATCAAGGGGGCATTATATGACACTCGGGTGGAAAAAACTGATCCAGTGGCACGAAGTCTTGCGCTTTGGCGCGGGCTGGAAATGTGCATGAAGAGCACTGAAGGCCGCCCGTCTCTTCGTCCAGGCGAACCGGTTTCCTCCTCCGCTCTCAAGCCATCTGTGGAGAGGAGGCCCGAGGTTCGCGCGGCCTGCCGCCTGTGGAAAGGGATCAACCCTGCAGGGATCCACCCGAGGTTGAGCAGTTCGGTGTCGATGGCCCGATACGAGGCAAGACACGACCGGAAAGGCCCTTACATCTGGGCTGAAGGATGGGCTATGTACGGGGAGGTCACACGCGGCGTGGGGGCAGTGGATGTATACCGGGAGTTACCGCAGACATGCGCCAGGGGTGCAGAAGGGCGGGAGGGTTGGCCTCGATCCTTCCATGCTTGTTCGCTCTGACTTGGCCGCATATTATTGTTGCGGTTTCACTTCTGGTGCGCCATCGGCAAGTGGGGGAGGGTGGCTTTTGCAGCTGCCGCGGTGCAGTGAGTGGCTTGACTCAGTCCCTCGGCATTATCGCCAGAAACATACTAATACTCGGCAGTGGCGCCTGGTTTGTTCAAGGTCCATTTCCTCAGCACCTCGTCTTGCCAATTTCCCGGTCCCTAGCCAGGTCGAGAGAGACCGGGTAAGCTCCTACGGGGACGGAGCTGAGCTCGCCTATGGTGCCCACCCGTGCTGGGGTATCAGACTGGATGAAAAGATGGTGACCATGGTACGAGGAAAAGGTCAAACGGCGACTGTTAGATCGAGGGCCGGGGAGGTGACTCGCACCCAGGTTGTGGTCAAGCCCACGTGCGGATGTCCCAGTCGACAAGGGACTTGATCGTTGCGACGCTTGCCACGAGGAAGATGTGAAGGCCTTCGAGGGAAAAGGCGAAGATCGTCGGACGCTCTGGCGGGGGAGACTGGGGGAGCAAGGTATTGCCCTGTCGAGTGCGAGGGCACCGGTGGCCTGCAGGGGCCCAGGCGTGCAAGGATTGAAAAAAGGAGAATATCCTTTCCTAATTCGCATGAGCAGGGTTCGGCAACTTTTCTCCGGCGCTCCCTGTCCTCTGTTTGCGGGGCAAATCCGGGCCGCGAGAGCCAGATTCCCCTGCTAAAGACTTCAGCACGGGCCCTGTTAACGCGGGGGACTTGGAAATGCAAGGCCGTAATAAGGACACTGGGGGACTGGGTGAGAGGAAGCTGAAGCTGGGGAAATTCGGAATCTAGCCGGACCTTGGAGGAAAAAAGTGGAGGGGATGAGAGTGGAAAAGGGCAAAAAAATTGATCTCCCGAACCTGAATCGAACAGGTGACTTTTCGATATTACTTTGCAGTTACAGTCGAACGCCATGAACCAACTAGACCATCGGGAGTTTTGTTGTCGAACCGACCAGATCAACTTGCTTATGAGTCAATCTCGCACTCCTCGGCCACAATACGTAAGGGTTATATCGACAAGAGACTCCTTCCCCAGGCTTTCAGGCCCGATTAATTTGCCTGAACGCTGAACTGTGAGCATCTGTCGCCCATTGACTTTATTATTGGAAAGACCAGGTGGTAGCCATGTGACATCACCTGGCCACAGCTGAGCTCGCCGCTCCTTCCCAATTAGGAGATGGGATACAGACTAATTGGCTCGTGCAGGACAAGCCTCTTCCAGTTCGTGGCTTAATTTTGTCGAAGCAACATGGTATTACCGTATGTTGAATAGCGCAGTGCTGCCAGGGAAGAGCAGGGCTTCCCGACGAGCGATGCGACGGCGATCCCTGCGCGAACAAGATCCGCAATTGATCTGCGCAGGGGCCTCGTCTTGTTCTCGCCTTCCTTCCGCCCTTGGCCAAACTTCGACGCTTCTTTGCTTCTTGGCACGGACGGCTGACGGCAGCGAAAGTGACTAAAACGGCCAGGATCATCGCCATCGAGGTCCCTGCGGCGTGGGCGCTTTGCGGGGCGTGGATCATGATTGTCCCGTTCCTGCGGAGTCCAGATGGCAGTCTCGCGCGCAAACCCCAACATTCCCGCGTCATTCCGTCCCGTCGCCGGCCCGAGAGCGCATCGATAAACTGAGGAGCCCGTTCTTCTTCATACCCCTACTAAGAGCTTGCAAAGGAGAACCCGACATGGAGGAGGGCTTTTTTGTGACCTGCGTGAGCTGGACATGGCGCGAAGGAACAACCCCACCATATCTATTATTACATTGATGTCCGAGGAATGCTTATTGGGCGGCTTCAGGAACCCTGCAGGGTCCTCAACCCACTGCGGAAAATCCCCCGCGTCTGGAGCGCGCACACCTGACGACGCCGAGGCCCACCGCGGCCGCGGCCCCTGCAATCTCCCTCCTCCTTCCTGTCCGGTCTGGGGATTAGCAGCGTTTCTTTCGCCTCGTGGACCCGCGGGGAATGGAGACGAGGGGCCGGGCGGAGGTCATTCCGAGATCCACCGGCGGTTTTTCTTGTTTTAAGCTTCTACGGTGGCCCCGATTTAGCAGCGTTGCGTCCATCCACAGCCAGGGCCCGCATCGACCCCGTCCACGGACGAGAGGGTATCCGGTTCTGGGAGTGAAGGCGGGGTGGACGAGGTCGTGTTAGTGTGAGGGAAGGGATTGAGTCAGGCCTCGGGCATGGCGGGCCAACCTGCTGTTTTTGGCAAGAGGCGTCAGATAATCTTGCGAGACGGGCTGCTGGCGGAGTCTTGTTCAGGAACCAAGCTTGGACACCTGGGGCGGTCTCCACGCAAGAGCGTCGTACGGACCTCTCGCTGCACACACGAGCCTAGATGGTGGGCTACCGGACCGGCGGAGGGGACGCTCAGAGCACTCGGACTGCTGGTCTGTTTGACGTTGATGTCTCCATACCGGAACTGGTCGCTTGGCCACTAAACCCGTCGAGAGCCTGCACGTCCGGTGCCGCAAATTGACGGCGGGCAGCGGTCAACCCCTGGCCGCCCACTTTCCCGGCGCGGCGCCCGGTGGGGGAGCCACAACCGGGGCCTCCGCCGCTCGCCTCCCTGTTCTCCAAGTCTTCGGCACGCCAATTGCCGCGTGCTTTGACCTCGCGTCGCCCTCTTTATCTGGCTCCGGACGGCTCGCTTTGCATTGCCGAGCCCACCACCACACAGCTCTTCCCGCCATTCGTTTTATTCCCCCCACGGCACTCTTTTCCCCGGTTTCTTTGCGTTCCACGTAAGGGAAAAAGCAGCGGGTGTTGGGTCTCTATAGTCCTGCGAAACACTCCCCTAGAGGCCGACTGAGAGCATCACAGAGTTGAGCTTTCTTTTCTCCGTCCCCCGGTCTTAGCCTCAACCATGCGCGTCTCGTTGATTACCGCCGTGGCGCTTGTGACGGCCTCTGTTGGCGTGTCGTGCTGCACCAAGCCGGCTGTGCGACGCGAGTGGTGAGTTTCTCCTGCACCCTTTCTATCTGCCGGCGCGGGACAAGCTTGGCCGGCCGTGTCAAAGCCAAGAGATCCCGCCTCGCCGCCCCTGATCGTGGCCCGTCTGGAGCACCCTCGACCGCAATTGACACCGCTCAGACGCTTGCTTGCGTGCCAGTATACGTCATTTGTAGACGCGGGAGGGGAACATACCCAAACTAACACGGGCGACAGGCGGACGCTCTCGTCGGAGGAGAAGCAGGCTTACATCGAGGCCGTCAAGTGCCTCCAGGCCTCGCCGTCGCAGCTCGCCGACACGTACCCCGGGTCCGCGAGCCGCTTTGACGACTTCAACGCCGTGCACATCGACCTGACGGAGCTGTACCACTTTACGGGGGCCTTCCTGCCGTGGCATCGGCCCTTTGTCAGGAAGTATGAGACGGAGCTGAAGGACTTGTGCGACTACAAAGGAAGCCAGCCGTAAGTTTCTTGTATATCGGGGTGCTTCCAGGGTTTTTTGACTAACAGGACTTGTTTTGTTTAGGTACTGGGGTGTGTAGATCAGCTTCGCAGCGCCCTTGCTCGCTTAGTTCATGCCTTGCTGACGTTTCTCAGACTGGACCCTCGACGTTGACTCGGAGGACGCCTTCCTCGCGGCACCCGTATTCGACCCCGTCGACGGGTTCGGAGGTTCGTCCCTTGCCTCCGACATGCTACTGAGTGCGCATAACTAACCCAAACAAGGGAATGGCCCCTTCGTCGACACCTCCGGCCTCAACGAGACCAACGTGCCGGTCAAAATCCCTGGCAAGACCGGCGGCGGCTGCGTCGAGGACGGCCCCTTCGTCGACATGACTGTCGTCTTCGGACCCGGCCCCAACCTCGAGGCCAACCCGCGGTGCCTCGCCCGCGACTTTGCGCCCTCCCTCGCGCTCGAGAAGCTCACCGCCGACAAGGTCGACTGGGTCCTCGAGGCCGAGGCCTTCACCGAATTCGACCACCGCTTCCAGGGCGTAGGCATCGACGTCGATGGCATGACGATCCACGCCGGGGGTCACCTCTCCGTGGGGGGCGACATCGGGGACATTGGGAACATGTACTCGTCGCCCGGCGACCCGCTGTTCTACCTCCACCACGCGAACCTCGACCGGCTGTGGGACCAGTGGCAGCGCGTGGACTTTAAGGCGAGGAGGGCGGACATGGGCGGCCCGGACACGATGTTTGCGTTCCCCTGGGACTTCTTTGGGGAGGTTCCGTATGAGAACATCACGCTCGAGACGGAGCTGGAGTATAAGGGGCTAGTGGGGAACGTCAAGATCAGCGAGGTGATGGACATTCACTCGAAGAACTTGTGCGTCGAGTACGAGTAGGGCGTGTCATCCAGGGGAAGCTCAGCCTGCGTTCAGACCTTCAGCACCAGTCAGATCTAGAGTGCATATAGTGCATATAGCGCGTATATAATAGTGCATTTGTTCCATCCATCCGAAACTCATCCTAGTGTGCACGGGGTAGTGCCAGACCTCGGCATGAGCCATGTCCATCTCTGCGATCGGCACAGATAGAAAGAGCGCACGTATGACTAGAAAGAACGGCTTCGATGGAACAAACCCGCCTCCAGTAAATAGGCGTAAGAACGACGGTGAGTGGAGCGGGGGACGGAGATCGGGAGACCAGCAGCATCGAGAGAATGTTTCCAATCTTTATTGTCTGGTGAAACGGAATTACCCCTTCGCCCCTCTCCTCGCTCGACTATCTCACACAATAAAGAAGAAGAAAATAAAAAGTAATGACTATGAGTTCAAGTACTGAACTAAGGTGAAACGAATGTCGGAAAAATATGTTCTTTCGCTCTACTTTCAGACATGTCCCTTCTTCCTTTCCTATCCCGACCACCCTTATCCGCCCTTCTCCTTCCCTCGATTGCCTTAAGGGACCGTGTCGGACGAGTCGGAAGAACGGATAGGAGAGAGACCAGGGAGAGGAACGCCATCCCGGATGCTCGCTTATTGCTTGACGATGGACCCGCCAAGAGGGAGAGCTTGCAGCCCTGTGAAACAGTTAGTGACCTGATCTCTCTGTCAAGTGGACGGGGGCCGGGGAACGTACAGCCGTCGACCTCCTCGGGCGCCTGCTGGGGGATCTTGCAGGCGTTGTACACCTCGGGGGTCTGCGCGGAGAGGCCGGCGCCGGGGCAGTCGTTGTTGAGGTTGCAGCCCTGGTCCATGGCGCGCTGGAGGGTGTCGTCCTTCCAGCCGAAGACGTAGTCACCGTGGGCGGCGGAGCCACTGGTTGAGCGTTAGTCTCCATAGAGGATAGAAGCAGGAAGAAAGGGACTGGTAACATACCCGAGGTCCATGGAGTAGATGAGAGCGTCAGAGCCGTCGGTGGGCCACAGGCTCGGGTCGTTCGTGAACTCGGTGACGTTCCACATGAGCTCGAACATGACCTGGGGGAGCTTGACGGGGTGGCTCTGGGGGCAGTTGCCGCCGCCGGTGGCGCCGCCGAAGCCTCCCTGACTGTACGAGACGTGCGACTGGTGGTCGACGCTGTCGAGGTTCTTGCCGTCCCAGCAGCTGTTTCCCGTCAGTACGGCTCGTCCACCACCTGCATAGCAGTATAGGGGGTTCGCGGGATGCTAGGGGGCAACTCACGTGGGGAAAATGATGGTCTGGCGGATCATCTTGCAGGACTGGTCCTGGGGGATGGCGACGGTGTCGCTGCCGGAGCAGGGCGCGCCGCCAATGAAGGTGTTCTCGTTAGGCGAGGTCCAGCAGCGATGGCAGATGTTGGAGCCGTCGACGTTGGCGTCGCTCGTCTCACCGGCATCACCAGCGATCATGCGGAAGCCCTAGTTGTCCAGGCGTTAGCCCCTTAAGCTGGCCCTTTCGAAAGAGATCCTGCTTCTGGAATCGCCTCCCCCCGTGGAGGGGTAGAGACCCCACAGCCCCCCCCTTCCCTTAAGAAAACGACATCGAACCTACCTTGGCGAAAGCGGTCGTCTGGCCGCTGGGGATGTAGTATACGTCCAGGCCACCGTCGTTGATCAGCTTCCCCTGGGGCCCACCGTTGCCCGTCTGCGGCACGCGCTGGTACGTGCCGTCGGCGGCCTTGAAGAACATGACGGCGGTCCAGTAGTTGGACAGATCCTCGGCGAACGAGCACGACGTGCAGGTCGACTGGGCCGCGAGGTCGTGGCCCTCCGGGTCCATGGTGATGTTGAACGAGTTGCCACCGACGATCTGGTGCAGATGGGGGGTGTAGAGCATGCCCGGGTTCACGATGGGGTCGACACGGTCGACGACCAGCTGCGAGCACGCGAACCGCAGCATGGCCTGGCCGGCAGCGTTCTGCGCCAGCAGGGCGGCGGCGAGGAGGGAGAGCTGCGACTTCATCTTTGCCTCGTTCTCTTTCTCTTGATTCTCGTTGGTATTCGCTGGTGGATTAGGGAGGACGGATTACCAGGATTAGGGAAGGGACGGATTAGGACCAAACTGAACGAACGATGGGTTGGGGAGCGAGATCAAAAGGGAAGAGGGAGTAGAAGCCGGGAGAAGAGCCTGTCATACCATCCTTATACTCTCCCACCGTACCATTTTCCAAGAAGTTTCTTTTTCTTCTCGCCCCGTTCATCCATATATCTCTCGTTCAACCATATAACACCAGGTCCGGGAACCTCACTCCGCACGCCCCCCACATACACACCGGCCCCGTACTCCGCGGACCAAGCTCCCGGCCATGGAGAAGATCGAAGAAAATTAGGTACGGTGTGGCCCCACGGGGTTCCCAACTGCCGAGGGTGTAGAAGATCGCTGCCCGGCTTCAGGCCCTCTGGGCGCAATATAACGATTGGGCAGGAAGAGCCGTACGGCCGTCGAGGTCGAGTTCCTCCCTCCCTTCCGCTTCGAGATAGAATAGCCGGGTGTGCCCGAGGGGAGCCCGATAAATGACCAGCGGGGGGAGGGAAGGTTCCTAGAACGAGAGCCATTTTCAGAATGCTCGACCGCCAACCGCCTGCCCTAGTATTAATCAATATAGACAACGTGGGAAAGGGGCAGCAGCCGAGCGACGTCGTCAAGAGGGCGGCATCCTATTGGGAGGCCGAGTACCGTACCCCGGCCTGCAGCGGAGGCACACACCCCACAATCTTTAATTAAGAGCCGCCATATGTTTACCTCATCCTGCTTCTTCCATACACACGGCGCTCTCCTCTTGGCGCCCTCGCGCGAGTGTTTGGTTGTTGGTACCACATTCAGCCTGCCGGTTAAAACGCCCCCAGCGCGTGATCGGGCTCGCCTACCTGCTGGAGTATATTAAAGAGAAGCTGCTCGACACAATCAGAGGCCTGGAGGCGTTGTATGTAATATCGTGTGTCTTCAGTCTAATATTTGGTCGCCCCCCTCGGTGGCACCTATTATGTCCCTTGACCATGGTCGAGGGCTCGGGAGGGCTCGGGCATGCCACGCGATATTTTCGAAGAGAGTTCCCGGGCTGTTTCATCGTATGCGGTCTCATCTCAGTGTTAGTGGGAACGTGGGTGACGTTGCATTGCTGGCCATGTGGGACGGATGATGGCTGAAAGAAAACCTCCGGCCGGGTCAAACTGACGCGGGCAATCGGGAGAAAAGCCGGAGAATAGACGTTTACAGGGAAGGAAGGGGCGGGAAGGATGCGGTGCGCACGTGGAACTGCTCCACGGCCCACTGGGCGGTGTAACGTCGAACGTCGAGGAGTCTGGGGTTGAGCGGAGGCTGATAGGGGCGCTGGACTACGGCCAAGCCTGGTATTATCGCCTGGGAAGAGGTCGAGATGACTGCCAATCGAGACCAGATGAGTTCTTCTAGTTTGGAGGCGCCACCTCAATATCTCGTCCAAAGATACAGTGGCCCAAGACCACAGGAGCTTGCCAGTACATGGGCCCTCGAGAGTACATCGTGCGGTCCACCCTCTGTATCCACGAGTCTATCTCAGCGCTCATGATAGGGGCAGCTATAGTCGCATCATGGGAAGGCTGCAACCCAGCTGGGTGGCGGTGGCCAACTTGGCGGCTCGCGTGTCGCCAACCGTGCCCTCCTGTAAATTACAACGGCCGCGATGGTCAGTCAGGTGGGTTATCAGTCGACGAGTTAGAGTCACTAAGGACTAATAGGGGATGAAGGACAAGCCTCCAAGGCATTCCAAGAGAGGCGTATAATTTACTATGCCTTGGCAGGTCGTGGCTCAAGGGCACGGCGGCCGCACTGCAGGCTCGCCGTTCAGGTGGTGCCGATCTATGCGAGGGGGCCGACACTGCCAACCCGGCTAACCTTCCAGGGTCGTACTCGGACGGCGTGGCTCCGCCCACAGGAGCGGACGGAGCCACTCCGTCCGGTGGTGGGGATGACCAGGCCTGGAATATAGGGTGTCTGGTGGCCGATGAGAAAGGAAAAGAAGGTCGATCAGGGTGGTCACAGAAGGGGATCACTTGACAGAGCATGGGTGGCCACCAAGAGGGAGAGGGAAGCCCTATGAAATGTTCAAGGGCGCGACCCTGTCGCTGCTGAGCTCACAAACATACCGAATGCCGTGATCATCACTCGGTTATGATACAAGCTGGTGGAATATAAGAAGCAACCTGACATATGCCGGAAGTAAGGTTGTACCAGATAAACAAAAGCGAGGCCCGGATATGAGGAGAGCCGAGCGCACGATGCCCGGGCAGCGCGGGAACATGACAGTGACTTATCAGAGGCGGCGACTGGCCATGTAGCTTCTCCCGCCTATATGCAGAGCTGACGATGGGGGCGGAGGAGGCATAAGCGAGGACTTGGGGTTCAACGGTGTCTTGCCACCCGCTAAGTAGCGCCGAGCAAGAACGACGATCTTTGCTCGCGATGGCGACGGCAGATGGCTGACTGAGCTCTCCACGGTCGGGTATGGATTCGCTGACAGACGGGCGTAGGGAAGAGGCCGTGAGAGACCTGATTCAGGATGAGATACCTGGCTGGCTATGCAACGCTGCCATGTGCATCTCACCCTGGCCTTTTGCTGGGAGACAGGGGTAGCGGCTGTGAAGATGATTCGCTACCACCTGATGAAATACCTGGTGGTCGAAGGAGCGGAATGGCAGGGATGTAGGCAACTTTGCCACGGTGACATGCCGAATCCTCTATATGGGAGGCAGATCATCCAGCGTGCTGATAGGGCCTGATCGCGACATGCACCTCAGCGAAGAGAGGGATGATGACATGGAGGCATCCTGTGGGACAGCATGTGGCCTGGCGATCATCCCCGCGTTGTCATTCCCCGTATTCCAGCAACTGCCGGGAACAGGGGGACTGGAAATCCTGGATACACACGAAACATCGATGGCATCCATTACCTGGATGGGCCGAGCCATGTGGAAACAACCTTTGCGTCCGAGGGGCGCTGGGCTGATGCACACACCACGACTGGAGGGCCTTGGCCAGCACTCTGGGTGTTATCGTCCCTTGGAGACCTGGGCCGCTTAGCCGGCTCGACTACCGGACGGGCGGATATGCAGATGGTGGGGGACGAACGTGGAGGGCGTGGAGGGGGGCGTGAGGGCTCGCGCCGATGGAGGGTGCAATATGGGTGTCAAAAGCGGGCAGGTCTGGTGTGGTTCGCAGAGAGCCGGCAAGAGGCGCAGTCGACTCCTGGGCCGATAATAATAGACGGCGCCAGTAACATCCTCCGCCCTGAATATCTGTTTTCATGCGAGCAAGCCAAGAAACCGGGGCGCATGGTTCGCTGCCTGCGACGGCAACGGGCTGGGAAGCGTGCCGCGGGAGAAATAAACAACAGGTAGAAGACTCCCCGTTCGCTGGCAAAATCCGGTCAATATCCGGGGAGGAGCGCCAATATGGCCACACGTGTTTGTGGAGGAGATCGATGCCGGATCCGTCTGATATAAATGAAGCCCAACGGCCGGCTCGGCCAAAGTTGACCCGAGGGACCGGAGGCCGATGAGATTCGTTGATATAAATGAAGCCCAATGCCCGGCTCGGCCAAGGTTGGCCCGAGGGGCCAAAGGCAGATAAGATTTGCCGATATAAATGAAGCCGATGGCCGGCTCGGACAAGGTTAACCCGCGGGGCCAGAGGCCGATGATATTCGCTGATATAAATGAAGCCCAATGGCCGGCTCGCCTAAGGTTGACCCGAGGGGCCAGAGGCCGATAGGATTCCCTCCGTCCACGAGTCTGCGTCGTCAAGGAAGCTGAAGCTGGCCATATATAGCGGGTCCACGCCGTCCTCGAGGATGGTGTAAAATCCGAGGCCTGCTCTGAAGCTCGTTCCTGCTCAGGCTTCGACTGTCCGGATCTTGATGAGGTCCGAAGGGATGCCGCCATCGAAAGAGGGGCCGTATGAGCCAGTTCCATTAAGCAAGCGGGGAAGACCGTCGTTGCTGTCTGGATGCGATAAGATAGGTGGGGCAGCGTAAGATGAGGATGGCTCTCGTCAATGCTGTGGGTGCGCATCGCCGCTGTTTGCGGAAACTTCCCGATTCGGAGAATTTCCCCAGAACGGACGTCTCCCGCCGTTTTGCCGAGGAGCAGCTCGCGATCTGCCTCCATCTGGCGGCGTCTGATTACATAAAGCCGCCCACATGCAATTATGCCGCACCGCGAAGGCCAGGGCGGAGATGCCCCTCATTGGCCTCTGCCAGCGGAGTGGATGACGCTGCCCAGCTTACCCCAGCCCACGTCACATCGTACCCCGTCCGCAGGAATTCTTAAAATCACTTGGGTGGAGAGCCGAGGCTCGGTGCTCACGCCCATTCCATCGCGTCTTGTGAATCGTGTTTCGCGGGCGCCCGCATCATTAAACTTAAGTCTCAAGTCGCGCCTTCCCCTCGTTGTCAATTGGAACAAAGTACAGCTTGCGAAATTGTTCCTTCTTACCTTATCCTTGACGACTACAACCCTTCCGATCATTATTTGGCTCAGGCACATCTCGGCTCGGCCTGCATGTCGGATCAACCCAGCACCGGGCATCAAAGGATCTGAAAGGCTGTGGCATCAACCTCTTCACAGCCACGTCAACCACACCTCCAAGCATCAGCATTTGCTTGTTATGACGCCCAGCATCCGCTCCCGACGATGACTTCGCCAGCCGCGCCCGACGCGACCGCGTCGCCAACGCCCGGCCCGACGCCGGCATCCCGGGCCGCAAGACTCGCCGAGCCCGTCGCCCGCAATGCCCTCCGCTACTCCATATCGGCGAAGGAGTACGCCACGCTGCATAAGTATGTCCTGACGCGCTCCCAGCTGCTGAAGCGCGCCGCGCCGGCTCCGGGCACCGTGGAGAGGATCATCGATGGCGAGCGCGCACACGCCGCGAGGAAGGAGTCGAGGGAGGGGAAGGTCGTTGGCGCGGGGGACGAGTATAACACGCGAGCCATCCGCCATGCGATTAGGGTGTTTGCCGCGACAGGCTCATTCATGAAGCTTTATAGCGTCGCCATGCGTAAGCTGCAGAAGGGCGACACCGAGTACGTTGCATACCTTGATCCCCCGTGAATCCCAGGTACTGACCAAGCTGCTCTGCAGATCCGCCTCGGCGAAGAAGCAGCCCTTCCACAAGTCCGAGACCTTCCGCCTCTCCCTCTCCCTCTCTACTATCCTCCTCCTCTACCGTCTACTCTTCCGCTTCCTCACCCGCCTCCGGACCCACCTCCTCGACTCCTCTGCGGTCCCCTTCCGCGCGCGCAACCCGCGCACCTCCGCCGCCCTCACCTCCGCCTACGCCCCGGCCGTCGGCGCCTCCTTTGCGGGCCTCATGCTCGGGGTCTTCCCCGCCAAGCAGCTCCGCGTGTCCATCGCCTTGATGGCCGCCTTCCGCGCGCTGGAGTTCACCTGGAACATGTCCGAGGACGGCGGGCTCATCTGGGGCCTTAAGCCGGGTGGTAAGGTCAAGAGGGAGAGGCCGTGGTGGTTCGGGAGCTGGATGTTGCAGCCCTTCGCGTTTGGGCAGCTGCTCCATGCGGTGACCTTTGATAGGGACTGCTTCCCCAAGGTATGAGAGCCTCACTTGTCTGGATGTTGAGAGTTGAGTGCTAACGTTAGTCTAGCCTATCGGCGACTTCATCTTCAGCAACTCGTCTGCATATCTTCAGTCGAGGCCGGCTGGCTACCCGACCCACATCAAGTGGCCGGGCGTCTACGACGTCGTCGATAGCATTGCCCAGATGGCGCGCCTCAACTGGCCGTACGTACCGTTCCCCCTGTCTCGCAAATATGTTTTCTAACAACAGCCCCCTAGGTCCTACGTCTCACCAACTCTCTTCCCTGACAAGGAGACTCTACCCCCCTCCCTCAGCCCGATCGCGCCCCTCACCTCAACCGCCCACCCCCTGATAAACTCCCTCTCCTGCGCGACCCTCCACCCCGCCGATCCCTCCTGTCTCCGCACCTACCTCACCTTCTGGCTGAGCTCCTTCCCGCCCCTCGCGCGCTTCTTCCTCTTCGCGTACTCCATCCTCTCCATACCGCGCCTGGGCCACCTCTACCACCAGCCCCTCACGACCCTCAACCAGCTTGTCCTCCGCGCCCTCCGCTCGTCCACCTTTGTCACGGGCGCCATCTCCACCGCCTGGTCCTCCATCTGCCTCTCGCAGACCTACCTCCCCAAGCACGTACTGGCGACGCAGCGGATCTTCTTCGGGGGCTTCATGGCGGGGCTGTGGGCCTTCGTCGAGAGGCGCGGCGGGCGCTCGGCGTTCCTGTACACGACGCGCGCCAGCGTGGACAGCCTGTGGAAGGTGGGCGTCAAGAGGAGGTGGTGGAGGGGGATGCAGGGCGGGGATGTGTGGGTGTTTGTGCTCGCGCTCATGGCTACGGGCGTGGTGTACGAGAAAGACCGGAAGGCGATCCGCGAGGGGAACTGGCGCAAGGGCGTGTCGTGGGTGAGGGGCGAGGGCTTCAAGGACTGGGGCGCCGAGGACGACGAGGAGGAAGAGGAGGCGCAGTAGAATGCGCGCGAGGAGGAGCAGACGCAGTGGAATGCGGGCGAGGAGGATGCAGAGGGGATGGAGAACACGCTGTAGCACGCGTGGGGGGAGGAGAGAGTCGAGCGAGGAGGCGGGAGGGACGGGCCGGACGGACATGCGCCTGGAGATGAAGACGAGGACGAGGCACTATGCGGTGCGTTCGGGCACCTCGCACTCTTGAGGAGGCAGCGGCTCGTGGATTGCTTCGCGGGGGCTTATTTGGGCGCATTGGTGGACGTTGTTTTCAACGGACAGCTGCGATTGCTGAATGGTATGTAATGATTAGTAGCGGTGTTTTGCTCCGCCCTGCCAGCCGGGTCACCTCCTCGGCCCAAGGGCCATATCACGGCCGGGCTTAGCGCCAGTAGCGTCATGGAATCAAGAGTCATTTTATTCACTTGCTCATCTGCTCCAGTGTGGGGATCGTGACAGGGCGCCTTGATGGGAGACTTGCTCGAATCCGAAGCCTCACCTGGAGAGCCCAGCAGGATCCACACCCAGACGACGCTCTCTCCAGATATCCCATCCCAAAGACCAGAGAAGCGCGCGCTTTAGGGGAATAATCTCTTAATTACTGCATCGGCTTTTTACCTCATAAAAAACAAGTCAAAAACGAAAATGCAGCTCGGAATCCCGTCTTCCCGATTCACTCCTCTCTTCCTCTGATATCCCCCTCCTTCGCTTCCCCTCGCTTCCCTCTCTCCCCTTGCCCGCTGTGGAAAAGAAAGACCGAACCCTGGACCTTCCCTCTCGTTTTCCCTTTACCCTTTTTCTTGGATAAGAAAAAAATCCGTTAGTCGTCAAAGTCGTCCCGATTTTATCCTCCTCGCCCAAGACGTTTTTTGTGTATCCCTTTTCCCGTTCCCCGTTCCCCTCCGCCGCCGAAAATAAAAGTCCTGCCGAAGTACAATGAAGAACCAAATGGGAAAGCATGGGGGAGCTCTCGCAATTAAAAAAAATAAGAACGCAGACCAGCGCTGAACTTCTTTCACGCCCTGAAAACCCTGAAACCCTCAAGAACTTTGCTCCCGAACTGCCAGAAAACAAACGCGCTTCAGAACCGTGCCGCGCAAAAAGATAAACACCCCGCTATGAATGGAGGACTAGAGTCGGGTAAACCATTAGGGATACGCCGCTCCCGACCACCCAGCCTCGCCGGGCGCTCCCTCGTTGTCGGGGGCCAGGGGGGTCCACGCGCGGTTAAGGTGCGGCGAGAGGGTGTTGTTAACGGGCGCCACGGACTCCTGGAATCCCAGGACCCCCCACTCGTCCGTAGACCGGGGCTCGACCGAAGCAAGCACACGGCGCGCGCCCTCCGGCTTGGGGACGCGGCCGGTCTTAACAGCTTCGACGGCGGCTAGTCGCCGGGACTCGCGCTCGGTGACAATATCGACCGCGATCCGCTGCCGTGCCTCGCCAGTCGGTTCCGGTTGTCCGAACCTAGGGGACTCGAGAACGGACTTGAGGCAGCTGAAGGGGAGGTTGAGCAGGACCCGGGAGAGAGCTGCGATCTGGGGAGATGTGCTGCTCTGGGATCGGTTGGGGCTGGCACCGTTCTGGCCTTCCGCGGCCCCGGATTCGGCGGCCATATCGCCAAACTTAATCTTGGAGAGACGCGAGCGCCGCCCTCTGTGGGTCGCGGGCATTGCGGTTCCCCTGGCGATCGCCGGAGACTCCCGCTTCCCATCGGGCGAACGTTTGGCCACCTCCGGAACCTCGGGCAGCCGGCGGTAATCCTTGGGGTCGGAGACGGAGGTGTCCAACACGAAGTCCGACATGATATGCCCGGCAACAAAGCCCACAACCGCATCCAGGAGGATGCCCGTGGGGTGACCGTAGGGGTATTGCTTGTGGAAATCGATCATTCCTCTGGCGTAGCTCGCACCTAGCGCAAACTCAAGGGCGGGCTCGAGCGTGTCCCAGGTCAGGAGCTGAGAGGCCATCTCCATGCCGCGGATGACAACGGAGATGCATTGGAGCAGGTGGCCGGCGGCAGCGTAACTAACAACGAAGCTAAATCGGTCAACCGCGCCACCCGCAAGCGGCAGATCCTCCGAGCCCGGGGGAGGGGGGGGGATGGAGAAGAGAGGGAACCCGTAGAGGCGCTGAAGGGCGGTAATGAAGGTATCGCCGCGGATGTATTTGTCATCGGCGGTGACAACGACAGTGTTGGTGTTGGAGCCCTTGCGACGGTGCGTCTGGTCGCTCCCAATCAGCTTCTCGAGGAAGGAGCTCCGGGAGAGCACAAGGCGGTGGGCAGGCATCCTCATCGGAGGGGCGCGGTTCTCGGGGAATCGAAGTTCGAGAGTGCAGTCGGCAAACCTGGGATCCTGGAAGCTGTTCTTGAAATGAGAGAAGAACTTCTCCGGGTCGGGCTCCAGCATCCGATGCATCATGTGCGGCGGGGGCATGGGTGGCATCATGTGCGGCGGAGGCGGCATTCCCATCATGGGGCCAGAGCCATGCATGCGGCCGCGGCCGTCATCGACCTGGTTATGAGATCCGTTTGCAGGCCCAAAGGGACTGAACTGGCCATACATGTCGTCGGGCGCAGCCGATGACTGAGAACCGTGGAAGCTGTGAGGAGTGGAAGGTACGTAGTTGGCCATGTACGGCGGGTAACCACCGTCAGGCGGGGCATAGGAAGCCGTCGAGGGCCCGTAGGGATCGACAGACGTAGGCTCGAACTCGTTCGCGAATGCCATGGACTGGGGGCGGAAGTCGGGGCCAGACGGGCGACCCATGTGCGAGGGCCTCCCGTTGGGAAGAGCGAGGCCCGGCGGAGGGGCATACCCAGCAGAGTGAGGCGCCGGCGAGGACGCGTTCGACTCGTGGAAGCCGCCAAAGTGAAGGCTGCTATTGCTCGGGTGAGGCTGGTGGGACGGGCGGGGACCATCCATGCCATACACGATGTCGGGGTTGCTCGCGGCAGGGTAGAAGGGCGGCGGCATGTGCGTGGGAAGGTTCGAGGGCGGCGGCGGGTACATCTTGCTGGTCTGCGCGTTCATCTCATCGCTCGGGGCCGAGGCTGAATTGGGCGAAGCCGATCTGGGTGCGCCGTTCGCGTTGGCAGAAACCTCTCGGGCGACGTTGCCGGGGGTAGGGCTGGTCGAAGAAAGAGACGGGGTTTGGGCAACTGGATAGAAAAGCGATGGTTAGATGTGATGCGTAGAAGGAGAAGGTACACGATATTAGGGTTCCACGATACCTTGGGCTGACGAAGAGTCAGAGGCAGCTGCCTGGGCGTCGTTTTCTGCCTCTGCGGTGCCGTTGGTGGTTTGGGTTGGCTCTGGTTTGGCAGGCTCCGCAGGTACGCCCTTGGGTGTAGCCTGAGTATCCCCGTTCGTTTGCGCAGGGGCGGGTTGCTTTGCGGCTGCAGCGGCGGCGGCGGCGTTGGCAGCTTGGTTCTGGGCGCGTCGTTGGATGTAGGGAAGCGGGATGGCGGGCACAACGGGGTTCTTCACCCGCGGCCTGGCACCAGGCCCTTTGCGCAGGTTCGCTGCGCCATTGGCGGGAGCCATTATTAGGTGGAAAACGGAGGGCGATCGGCTCAAGACATGGGTTCGGCCATGAAAAAGGAAGGGACTGCTTCCTTGGGGTGTGCGGCAAAAGAGGGAGCCCGGACTAGCTTCGAAGGGATTAATCGAAAATGGCTTGTCCGAAGCTGGCTTCTGCCTCTGCGGGCCCCAAGAACGGCGGGATTTTTGGCGGGTGAAATGAGCGGACTCGGGCGAGATGGAACCCGGAGATGCGACGGGAGAGAGAAAAAAAGAGAATTGTGGTCCGTCAGAGGTGTCGGTGATGGAGATGCAGGTTCTGGCGGAGGTGGGAGTTTGGGCGGCTTGGCCGAGAGTGGAGGTGTTTGGCGGTGACCGGGGAAGGCAGGCAAAATTCAATGCAGGCGGCCCTTTCCAGTTGGTCCCAGATTTTTTTTTCTCGGTCTTTCCCCGCCAATTTTCCAGCCGCGGGCCCTGCGTCACCAACCGCTGCCAGAGCCGGAGAATCGTCGGCTGATGCCGCGGTCAATTGTCGATTGGATTTGGGGGGCACAGGCACAGCAAACAATCATCATCGACCGCATCCAATATCTACCGGAGAGCTTCATCGGATGGCTGGCCGCTTTGACGCGGAATAAGGTGGGGTCCATACTCCAAAGGGAGTGAAAATCACCAAGATCTTAAGAGGTGGCTCTTGTTTTATTTTTGTTTATGATTTTTTAATCCTTTTTTTGGTTGAAGCTGGTTACCAACGCTCTGTCAGCCATGGCCATTATGGTGCTCCAAGAGCCTCACCCACAACAGCAGACAAAGACAGATACATCGAAGTTAGAGGTGTAGATCTAGTAGATACAACGTGGTCAGTGTTTCTCTTTTGTAGCCTATACAAATAATTTCCAAAAAATTACTGGCGAGCCACTGTATCACCAGGTCACCATGGCTTCATCCGCTGCCTAGATATTGCTGCGTCCCTCCTGATGAATCAGCATCGTGGACCTCCAGAACGCCGGGTAGCTCAGGTGGTTCAAGGGTAGAATATTTGCCTTCCACTTGAGGAAATATTTGGGCTAGCAAATGATCCGAGTTCGAGTCTCGGCCTGAGCACATCTTTTTTGCCCGCCTCCGTGGCACGGCGCTGTTTGTCCCACGACGACCTCTGATTCTGACTCTGTGCTACCAGAAGGTGCTTGAAGCCTTGGGGTAAAGACAGTTGTGTATTTTTTTTTGCTTCTTATTCAAATCGGCCAACAAGTCCAATATGCTCACACAAACGTATGGCTGGGCAGCGACGCCCTTATCCTCTATGGCGCCCCGTTTGCCATGGAAACACGCCAGGGAATCCTCCAAATACAAAGTCATGAGTCTACCAAACAAAAACTCCATCGCATGAGACCATAACCGCCCCAATCCAAACGACGAGCCTATTCACCCCCACGTCTAGCCCAGGGACAACCAACCCCCGGTTCAGAAACTCGCCGGGCCGGCCGCCCTCTTCTTCTCCTTCTTCACCCCGTGGACCATCCCGCCCGTCCACTGGCGCAGCCTCTTGCCGAAGAAGTAGAGCGCCGGGATCCCGAGCGACAGCACGAGCATGACCTCGGCGAAGACGGCGTACACGGCCTGGAGGCCGCGCTCGGCCACCCAGGTCGTGGCCTGCGAAGCGAGGAAGAAGGACACGACCAGACGGAGGGAGGAGACGTTTACCAGCACAGGCCTGTCGTCGGTTAGGACATTGACTTTCAAGCAGAATGGGGGGAGGGAGAAACGGCGGCCACTTACCCTGCCCACATGGGGTACGACTCGACGATGAATACGTTAAAGATGGACATGACTGTCAGGAAGGCAAAAATGAGGAGCGTCGCCCCGAGGAGCAAGATGCCCCAGTGCAGGTTGTTATCTCCCGCATACCCAAAGACGAAACTCCCCGTCACGCCGAGCACAAAGGGCAGGATCAGGTTGACGAGGTGATGCTCCGGCTCCCTGGCGCCCCCATTCCACCTCGTCATCGCATTCGACAACTTGTCCGCCACGGGGCCCCCGAACACGAACACGAGGAACGACGCCGCGAAGGCCGGGATGACCGACAGCCCCGTGTACTGGAACTCCCAGCCCTGGGCCAGCAGCGCGAAGGTGAGGGTCTGCTGCGTCGCCTGGTTGACAATCACGAAGACGCTGTTGGCCAGCACGCACCAGATGACCGTGGGGAAGAGCGTGCTCCACAGGGTCTGCACCATCGACATGCCCGCGTCCTTCCAGTTGAAGCCGAACTGGAAGACGCCGAATTCGGTCCAGGGGGTGCGCCGGCCGTAGGCCTGCGGGTCGAGGTCCGGGCGGTCGGCGCCCTCCGGGATGGGGTGCAGGCACGCGCCGCCGAGCTCCTCCTTGCTGCGGTTCCAGCGGGTCTCGGGGAGGCCGACGATGAGGAGGAGCCAGGCGAGAATGCCGAAGCCGGAGGTTATGTAGTAGAGCCAGCGCCAGGTGTGGTTGGCGGCTATGTAGGGGGCCGCGATGCCGAGCGCGATGATCACGATGCCCTGGCCCAGTGGTTAGCCAGCCACCTGGGAGGAAGGAAGAGGAACGTAGGTTCGGTCTGGGGATTCTGGCTTACCTGGGTCGACACGACCAACGACATGGCCTTGTTCCGCTGGTGAATAAACACAAGGTCCTGCACGATGAGCGGAATCAAGGCCTCCACGGCACCTACTCCCAGCCCCTGCACCGCTCTCGCAGCAAGATGCTGCTCAAAGGTGGTGCTGAACCCCGCGCCCAGGCCTCCGGCCCAGGCACACACCGCCGAGAACAGCAGCACCGGCCGCCTCCCGACGCCAATAGAAAGCGGGACGAGGAAGTAGCTCGCAATGCCGTTGCCGAGCCCGGGGATCGTGGCAAGCAGCGAGACCTGCGCGAGCGGGAAGGGCTCCACGCCGGGCGGCACGACGGACAGTGGGTTGAGCATGCTGCTACGGCCGCCGCTCTGCGCGACGAAGTCGACGTCGTTGAGGATGCGGGGGTCGACGCCGGAGTACTCGAGTAGGAAGACGGGGAGGAGGGAGCCGATGATGACCTCAGCGGAGAGGCCGAGAGAGCCGACTGGTCTTGTCAGTTTGGGCGTGAGGGAAGAGGCAGAAGGTCTGCTTCTCAAGACTTACAGAAGCATAGGGTTCCCACTGCGAACCATTTCCTCCAGGTTGGGAGATTTAGGGGATCTACCATGCCGGTAAGTCAGTGATAACAGAGGTGGTATGTAACGAGACTCCTTACCCTTGGGATCTGGCGTTGGCATCTACAGGCTGGATGTAAGCTCGTGAACCAGGTTATCGAAATGGTCACTCTCATCTTGCGAGCCACTTACAGGGATCAACCTCAGCTTCCCATCCCGGTAGAGATTCGTAGTGCCGACGACCCGCGTCTCCTCGCGCTCGAAGCTCTCCAGCGACGATGTCTCGCTCCTTTCGCCCCGCATGGCCTCCTCGCGGCCCAAGGGCCAGCCCTTGTTTTCCCGGGACGTCATTATGCCTCCCTTTCCTCTGTCTAAGCGTCTCTCCGCTTTTCTTTTCAGGTTGGTCTTTTGTTTTGTCGGGAGGTTGGTGTGACGGGCCTGCGTCTCTTCGTCTCCGCCATCGAAGGAGCCAAGAAAGATGTGACGATCCGATGCCCCCTCCGTCTTATATCGAAAAAGTAGAGCAGACCATCGACGAACCAAGGAAGATCAGATCACAAATCAAGGCACTGGGATGTTAGTTTTCATTCCTCATAATTCTCCCCCCACCTCGGGAAGTGGACGTCGACAATCTGGAAGAACGATTTGTTTCTTTGCCGTGTCAAATGAAGAAGATCGATCCCCACCATCAGCCCAGACCTTTGTGGATCCCCAGGAAACCAATATTGCAAGAGATGCGGGGGTTAAGTAAATATGGGAGGACGGGAGGAGGGACGGGTACATGCTCAGGATGGTGCTCTCGCTTTAACTACCCTGCGTGTGTGCCCCTGCCGAACCTTGTCTTAGCCAGGAAGATCGAACCAGTTTTAGGCTCGGGGTGGAGGGTGGGAAGATGCAAGGGTCTTCAGGACCACCAATTTTAGAAGGGGACACAAACACAACAACTCACAGTCCCGCCACAGACCTGTGGGCTAGAGTGCGCCAAGCCACGGGGTGATGTGTCCAGCCGCGCCGCCGCTCCCCTTCGGGCTTGGTATGCATAAACGAACGCCAGCCTGCGAGGGGTTTCCAGGGTTGAACCAGCCGCGCGAACTCCGAGTGGAGAGTTTCCGAGTGACATCTCGCCCTGCTTCCAGGCGCCGCCAGATAAGAATCTGCAGGAAAAGGCATCCCCCTATCGCCTCTTCGTGGTATCGCCAGTGGAGACGGGCGTCTCACCCATCCCAGAGTTGGTATCGGTGTCTTACTTTCTTCCCAATTCTAAGTGAGGAAAAAGTTCCAACGCGAGTTGTGAGGAAGACCCGCGAGTCGGCGAATATCCTGTAACGGCTGAGACGGAGTGTCGTCGTCAGTGGATGTTGGTGGGCTGGAGTGTTTGATCGCCCAGAGGAGGACCGACGAGACAGCTATGGTGACCCACTAAACCCGGGCCAGACTGACAGCGCATCCCTCGTCTTTTCCCCGGCCGTCCAGGAAGACAGGACACCACGAGTAACTCGCTTATGTGCCTTCCCGTGTGCAATAAAAATCCCGATGCGGGAGAACTAAAATATAGTATGCTTTGGGAAAATAATAGAAATAAAACCCCTATCGGTTGCGCGTGCCGCCGTCGCGGCTGGGCTCTCCCGCCAAGATCATCTCCCCGCAAACCTTATCTCCACCCGCTGCAAAACCGCGGCGCGCAGCGAGATACAGTGGGGCTCCCCTGTGCTCGCCGGTATGCAATCTACGATGTTCAATGATCCCAGCCAAGCCTCAAACCTCTGAAATACTCCCAGAAACACCCACTGCCTCGCAAGGTCCCCCACTTCCCCGGCACATCTCGGAGGATTTGGAAACCCTCGTCGCGGCCCCATCAGTAAATCTTCCTCGCAGATTAGGCCCGCAGCTTAAGCCCGACATACTTGTGCACGTCAGGTGTTGTCGGCCAGTCTGACACGCTGGGGCCGGGGCCTCAAATGCAAGGGCAGCGCCGGGGCCTCAGCGAGTCAGATCGCGCCCCGGTCGGCTGTCAATGCCACCTTTCCATGCATGTGTGCTATCCTTGCCTGCTGGCAAACAAGCACCAGCGCTAATGTGCCAGGCCAACGGCGGATTAGCCCCATATGGATTCAACCCCGCAGATCTCGACCGAGGACTCTCAAACTCGGTCCCTGCTCAACGCACAACTGATCGCGCAGGGCTGCTCTACCGGATCCGCTCCCGTTTTGGGGCGAAATTCTCCGGCGGAGATGGAGACGGGGCCCCCAAGATCTGCATCTCCCCAGGAATGACCTCAAACATGTACCCCGGCACCCCCGATAATGGCGCCATGGGGATCGTTCTGGAACGCGTGGAATGATGATCTGTTGGGTGGTTCTGATTAGAAATGTTTCTTCCTCACACTGAGATTCGTTTGCTCCACCCCTTCAGAGCCACCGCAATCCTTTCGTCCGTTCGCGTTGGGGCCGGAGATCACACCCGCGGGCTCGATGGTGAGGCCATCTCTACGGCCCCTCCCCCACCGGCCCCACGACAAAAGGCCAGTCCGCGGCACTACGGCCCAGGCTTGTGGTTGAGACGAGCCTCCGACGAGTGTCGCCAGCGCCCGTTCTCCACCGCTGTCTTGTGGTTGGAGGGCCCTTCTCACGTAGCATCACCGGAAAAGTACCGCGACCAAGCCTTTTCCTAGAACAAACCTTTGTTTGCCTTGTCTCCGTAACAACAGCCGTCAAACGGCAGATACTGCCAAAGATGTTCAGGGCATGGCGACAGTGACAGCTCAAGACTCACTGTAGCATGTAGATGCTGAAAAGCCTCTGTCAAATTCATCGAAACTCCCGCGCCGCTGCTAGTTTACAACCCCTAATACAGATGAAGATTTCTAATTCGTATCTCCCCGCGTCCCGATCCGATACCTGCCGCTCAACTGGGTGACAACCGCTAACGTGAAACGAAAATCACCCGCTCGAAACCTCCCCCTCCCTGGGTCTCCACCCCTCGCTCAACTGCTCGTCGGGCCCACTAGCCGCGCGATGAGCACGTAAAGGAAGACCACGCCCCCGAACACCAATAGCCTGTTCCTTCCGAACCAGCCGCCCGCGTCCCGCCTATTTACCACCGCCTCTACGACCGCCTGCGTCTGGTGGCTGCTGCCCGAGGGCAGCGCGAGCTGCGGCCCGCACGCGGTGTTCAGGCTCTCAATCTTCTTCCCCGTCACGGGATCGACGCCGTTCTCCTTCATCCACTCGTAGTTCGCCACTTCCACGTCGGGCCACTCCTCCCTGAACTTGGCGCCGCCGTCCCCGGCCTTGATGTTGCCCTTGGTCGCCGGCTTCGCCTTGGAGCCGCTGCCGGTGGAGTTGTTCCAGCGGGACTGGAAGGCCAGGGCCTTCCTCTCCTGCGTCGAGGTGGAGATCGAGCCCGTGGTAATCTCGTCGCTAGTCATGAAGCTGAGGAGGCCGACGAGGATGGTGGACACCTCCCAGGCGGGGTTGAAGCTCTTGGGGTGGAAGTCCGATATGGAGAGGCAGAGGCGTGTTGACGGCTGGAAGCGCCCCGAGGGGGTGTGCATGCGGATGGCGGGCGGGGCGAAGGGGTAGTTGTTGGGGAAGATGAGCGTGCCCCAGTATTGGCCGCCGTGGTAGGGAGTGTCCTCGGGGCCCGTGATAATGTAGTGCCACCTATTGCGGGAATCTGTTAGCGAGGCGTGTTGGGGGGGCGCGCCGCTCGAAAGGACAGGAGGGAGTGTGGACGTACTCTAGAATGTTGGTTTCCGACGGGTGGGCGGTTATGTACGGGGGCGGGTTCTCGGTGATGGCTTTGTACTCGCGGGTCAACTGGAAGAGTGTCAGTGGCTGGATCAGAGGCACCGGTGGAGTCCAGGCGCATTTCCGCGCACACATACCCGCGTCCGCGCTGCTTTGCTAGCCATGGTATCTGCTGGGGAGTGACGCCTCGATCGGTCGACTCAGGATCGTTGTGGCGGGGTCGAGAACGTGCCAAGGTGTCACGAGGAACGGAAGAGGTCTGAGAGTAAGGGAACTTCCGAAAACCGGGACCAACGCTGGAATGGAACGAGGCGCGAAACTACGAGTGACACTCCGGTCGCTGAAAGATTCGCTGGGGGATGCTGCCCAAATTGGAGGGCGGGAGTGGTGGCGGGTCTTGCCTTGCGAGCAGGCGAGATACGGGAATCCCGTCCCTGCGCTGACGTTGTCCCTGGAGCGAGAAAACGACGGCAGATGTTCGGTTGCATTTCGGTAAATACCTCGAGGCCTCTCACGCCTGCACTTGGCTGCGCAAGCCCCAGCTGCATTCCACCAGTGCACCGCCAGGGACAGGCCAGGCCAGGCAACCTGCTGTTCATCTAGCCTAGATTGAGAAGGCAAATTTTGCTGTTATTTATGTGATTTTTTTTTTACAAGCCAGCCAGTATGAGTTGGCCCATCAGGTTAGCATAACTAAATTACGCTTCACAATAAGCCTCACATATCTCTTTTGGAAAGCCTACCTGGCCGTGTGTTTTTAGGCATTGGGGTAACATGTTTGAAAATTGTTATTCAAGTGGCTTATTGTGTTTTATTTCCAATTTTTCCTGCGTAAATAATTACACAAGCTTGCTATCTTGCTGCGGCTGCACGCTGCGAGGAGTGGAACGCGATCCACTTGGTCGAAAGTCTTCGTTATCACCGTCTGACTGCGGATTCCAACGTTCAACTTCTTGATAGCCTTCCATCGGACAGAATGTGGGTTTTAGCCTTACAGAGAGCGTGCTAGTCTTCGTCGGCAGGATTCTGGATACAACCAAGTTCCCTATCCGACAGGGGTTCGGTGAAATACCCCGATATGGATGTGGTAAGGATGCAACTAGGCTCTCCTTCGATATTTACGCAAGGGAGGGTGGCAAATTTGGAATGTCTCCGAATTCAACCTGTCGAACGATTGCTCCGGGAAACGATGCTCGTAAGAGAGTCCGGCTATAAGGTTGACGCCAAGGTTAACTGGCCCACCGCATAGTGCCAGAGGATTCCCTGTTTGCGTGGCCCATCAACGAGACGCAGTATACCGCATCTCAGCTGCTGTACTGTACTCCAATCGTTGGATAGAACCTAAAACTAATGGCACAATCCCTTGTACGAGTAACTTGGACCCGCTGCATTTAAGAATGTGGATATCGTAGCGGTGCGGCTTGTCTGTAAATATCCGCGGCTGGACAGACACCTTTTCGTCTGTTTAAGAAAGCCGGATTCAAGTTCGAGCACAGAGCATTCACTCGGGGGAGCTGAAATAGTCAGTTACCTGAAGGACATTGGGCTTAAGTACGTGCGTAAACAGAGAGCAAATACATACGACCATAGCTCGTGGAAAACTGAGGGTCCCGTCCGCTCCCCTGAACATAAACCACGAAGCGCTGGACTAGTAGTTGGGTCGGTGACGACCAGCGAATCCCCGGTGTTGTATGTTTTTTGTTTCTTTTTGCTCTTTTGTTCTTCTGTATTTGACTTGTTTTATTATTATCTCGGTGGGAAGCTTGCTCTGTTACTGGCGCCTTATTTACCCCTGTATTAAAATCATCAGCGAGAGTAGTCGCCTTGCAGTGCCTTCGATCCCGAGTTACGTAAATCTGTAATATGTCCAAGGCCTGTAGGACGAGCGAGCCTTAAAGGGCCGTTTTGGGGACGTAGGAGAGCGTTGAATTCAGGTTATTATAGTGGACGAAGTTTGACAAGTTGGGCGAAAACGTCTAAACCTATGCGGGCGGACCGAATTCTCTTAGCAGGTTAAGCTCTGCAGCACACCCAAGCGATTCATAACATTCATAACGGAGCTGCCGGCGTCCTCCATACCAAGACTCTTTAGCATACAGTCCAATCCTATGCAGCTGAAGCGCGAGGGAAGGCACGTTATAAGGACAGCAAGGGTGCGTCCAAGGATGCGGAAAAATAAGTTCCTATCTTAGCCCCATCTACGGAGCGTATTTCTTAACCATCTTCAATACTGCCTCCTCGACTTCCTTAGGGCTCGTCGCATTCAGGTAGTGGCCAGCACCCTCCACATACGTCAAGGTCGCCTCAGGAGACGCCGTGAACAATTTGATGTGCTCCGCCGCCACGGTCTTTCCGAAGACGGGATCCTCAGGGCCCTGTTTACTCATTAGCTGATACGAACACCAATGTTTCTTGGGGTTTGATCTACTTACTTGAAGCCAGCTTACTGGGCACCGGATATCTCGTAGGCGGAAGAGTAGCCCATCCCTTTCCATGAGACACAAGAGCGCCATCCTCAGCTTCCTGCGGCCCTCGTCACCCTTGTAGACGTCCTTGAGAGTCTGGTCCCAGAACGATAGCGTCTCCTCAGACACGGTGCCGCTGAACCCGAGCGAGGCAACCATGTGGCGCCAGACCTCGTCGACGACGAAGTCTGGCGTCGGAACGGGGCTGCACCACTTCTCGAAGAAAGGAAACAGCTGAGTCTTGGGGTCCCAGCATCCTTTCTCCCGAGACTCAGCCGACTCATAGTCCATCGAGGTACCGAGCGGGAGGAGGCCCAGTATCTATAGTTGGCAGAATAGGGTCAGCCTGTAGGACATGGCAGGTGGGGGGCGTTTTAGTTAAAAGTGCTGCACGCCACACTTACCCTCTCGGGAGCTAGCAGCGCCATGCGAACCACCATCCAGCCTCCCTGGCTCGTGCCTAGAGCAAATGCCTTGGGGACGTTGAGAGCGTCCATCACTTGCAGAGACATAATGGCCGTGTCCCAATAGGTGAAGTGGTCCGACGGGCAGGAGGTGGCGCCATGCCCGAGGGGCTCGATGGCTAGGAGGTTGACGCTGTCAAGGAGAGCTTGGCTGGAAAACTGGACGTCGTAAAGTGATGACGTCGTGCACATGGAGTTGATAAGTACCAGGGTAGGCTTCTTGGGGTCGATGCTATCGCCAGAAAGGCGATAGCCCGCCGAGATGCCTCCCAGGTGGGGGACCTTGATCGTCTGCTTTGCTGCCATGGTGTCTAGGTTTGTGATACAGTGACAGAATTCTGAAATAGGAAAGTCTCGATCGAGTGTTGACTTCAGATACTTCGTTGATGAGAGCGTTTATACAGGGGTGGTGGACGAAGTTATCGTTGACGAGAAACTGTTGCAGTGGAATTGGATATGAAACTACAGCCCCGCACCGGAGTACGACCTCGGCAAAGCCCCTATTCCACCATTATCGTGGCAGGCGGTGTACGCGAGCTAAGCATTGTGATCCCTGTTGACGGACATGTCGCCCCTGGCGCTAGTCTTCCCCTCTAGGTCTAACGTTCATTACGATGTGTGTGTGTGTGTGCTACTGCCAGGGGCTTCTTGACGCAGACAAATCCGATCGGACCGAATGTAACCCGTCCACTGAACGCTTAGTGCCGGCAGCTTCGGAGCCGGACGCCGATTTAAGTAGCAGATCGACGGTGGTCCACCAATCTAGAATCGCGTGGCCGTTGAAGCGAGCCGCTCCGCTGCTACTCAGTAGTGCCGCCGCTAGAAGGCGGCGGATCCGCTCGTTTATATCCTCGTCTGGAGCTCGGCTCCGGGTACGAGGTGTTTCGAAGGCTAGCGTCCTGTGCCGTCTTTTTTACCCGTCAACAATTCTCCGCCGTGGAGAGCAAGCCTACAATGTGCACCAGGAGTGGCGATTAGAAGTCGAATGTTGCTAAACGGTTGGAAGCTGACGGCAATAGTTGGTTTCTCAGAGGGACCTCTATTTTTGAGTAGCATATTGTCTAACAAACTGTATACTTGTTGAATACCAAGCAAGGTGCCTGTCAACAATTACTCAGTATGTTGCAGTGGTATATCCGCTTGTCCGCACTCGGTAATGTCGTTTCACCACGTTGAGACCCCACTGGGGGGTTGGAATCCATTTTGGGTTAAAGAGCAGCAGGGCACGAGAATTTCCCCCTTTATTTGTGTTGTCTTCTTGCCTCTGCCAAGAGATCGTCGTCTTCGATTACATATCCTCGGTAAGGAGTATCCGTCCCGTGAACCCACTTTTGGCGGGCCCGGGGTCGGGTAGCCTACCAGAAGCGTCAAAAGGCAGGCGTATCCACATTCCCGGGAAGACCGCCAGACGAACCGGAGGGACCCTCGTCAACATCAACGGCCCAATCTTCACCCGAACTAGGATTCAACGGTGCTTCCGCGCTTCAATGCCCCACGTGCTACGAGGCAACGGGATGAGGTGGGGAATAGTTTTAGCCCGTTTGCCAAATGTCAGACATGCATCAAAATTTCTGTGTGGAGAAGTTCGGGCCCTTTCTCACGTCTGCTCCCCCCGCTTTGTATTTTTGCCCCTGCACACGAATATGTACATTAGATACCTGACTTCACCTTAAAGAGCCGTCTTTGGCACCCAGTGTACTTGTATGTATACTCGGCTCTCGTGGCACCCTGGTCCTTGTTAGGTGTCAAGTGGGAACCGTCCCCCGCCACAAAGCCACATTCGTGGAGTCGTTGCTTGCCGAGCATATGACAAGGATGTGGACCATCATGCGAGGTTTAATTCAAGGGGGGCGCAGAAGTGTATTCGTGGATTAAAGCTCGCTTCGTTATTAGCTGGGAAAGTTAAAAAGCTTGGGATTCCTTCTCCGTCAACTCGGTCGCCTCAGACCAGTCCGTGGTCATTCCCTCCCTGCTCGGCAGATTCGGCAACTATGGCATCAGATGGCCAATCCCAACTGCCTGGGCTGCCGGGCTTCGACTCCGACAACATTCAGCCATGGACCGTTCAGGTTGTCGCGGCAGTCACAGTCCTTGCCGTAGTATCGGTCGGACTACGCCTTGCTAGCAGGCATATCATGGGCCAAAAGCTATGGCTGGATGACTGGATGATCGTTTTCTCTATGGTATGTACTCTCTTAGGATCTTCGTCCCAGTCCGGATGACTAACGAGCATGTCAGGCATGGAACTTTGTCGTGGTGGGATGTATCTTCGCCATGCACCACAAGGGAATGGGCATCCACGCCGACCTCCTCGATCCGGAAGACGTCGTCGCCATAGCTAAATGGCTCGTCGTGGCAGAGGTCCTTTACGCCTGGAATCTGGGCTGGACGAAGCTCGCCCTGCTGATCATGTATTACCGGATATTCCGAGTACGGTACTTCAAGATCATGGCATGGATCGTCGGAGCCTTCGTGATGACCTGGGTTGTCTGCATTATGATGCTTTTCATTTTCATCTGCGTACCCACCGAAAAGCTCTGGTATCCTGAGCTCCCAGGCCATTGCATCAACCAAGTCGGAACGTGGATTGCCAACGCGGCGTCGACCATCTTCACCGACCTCGTCATTCTGTGCCTTCCTGTACACCAGATCTGGAAGCTTCATCTCCGGAAGATGGAGAAGATCGGATTGACGGTCGCTTTCTGTCTTGGGTTCTTGTAAGTTCCATGCTCCCCATATCGGCCGCAACCGACGCCAGTCTAACCAAGCCGACTTATCCAGCGTTGTCTTCGCCTCGGCGTATCGTACTAGCGTTCTCTTCACCTACGACCCCATGGACCCAAGCTACACTCTAGCTCCGACCGTTGGATGGACCGCCATCGAGATGTCGGCAGGAATCGTCTCGGCAAACTTGCCGACCATGCTTCCCGTTTTCCGGTGGTTTGCCCGGGCCGTTGGCGTCAACAGCCTCGCTGGCACTATACGCGGCATGTCTGCCGGGGAGTCCAAAGGGAACGGGGCCAGTGCGTATAACCAAGAGTTGTCGTCCCGGGAGCCCGCCCTGCGAAACAATTCGAAGAGGGAGTCTTTCTACAGGCTGCCAGATGACAACGACTCGGATTATGCTGGAGGCGGCCGTGGGATGGGTGGCAACGACTTGAACCTAAGACCGGATAAACAGAAGTTCAAGGTTACGATCAATACTGCGTCTTCGCGCGATGATAGGGATGAGGACAGTGGAGACGAGATCGCGCTGAACCGGATTTGTGTTCAGAAGGAGGTTACGCAGACGAGCCGCATGGTGTAGCAATTGAATTCAATAACGCCCATGGGCCAATTCCAATCTAAGAGTGTCAATTGGGTGCCGTAAAGGGCAGTGAGACTCTTATCCGCTAGGTCTTCTCTATTCTCCAGTGCCCAGAGACTCCATGTGTACAGAACCTCTTTGATCTTTGTAAGCAATACGGGTATCAGACGTAGGCTTTCATATACTACAGGGAAGTGGGCTTACATCAGTGGCTTTCATGCATGCTAGTTGGCCGCACTAGACAGTTATCATTATGCTCCCTACAGGCTAACTTCAGAGATTTCCCTATCAGCAGCTGCTGCCCCGTCCTCCGAGTCTCTCCACCCTGGGTGCTCACACCGGGAACTATTCTCCTCCACCACCGGCCTTGGGCACGCCTCCCGTCCATCGCGCCCTCAGGAAGTGCGCCGCGGCCTTGGGCCTCCTGTCCCTCGTGAACACACCCTTCTTGTTGCCGTCAACGCGCCGGATGCTGTTCGAAGGGGTCTGGAAGTCGGCAAAGTTCCAAACGTGCTCGCCTACAACGGATCCGATGCGGTCGAAGACTCGGTGGCAAGCCTCCAGGTACCGCGACTGGTACTCCTCGGTGAACAACACGTCGTTGATGGCGTGGAGTCCAGCAATGGTGTCGGCGCCGTACTCGGACATGATGATGGGCTTGCCCTTTTCGTTATGCCAGTCAACGAGCTCCGCCTCGAGGCCCTTTTCAGCTGACACCAGGTCCCCGGTGAAGCTATACCAGCCGTAATACCTGTTCAGGGATATGACATCCATCAGATCGACGATGAGATCCGTATCGACAAGGGCGTTCCCCTCGCTTGTGAAAGTCAGGGGCCTGGTAGGGTCCAACTCGCGAGTCAGGTCCACTAGGGGCTCGAAATACTCCCGCGCGCCTTCCTCGTGCGCCGATGGCTCGTTCGCGATGCACCACAGCACCACCGAGGCGTGGTTCTTATCGCGATGCACCAGCTCCCGGATGGCCTGGGCGTGGGTCGCCTGCGTTTCGTTGCTGATGGTCTCCGGGGAGTATGCCACAATTTTGTCGCCGTCGTTAGTCAGATTGGGGTTGAGGCCAACGGCCGCCGTCTCGTCGATTACGACGATACCGTGGCGGTCTGCGTACTCTAGTACCTCCTCTGCGTACGGGTAGTGGGAGGTCCTGAAGGAGTTTGCGCCCATCCATTTCATGATGTTGAAGTCGTGGATCATGTAGGCCGGGTCGTATCCCTTGCCCCGAATGGCCGTGTCCTCGTGCTTGCCGAAGCCGGTAAAGTAGAACGGCTCGCCGTTGATGAGGAATTGGTTTCCCTTCACCTCCACAGATCGTATGCCCACTGACAGCTCGTAAATATCAAGAGGTTCTCCCTCGCCACTCCCGGATAGAAGCTCCACGCGCAGCTGGTAAAGGTAGGCCGCACCCGGTTGCCATAGGCTCGGAGAGTCCACCTCCAAGGTCCCTTTCAGCTGTGAGGCCTCGGCAACCTTGTTTCCCTCCTCGTCAAATAGCGAGACCCTTGCCTGAGTGGAGTTGGTCTTCTTGTTGGTGGTGGCAGCAAAGTTGACGCTGCCTCGGCCGCCCTGGTCCTGGACGTCGGTGGTGACGGTGATGTCGTTGACGTAGACGTTGGGCACGGAATAGAACCACACGGAACGTGCGATACCCGCGTAATTGTAGAAGTCGTGATTATACACCTGGTTCTGGATGCCAAATTCGTTCACCTCCAAGCGACCGGGAGGGATGGTGTGCCAGGAAAGCAAATTGCTGACCGCAACGGTAAGGCGGAACTGCTCGCCTGGGGCCACGAGCTCCGTCACGTCCACTTCGAACGGCGTGTATCCTCCGATATGCCCGCCCACGTGCTGGTCGTTGACGTACACCTGGGCCTCATGAGTGACGGCGTCGAACCGCAGGATGTTGCGCCGCTCAGCCCAGGACGTTGGGACCGTTACTTGTCGCTGGTAGAAGACCCAGCCGATGGGGTCACGAAGCTCGGCGTCGACGAAGATGTCATTGTAGCTGGCCGGCACCGGGACCTGCAGCTCCGGAGAAATGACCCTGGTCCAGGCCTCGTCCTCATTGATGTCCTGAGATGAAGCGAGAACAAAGTTCCAGAGCCCATCGAGGGAAGCGAGCTCCCGAGCGGCGTTGGCCTGGGGTTTGAGGGACTTCCATTGTGCGTCCTTACAGAGCGACAGGGAAAATAGACTCGCGAGAACGAGTAAAGTGGAATGGCGCAAGGCCGTGAAGCGGGATGGAAGCATGATGAAGGCCGCGAGTGTTGCTTGCGATGCAATTCTTCCTACTCAGTATACGACGAAGCCCGGGGACTTTGTTTACTTATATCGATGCGGCCTAGTCCGGAGCAACTGCCAGCAACCAACCTCTTCGCTCCATACCCAACCGAAACCATCAATTGCCGGCAGTCAATAGTATGGCGCATAATCCGTGTTTTCCGGCCTCGTCTTATCCGCCTCCTGTTATCCGACTTTCGAGCTTCCCTGGGTCATAATGCACCTTGCCTTCTCCAGATCAGACTAAAGCTTAGCCCTAGCCACGTCTCGGTAAGATCGTCGGCCTTGGCGATGATTAGGCGAAAGAAATCCGGGGGAGCGCCCAGGATGACCCCGGGCGAAACTTGCCCTTTTAGGTAGCGCGGGAACAAAGCCGGGAGTCGTCATGGGGGCCTTGCAAGTCCTGCATGTGTACCCTGTATCAATGGCAGTGGGTGATCACATCACCCAGCCCTCCGCCGGGGTAAATCTTCTCAATGAGGCAGGGATCTCCTTGTCCCCGCCCAACAAGATCATGTCGGCTTCTACCCTGCACATCCACCCATTCCCAGGAAGAGTGAATCCGGGGAATGCAAATTCTAGGGAACAGTCCGCTTCCGGCCGCTTGGCGCTCTCTCCACTTCCCCGGAGAAGTTGCGGGGCGGCATTGCATTTGACGGAGAAGTTGCGGGGCCGCAACATCATCACCCTTGGCAGAACCACCAATGCCCCGGCTGGCGATGCGGAGATCAAGATGAGCGGAAAGAATATGGTTGTAAATGCTGCGAACACCGGATCAGTGCGTACCTTGCCATGGCTTCCCCCTCTAGAAATCCGACGGCTGGCATAAACCTGAATAGCACTAACAAGATTCCGCTAGCAACGGATGGGCAGCACAGGTCTTGGTAAACCAATGAGCGACGTGGACATGGACCTGATATTCTCGGCATTGAGACAGACCTCGCATGGCCTTAGCACCGTTGACAACCGAGGGCCGACCACCTAGGAGTACAGTTTTGAAGATGTATGTGAGCTCAGCTTTTGGTACAAGCCCTGGGCCGGCAGTCCCAGATTTCCCCGCCGATTCGAGACACGCTGCCAATGCTACTTTTATGTGACCTTTTACTTCATGTTTTGGTCCTACTGAATTGCATTCTCTCGCCCCGTAAACCAGAGGGTTGTCACAATATCCGTGAAAATCCATGGTCTAGAAATTTCCTACATCAGAAGTTCAGGCGTTCTATACCCCAGTGCTCATTCCCTTCCACTCATGTTCTCTATACGCCCAACACAGGCAGTCCCACCTGGGCTTAAACCACCTCATTAATAGCCACAATCCTGAAGCTTCCACCGCCGACCTTTGCCATAAGCCCAGGCATATCCCACTCGTGGCTGTCTTCGTTCACCGAGAACGCCAACTCCTCCTCGGACTGCTCCGAGTTGAGCGTCGCCCTGAGCTCCGCGCCCTGGACGTGAAGAGATATGGTGTACCGCTCATCCGCCTTGGTCCCGCCGGGATTGTCCCGGGAGTGCAGCTCCACCGCGTCGTCTATGTTCCGGCACAGCGTCAAGTCCCCGGAGTCGCTGTTGTTACTCAATGTGTAGCCGCGGAACGTATCGAGGCCAGGCTTGGGCTGGGATACCCGGGCGTAGACGTTGGCCTCGTAGTCATAGGATGAATCCCAGAGCAGAGATCCTTGCACATCGGCGGCCACTGGTGTGATGATGGCCGCGACCCATACGGTGGCCAGTGCGAAGCTTCTTAGCTGAACTATGGGGCTGGGAACCGGTTGAACGCTCAAGATGTCGTTGCGGGTACGACTAAGTTGGTCGATGCACCTTCGCCCCAGAAGCGGTTCCACAAACTTGGGGTCCGATACCTTAATAAATACTTGATAGTCTAGTTGAGCCTAGAAGCACTTGGGAATGTCACCTTACGCCCGTAAGCCCCTGGGCATGTCCTCTCGAATACGCGCGTAAGCCCCTGCCAATGTTGTCTTAGGGCTGTGAGCGCTTGGGGCTTGCCGTCAGCACCAACGCAGATTATGTTACGCTGAGTGGCTGGCGGCAACTAAGAGAGTCTGGGTAATTAAACCAAGCCTTGTGAATTGGACCTTTCAACGCCCTGGGAAGCGGCCCTGATCCGACCTGTGTGTTCTACCTATTGATTGGCGCGTTCGCCGTGTACTCCGCGGGTTTCGTGGCTATTTTTCGAGGCAACCTGCTATTTGGTGCAGACCTCTCCGGGCTGCCTGCACGGCCAATGCCGAGGAGCATTGATCCTTTTCTTAAAAGGAACCCAGCATATCGAGAGGGATCGTACCTTTCCCTGGTCCCGTCCAGCACCCCAAGTTTCCATAAAGGAAACTAGTTGCGACAGGCGAGCCAGGGTTTGCACAATTTCGTTCTATATGCGTGCTGGCCTATCGGCACCAGGCGTTGAGGCCGAGTACGATATGGTCGGATCTCGCTTGGTATAGGCCAACCACCATGAGGAGCCGCGTTCGGTGCCTGGTTAGAAGTAAACTGATATCTATTCACTCGCATTGATGCTGTGGCAGGACCGAAGAGAACGGCTATAGGAAGAAGCAAAGCTCGTAGGGCGATGCGAAGACAGTCCCTGAAGCCATGGTTGAGAGAACTATGTTTAGACCCCGTACCGCATCTCGGGCTTCGGGAAAGATCTAACTCTTGGCCAGGCCCGTTAATCTCGCGCTCCTTTCTTGTAGTTATCCTCTTCCAGCTTTGGTATTCGAAATGAAACGTGCGGTAAGCAAGAAAGAGCTTGCATGCCCCTGTAGTCCCCGGCTCCTACAATCTTATAGAGACAATCTTAGCCTCGGTTGAGGGCTCCCCAGGCTCGGCAAAGGCACCATTCCCCATAGTAGACACGTATATCGTCCCCTCCTCCACCGCACCTCTCCCCAGCCTAGCCGACGTACACGATAACAACTCAAGGGAGTCGGGACCGCCCGCAACTACCGTGACCTCTCCATCCTTCGTAATCCTTACGACCTGGTTATTCCAGACCGCCGCGCCGTAGATAGTTCCGTCGTGCGTGATGTCGAAATCGTCGAGGGAAAGGTCTGCCGCAACAAGCTCCGGCGTGCCGCTGATTCGCGCGTCCTTGTCAACGGGGATGCGGTAAAGGCTACCCGACTCGCCGCTGACGACGTAGACTGTGTCGTCATAGACGCGGATGCCGTTGGCAAAGGCGACCTCCGGTATGTCGAGCGCAATGGCAAACTCGCCCGTGTTCACATCGAGGATGTAAACCACGCCCTCCGTTGTATCGGTCACGAGTACCCTCGAGTCATCCCAGGCCGCAACGCCGTTCAGGAAGCCCGCATCCGGAAATTGCGCGACCAATTCTGGCACAGGACTCTCGTCTCCCGCTCCGGTCAAATCCACAATCCAGACGCCTAGGGAGCCGGGGACGACCCCCCTCGTCTCGAACGAGAAATTCCCCGCCGCGAACACGTACACGTCCTCCGCCACCTCGGCGATTCCCGTTGTGCTGAGCACGCCGGGGACGTCGACCAGCGGGACGCCCGTTTTCTGGTCTGGGTCGATGTGCCAGAGCTGCGGGGCGTCCATGCGGGAAGCGAGTATGGTTCCGCCGGGCCGGACGACAAGGTTCTCGAACCAGGGGCCTATTGTCTCGGTCTCATAGACGACGGAGATTTGAGGATGAGGGGTTTCGGGGACGCTTGCCGCTGTGGCGGCGACAGCTAGAAGGGCAGCGGGGATGACGGCGCGCATGGTGAGAGGAAGGGATCGCTTGCGTGATATGTGTATTGTTGGTGACGAGAGTGTTCGTGGAAACATGGAGGATCTCGAGTATAACTAATAAACACGACTTCCCCGAGGGGGTCCTGGTGAGTCCTGCGAGCCAATATTGGGCTCGGGCCCTCCAATACTGCATCCCGCTCTTTGCCTATTTTCGCCGGCAGTTATGCATAATGCGACAAACCTTACGCCTATTAAATGGCTTGGCAGCAGTACGCACAGCTGCATCCGGGCGAGCTACGGGATGGCAGAGAAACGACCCTCGCTCTACCCATCGTTTAGAGAACAGACCCAAGACGTAGGGATGTGGATTCGAATAAAGCTGCAGCCGGGGTTCATTTATTTAAGTTTAAATCAGTCTCTTCTACTGCGTTGTCTGGCCCGGCACTTGTGTTCCCGGTCATACCGCCTTCACGCACCCGGACGGCCTCTGTTTTCAGGCGTACCGGCACGTTCCTAAGTGCAAACGGGAAAACCTGCAGCGAGTCGGCGGACGCGTGCGCATGGAGCCGGTGTGCGCTCTCTACAATGTGGATCCGTCGTACCAAGGCGACGACACTGCGTACAGGTGTGTCGAAGCTCCGATGTCAGGCGAGTTGGTTTTCCAATTCTCGCTCGAAGACGACGTCAGTTGTAAGATTTTGGGTTACCGTCGGCCTGGCTGCCCCGAGAAGGGTCCGCGCGGTAAGGGTGTCTCGCCCACCCGAGAAGGGAAGGGAAGGGAGATTTCGAAGGGAGATCTCGAAGTGAAGTCGGCGGATCGAAGGGGCTCTTTTTTTCCTTTGCGAGATTCTAGGACGTTTTGCGCTGAGCATCTGGCCCGCCGCGTGGACACCTGGGGGGCTATGGGATGCTTGTAAAGTTCCTCACATGCAAATGATCATTTTTAATCGAGTTGTTAGTTGAATCGAGACAGGTCCATTTTGAGCGCCGAGTATAAGTCCAAGTACACGAGATTGTCTGGCAGCGAAAGCGGTTTGAGTCGGTTACCCATCAATCCGCCCGTATGCCCCTATCGGGGCCACTCCACCCGTAATGTGAATAGCGCGGAAGCTCAGGCCAGCTCCAGCGTTCCACCCGCTCGAAATACCCACAGCTCCTTCTGTCTCTGTATCGCAATCCAATTCAGGCGGAAACCTCGTGTCTGGACTAGATCTTACTGCTGGTGCGGCGACACTGTAGAAACCATGGCTTCCGAGGTAGGCTTTTTATCCTGACCGAAATTCAGACCTCCGTTCTCACGATATCGCACAGGGTTCAACGCCGACGGCCAAGCTCCAAGCCGAGGCCGATGTCGTCAGGCAGCATGCCGACGCCGACGCCATGAACGACCAGCTCCGCGAGCAGCGTCTACGCGAACTGGTAAGCTCCCCTTCCCTCGCAGACCCAAGCTCGCCCGCGCAGGAAGCTCACCCGCCCGCCAGTTCATGGAGCAGCAGTCCCAGCCGGCAACCCTCAACCGATTCTCCCTCCACGGCGCAAAGAACACCCGCCGCTCCTTCCTTGACCCTATCATCGCCCCGCTCCTCGCCGATGCCGACAATGCCTCGTCCACGCTCGGCGACCTCATGTTCCGCCTCCGCGACGTCGTCGGCAAGCTCGAGCGCCTCGAGATCTTCCACCCCGACCCCAACGTCGCGCTCTCGAGCGCCGACCCCGCGACCGATCCCTCCGCTTCCCCGACCGACCTGAACGTCGACCTGCGCGTGCGCGAGCTGGGGCGCTTCAAGCTCAAGACGGGGACCGACGTGGGCGACGGGGAGAGCTCGGCGTATGGCTCCCTGCTGTGGAGGAATATCTTTGGCGGCGCGGAGATGCTGTCCTTGAACGCTAGCACCGGGACGAGGACGAGATCCGCGTACAGCGCGACGCTTAGCGCGCCGGTGCTGAGCAACCCGGACCTGCGCCTGGCCATCGACGGCCTGGGGTCCTCGACCCACAAGCCGTGGGCGTCGCACGAGGAGGTGCTCAAGGGAGGCAACCTGCGGCTCTCGTGGCTGAGCCCCCAGAGCGACGTGCACGCGCTGGAGTACTCGGGCCTGTGGCGGCAGATTACGGGCCTGTACGCCGGCGCGAGCCCCAGCGTGAGGGCCGAGGCGGGCGACTCCGTGAAGAGCTCGATAAAGCACACCTTCCAGCGTGACAGGCGGGACAACCGACACCTGCCGCAGGACGGGTACGTCGTGCGGTCGAACCTCGAGTTCTCGGGCGTGGGGCCTCTGGGCGGAGACGTCGGCTTCGCCAAGGGTGACGTGGACCTCGGCGGCGCGCTGCCCATTCCCATGCCGGGTGTGCAGGGCCCGAGCGGCTTCTCCCTCGGCGGCGGACTTAGGTTCGGCATGCTGTACCCCCTCGCACTAGGCAATCCTTTCAGCGGACGCGCGCAGCCGAGTCGCATCAGCGACCGCTTCCAGCTCGGCGGACCGAACGACGTGCGCGGCTTCAAGACGGGCGGCCTGGGTCCCCATGATGGATCCGACGCCGTGGGTGGCGATATGTTTGCCGCGGGCAGCCTGAACCTGCTCATGCCCCTGCCATACAAGGGACCTGAGTCGGGCTTGCGGTTCCAGATGTTCCTCAGCGGAGGCCGACTCGTGGCCCTACGGGGCAAGGGGAAGGGCGAGCAGCAGCAGGGCATGGACGGCGCGACGGTCAGGGAGGGGATGGCGAAGGCGTTCAGGGATATCTGGTTCGCGGGTGCGCCGCCGAGCATTGCGGCGGGATTCGGGCTCGTGTATGGGCACCCGATGGCGAGGTTTGAGCTGAACTTTGGGCTCCCGTTGGCGATGGCCAAGGGTGAGCATTGTGCGAAGGGATTGCAGGTGGGCGTGGGGATCAACTTCCTGTAGGTGTAATAGTATGTGGATGAAGACAGCCTCAAATATAGAATCCATTTCATCTGTCCCGGGGATGCTGAGTACAGTGAGTTGGGGCGTAAGACTGAAGTCAAGGTAGTTCATCCTTTCTGCCCCGTCTATTCTAGTCTAATGCTTGAGCACTCAGAGAGCATCAGTCCTCTCCTGGTCTCTGGAGCGCAAACGTCCAAACCAGCGCCACGAGGGCCACCATCACGAGATACATCCACCATACAGCGCCTACAACGCCGTTCTCTACGCCCCATGCAAACACTACCCCTCCCACCGCCGGCCCGACCGCTCTAGCTAGACTAGCCAGCATGTTCCCAGCTCCGTGAACCGTACCGAGGACGTTCTTTGCCGGGGCTGCCTCGGTGAGGAGGATGACCGTGCTCGGAATCGCCATGGTCCTCGCGGCGATCTGTCCGCATATGACGATCGAGAGGCCCACCCATCTAAGGATATCTTCCCCGGTGAGGGATAGGAACGGCGTGACGGCGTAGATGGCTGGGAATATCACGAGCGCAAGCCGCAGGATTCCCAACGTGCCGATACGGGCCTGCATGCGCGGGTAGATGAACAGCTGCAGCAGGATTCCCATTATGCCAAAGACCGCCAGCCAGAGCCCGATGGCAGAGGAGCGGAGGCCCAAGCCGCCAGAGAAGGAGAGGATCGTGTGGGTGTCGTTGGGGGAGGCTGGCATGGAGAGGTAGACGGGGAAGATGTGCATGAAGGCCGAGTTGTGCAGCGGGAGGATGCCGAAGGCCGTCATGGCGGTGAGGACGTCGGTCGTGAAGATCTTGCGGAAGGGGAGCCGGGGCGGCTTCTTCTCCGCTTCGAGGGGTTTCGGCTCAGGCTCGGCGGGGACGGTGGGCGATGAGGGGGATGGCGGCGCTTCATCGTCGATGACGGGCATGTACTGCGCATGGTCGCGCGTGCCGCGTATGTTCCTGACCAACCGGATAAGGAAGTCTCCCGCTCTCAGACCAATATCTGACGTGCCCTCCTTCCCGGGCAGCGTCTCTGCGAGCCAGAGCCACGAGAGTACAAGTGCTGTGCCCAGCATCCCCGCGTTCATCAATCCTGGGAGCGCATACGGATACTCCACCGCCCACTTCACACCCCCGTCTTCCCCCGCGAAGTTCAAGAGCCCATTCTTCCCGAACGCCCACGGCAGATTCACCACTGGATCAGCCAGCAGCCCCCCCAGTGCAAGGCTGAACACCATTCCCGAGTTGAACACAAGCGGCAGCAGCAAGAACGCCTTCGTCTGGAACCTCCTCTCCCTCACGATCTCGGCCGTCATCCCGCGCATGAGCCCGACATTCCCGTTAGCCACCCCCGCGAGCGCCCTCCAGAAGAACAGCGTGGGCAAGCTCCGCGAGAGCCCAAAGGCGGCGTTGGAAATCGCGGAGACGAGCAGCCCGAGCAGGATGGAGGGTCGGCGGCCGTGGCGGTCGGAGATGTGGCCCCAGGCCAGGGAGACGGCAAACTGGGCGAGGGGGAACGCGGCGACGAGGAGGCCGGAGGACTGTGAGATGAGGGCCGAGTCGGCGGCCGAGGCGTCTGCCGCATCGGAGGCGGGCAGGACGGAGCGCACGAGGTAGAAGATGTAGGGCAGGAGGCAGACGTTTGACAGGGGCTCGCTGAGGCGGCAGAGCGCGAGGAGGAAGAGCTGGTCTTTGTTGGGGAGGTCGGACCAATTGATCTTGGGCTTCGGCGGCGGCGGCCGCCGCCGCTCAGCGTCCCGCGAGGCTTGTGGCGTGTTAGAAGAGGGTCTGAAGAGATGTTTAGGGATGACGTACGGTTCATTAGTCTTTCTTGCTCCATGTTGAAGGTGGATGTGGGAAGCTGTCGGCCGTGGTGATGGTGCGATACGACTGCTAAAGAAGACCAGTTTCGAAGGATGGCGAAGGGGGCGCGAGTGATACAAGCTATCGAGCCACAGCCATCCCCGATTGTTTGCTTGACAATCCCGAGCTTGTGGAAGCGATGCGTAACCTACTGCGACGGAAGAAGCATCTCACAAGTGCGGTCTTCACCGAGGACACATCGTGTGAAGAAGCAGAGGGGAGGGGACCATGTATATTGTGCCAAAATCCCCGTCTCCGGAACCGCGCTCACGCAATCTATCCCGCATCGCTCTCATACCCCAATGCCGCGTGTCTCGCGCTGTCAAAGATCCCCGCACGCCCTCCTCGGCGCGGCCCCGCGCTCCCGGTGGGTTGCGACGTCGCATGGCACTTCATCTGGAGAAATAGATGAAGTGGCAATGGGCGTGTCGGAGAATATGGTGCTGGAGAGTTTGGGACCGAGGTAATTTGGGTGAGATTTGCCAGGGGATTTATCCAGCGCATGGCGGGGGGAATCGGCACTGAAAGTTTGGTTACATTTAAGTGAGGATCACAGCGCGTGATTGAGAGGTATCCCTCTCGGTCGCTGATTCATCTTCGGCTTTGGTATCTTGGAATTGATTTCGAATGGATTCAGGATCTATCTCGGTCTTCGAATATACGCTCCATGGGCCACCATGGTTTGCTGAAGACACTTCCCCTGTGGTAGCCAAGAAGTGACATATTTCCGGAACTCAAGCCAAGCCCGAACACTTATGGCGGTAACTTCCTCAGATAGAGAAAAGATATCTTTTTATACCAGACTGCGAATAGCCCAAGAGGCCCTTACCACCCCATCCCCCGGAAAGGAGAAGAGCTCCTTTACCGAGCCCGAGAAAATTCTCAAGAGCACACCGGGTAATCCCAGGGCAGAAAGATAAGGCGATCGCTTGATGGGACTGAAAGGATCCTACTGACTTGGCAGCTCAATCCTGGAGCGAGAGACGCCGACCCTTGCGGTGTTCAAAAGGTCTTCCCTATGAGTTGACTGGAGAGTTCTGGTGTCGTTGGCCTGCATTATAAACATGCCTTCGCCGTTTTCGTAAGGCACCTTTTGGGTCCTTTGGGTAGAATTATGCAAGGGATGATGTTGGCGCCCGCGTGTTCCATTCCGGAGGCAGCACGCCTTGAAAAACACGCCAGGATCGCCCAGGTCTTTGCATCAACAAAACAACCTTCATATATCAAGCGGATTACGTATCCGACGTAATCCCCTCCTCGGATTTTTTTTCTTCTGACCCAGAGATGATAGGGCCAGCTGATATGTGGGTGGAGAGTGTGGAAGGGAACTTCCCAGTGCCTGAAGCTGTACTTGACGGTAAGGGTGTTTTCAAGGAAAGAAATCGATGCGCATGTTCTGAGCTTTATACAGTTCTACCGGAAGGATCAAGTATTGTCTCTGCTGAGAAACATGGCACGTCCTCTTGGACCGAAACAGCAAAGCTCTCCATCGAGCTGGCTGGTGGAAGTTCGAGGAGATATTTCTTCAAGGTACTTCTCTCGAGCAGCTCACCTCCGAACCCGATTAACCCGGCCTCTTGTTAGTGCATATCTGGACAGGGCGCCAGAGCGTTGGCCGAAGGCGAGTTTCACTCAGCCTCTGCCGTGAACGCGGTGGTGCCAGGACTCGTACCCGAACCATCTGGGTGGGGAGAATATCATGTCCTCGAAAAGAAGTATTACTTCTTTATAGGTGACTTCCATGATATGGATCTGTCCGTGGCTCCTGATCCAGTCACATTTTCAACTCAGCTGGCAGACCTTCACCGGAAAAGCACCTCTCCGAACGGGATGTTTAGGTTCAACGTCCCCACCGTCATCGGCAAGATAGAGTGGACCGTCACCTGGGAAGGAAGCTGGGCGGCATCCTTTACACACCAACTGAGAGATGTGATCGGATATGACAGCCGGACGAACGAACCTTGGCTAGAGTTCGATGCTGCCTGCGAGCAGCTTACGAAAGTGGTCATACCCAGACTTTTGGGGGCACTTCAATCCGACGGCCGCAACATCTCGCCTAGCTTGATACACGGAGACTTGTGGGAGAACAACATTGGAATCGACAGGGCAACTGGAGAAATCGTCATATTTGACCCTGGCTGTACATACGCCCACAGCGAAATGGAGTTCGGGACATGGCGGTGCACCTGGGCGTCTCACGTCAGCTCACCAGCTTACATGGAGAATTATAAGCGCCACATCGAACCCTCGGAGCCGAAAGAGGAGTGGGACGACCGCAACCGCCTCTACAGCATATATGCGTACTTGACCGATTCCGCCGGCCATGCAGGAAGCCCGTCCCGGAGAATGTGAGTCCCTCGGTTCGCCTACGTGGGAACACATGCTGAGCACCAGTGCAGAGCCTACAACGATATGCTTTTTCTCTGCGAGAAGTACGGGCCACTTGACAGCCTTGAGAGATATGATCCGGAGAAGGACGTTTCTCTGACAGGATATCGTGTGCCTTTCGTGATTTCGCAGCTGCAGTGAAGGGGGAAGTGGGTATGTGTACTGGACATACTGTCAACGTCCGCATTAGCCCAATACTCAAACTGGATGGCTCGCGTCAGAGTTCGGGGTTCTTCTGACACACCGCTGTCTCCATCTTGTTCCTTGGTAATAGTTTCACTTTCCACCGAACAGCACCGGACTGATTGCCGACACAGGCATATTAATCACTGCTGCTTTTGGCAAGGGAGAAGGACTTATCTGTGTCTTTCGCTCACCTACTTACTCACCTATGGCTCACCTGATACTCACCTGCACCTAGCTTTTTCCTCTGAAAACTTGATGCCTTAAACCCCCCCTAATCTGAAATTAGAAAACATCGTTTGAGAAACTACGATCAACGAACAGCAACCTAGCATTTTGAAAATACAACTGCACAGAGTACTTTCTTAATATGATTCTCTAGCAATATAGCATGTTTAAAATCTAATCTTGCCTAGCATGCTAGCCGGTCAAAATGTTCCCTAATACTCCTGCTCCTTTACTGTATCGTTTTGTGTCCTTTGACTTTGAGTACCTGCCAGGAGTCGTAATAGTCCATGACATTATTAACCCCGCAAAGAAGCCGGCGCACTGGGGTACAATGTGAATGATGGCCGGCATCCCAAAAGGGAAAAGGCTCTTCCATTGGTCGAAGAAGAACTATCGCCTCCGCAGCTGACTGATGGAACAGACCGGGACGCCAGAGACTTCGGATCCGGGACCTAACTCCGGGCACGAATGGTGCGCTAAAATCCGCATTAGGAAAGCGCTCTTCCATTGGACAATTAGGGGTCATTCTCTCGGCTGCGTCTCCCAGACAAGCTCCTCGGATAGGCACTTTGCTAGAACCAGGCGTTCGAGTAAAGAAACCGCTCTCTTAATGGCTGGTCCTAGGGTTGCTAGCCGGAGGAATAACCCGACGTAGAGTCAAGGGTGATTAGAAAAGATATTTAAGGAGTCCACTCCCCAAGCTGTTCCCACAGATTACAGCAGCTCACTGAACAACTGTTTTACTACCACATCTTGACCCTAGGACCTTTGTCTGCGTAATTATACTTTATCCAATCTTTTAACATCAAACGATCATGGCTACTTCAGACAACGGCAGACATCTTCCCGTCCTCAGCGAGGATTGCTCTGGCCGCACCTTTATCGTAACGGGAGGCAACGTGGGTCTCGGCTACGAAGCCGCCAAGCGCCTCGTCCTCCAGCGAGCCACGCGCGTGATCCTCGCCGTCCGGAACCTCAGCGCCGGGAATAAAGCAAAGGCCGAGCTGGAAGTCGCCACCGGTAAGGCTGGAGTCCTTCAGGTGTGGCATCTCGACCTGGCGAGCTACGATTCCGTCAAAACATTCGCAGGGAAGGCGATTGATGAACTGGACCGGATCGATGTCCTCATCGAGAATGCTGCCGTCTTCCCGACGGATCAGTCAACGGCCCAGGGACACCATTTGGCCGTCACCGTGAACGTCCTGAGCACGCTCCTTCTCGCAGGTCTCCTGCTCCCAAAGTTATCGGAGACGGCCCGCATGTTCGACACTGTTCCGCACTTGGCTATAGTCGGAAGCAACTTTGGATTCTTTTATGCAGAGGATTGGCAAACCCTGAAGGATAACCCGCTCAACAAGCTAGATGCAACGGAAGATAAGGATATTTCGAGGAAGTAAGGCACCCCTGGATGATGGACACTACGGGGATTGAGTTGATGCTGAATATTGCTCCCAGTTACCCCCTCTCAAAGCTCATCGACCTTTTCCTCGTTCGCCATTTATGCTCGCTACTGCCCTTTGCCAAGACCGGGGTCGTCGTCAACATCCTTTGTCCTGGTCTCTGCCGCACGACGCTCGCCAGGAGCGCAACGCCAGAGATGGAAGCGGTACTCGAGGAGAGATTTCTCCAGTTCGGACGGACGGCAGAGGAGGGGAGTCGGTGTCTCCTCCACGGGGCCTTTGCTGGAAAGGAATCTCATGGATTGTGGCTCGAGGATTGTAGAATTGCCGAGTAAGTTTGCGGTCACAGTGTTTGGATTGAGGCCCAGGGGAACTGACGCTCTTATGCCACAGGGATAAGGTGCCGGGCTGGGTAACGGGTGAAGAGGGACAGAAGTCGGTCGAGCATGTTTGGGCGGTGGTAAGTGAAGAATTGGAGAAGATCGAGCCTGGATGGACGAGGAAACTGCTGGTAGCATAAGTTATGCTCTCGTTGCTCCAAAGGGACAAGAGATGGCACGTTCTGTCGAATTTGGAGAAAGGTAGTGTCGGTCCATGGTAGCTTTAATTAACATCTATCATTTCTAAGAGTCGCGGGGTGCGCCGGGCCGCATTGAAAAGTGACTGGCCCGCCGCGAGGAAGAGGGCGTCGATCCACGGAAACCCAGTCAACACCTCCGCGACCTCCTCCCATGTTTCAATGTTCAGAATGTGCATCGATCTCCTCACAGCCGGTACCATTTGCTCGTGGTTGGGGGGTTGAAAAGCCGAAGACGCACCAACAAGCGCCATCCAAAGGAACACTGAATGCTCAGCAGGCTCATCGGGATTCTCAAGATAGCTCTCTGCCGCCGAACAAGCCAGGCTGTGGATTAAAGGGAAATAGGGGATTCTCCCGTCAAGAGTATGCAAGAACGGGGCCATGAACATGAGTAGTCCTAAGCGGACAACGTCGTCATTGTTCTTAGCCGGAGGCGGCTCGGACAGGGGGCTGAAGTGGAGCAGACGATAGCCGATTTCCCACATAGCTACGCACCCATCAATCATGTCGAGCTTTGGCCGGCATCCAGTAATAGCATCGTTTAAGAGTCGTGAGAGCGTGGCCATATCGGTGGCGATAGCTAAAAGCGCAGGGCTAATATTCGTCGGGAGTGCAAACTGAGATGCGGCAGCGCGATACTCGGTGGCGAAACATTCGCGAAAGGACAATGTGGGAGCTCGGGCATGCACCACATCTTCCATTCTGAACATTGTTGCTGATCCTATCTCGAGAGTATACACGAGATCAAGCCTTAGTGCGTAGTATAAGCATGGATCCTGTAGGAAAATAGGAGCTGTTTATCTAAAGCTTACCGCACTATCTTCTGTGCAACAACCACATGTTCTCGTAACATATCACGGATGCCACCTCGCATGTTGACCAGTCGCAGAAGGCCATTCATATGGAGGAGGCCTTGTTCGTGGCGGCCTTGGTGACGCTCATACTGGGCCATCATGGTGACAGCAGCCAATGTCGCGTTGCAGGTGGCGTCAGTGCTGGATAACCTCTGGTTCACAAGGAAAAGAGTATGAGAAACATGGCGTATTTCCCAGTCCGCAGCCCTGGCCACAGGGGAAGTCTTGTTGACGAAAGATATCGACATGGCCATCGCTATGTGGAAGTCTGTACAAAATGTTAACTCCTGGTTGAATATGAAGGAGGAGAGGCCGCCAGGGACGTCCATACAAGCCGCATCCATGAACATTAGCTGGATCCATATTGAAGGGCCTCGGCTCCCACGCTCAAACGCAGCGCGCACCTCGGGGATACCACGAACACCGAAGGAGGAGGAAAGCCCTATCCGCCTTTGTTGTCAATTTGGGGCTGGCTGTTGCAAGATCAGACGGCTATACGTACCTCGCATAACCAGTGGCCGGCTTTCGGGCGGCACATGTGTAGGGAAGTGAAAGGTAGACAGGTGGTCTCCTATCATACGGTCAACCATCGGGACAAATACGACGTTCTCCTCGGAGTCTGGCGGAGTGTGGCTACTCTGAACGGTATTGCCACTGCGGTATATTGTCGTTATTCTATCTGAGAAGACGCTCTTCTTGGACTGCCGTTTCATCGTCTTGCCGACATTCTTCCCCTTCGCAGCATGACTTCGTATCGTCCGCCTCGCCGTGGAGTTGATAGCGGCGTTGTTGTCGATGAATTGAAACGGCATGATGTATACCCTTTGGAGGGAATGTACCTCTTAACTGGCTCTTCAGACATGGTGTAGATAAGGAGGTTTGGTGCAGGGCGGGTTTTCTACACATCGGATGTGATGGGACATGGACGCCAAATGCTGATGTCGGGCCGGAGATAAGAGATACGTCCGCGTTAACATAGGCCCACAGTATGGACGAAAAGGGAGCTGGATTTCTCGTTCATTGGGGATCGCGTTGAATGTGAACCTAGATATTATCAAGAAAGATGCCAATGCTATCAGAGATGCCCGAGAATTCTAAGGACCCACACGTTCTTCATCACCGAGTTGCCTGATAAACTTGTTAAAGGCGCTGTTGAAGTTTGCATTGTCAACGTTACAACCCTGGCATCCACAGCATCGTTCCTCATGGCAAATTCACAGTTAGCACAAGTGTGCCATATGCAGAACGTGGTCTCTGACATGAGATTTGTCCCGGTCCCTGTCCCCGGCGAGAAGGATGAGGGGACGAGACGGGCAAGCAAAAAACACAGATATGTCCGTTTGGCAGATACCCCGCATCGCCCAGAAGCCACGCCGTAGCGCCCGCTGGGGGTTTCGCGCATTAGCGGGCTGGGGAACGAGCCCAGCGCCATGCTCTAGCAGCGACTAATGGTGTAACCGACCTGGGGACCGTCTTTCGCCCGGAGTAAGACGAGAACTCGGGCATGGGCTGGTATGTCTATGCTCTTCGCATCGTAGGGCATAAAACCCACCACTCTGAAGCACGTGTATTTCTTGGTCAACAGGCATATTGACTGCTAATCCCAAACGAGGTGCCGAGCTGCAGCCGGGCGGCACATGGAGCGCTGGGCGCGGGGTGTGAGTGAGGAAGAGGGTGCGAGACCCCCGCGTGAACCAAAAAACAGCGGCCAACCACCTTTCCGCGGACACATCCCCGGACCTCGAGTTTGCGCCCATCCGACCTGGGCCGAAGAAATAACTCAATCGTCGCCGGGATCTCTCGCTATGGCTCCTGGTGACGCCGCTACAGGCTTATAATCCTTTCTCGTCTTACACACCGGCTCCTGGCCACAGCGAGCAACGCTCTCGAGATGGACACCATCGCGCGATTAAAGAACCTGCTGGGCCCGCCGGCCCACGGCTACGCGCCCCTCGACCGAGAAGCCCGACCGCCCGCCCGCGACACCCTCGATCGCACCTTTACGAAAGCCGTCATCCGCCTACACATCCTCTGCCTCTTCTACGGTCTCGGGACCTCAGTCTGGGGGTACGTCTCCTCTCACCATCCATCTCAAGCTCTCCCGAAACCCACCTGACACCCGCCCAGCTACAATATCGGTGTTCTCTCCTCCGTCCTCGTCCACCCCGGCTGGGTCGCCGTACAGGACGACCCCACACCGCACCAGAAGGGCATAATAACGGGCGTGTACTACGTTGGCACATGGCTCAGCTACGTCTTCATCTCGCGACCGCTGAGCGACTCCTTCGGCCGCCGGTATGCCGCGCTTGCCGGAACGGCCATCCTCTGCGGCGGGGCGATTGCCCAGGCGAGCTGCGGGGCCATTGCGCCGTTCGTGGTGATGGCGCTTGGGAGGGCGGTCTGTGGTGTGGGAGTCGCGATTGTGTCGACTTCCGTGCCGCTGTATCAGAGGTGGGTGGGCTTTTCGCCATGAGGTGTGCGAGTGCTGACGGTTACAGTGAGGTTTCGCCGGCGAAGGAGAGGGGCAAGTTCGTTGCCATGAACCACGTTGGCTTCGTGGTGGGGTTGGCCGTTGGCCTCTGGTATGCGCCCATGTGCTGCACTCTGCTTCGCGAAGTATCTACTGACGATGAAAGGGTCGGCTACGCGATGACCTACTGGACGGGCCCGACGGGAGACTACTACGGCTGGCGCGTGTCCATACTCCTCCAGTTACTTCCGGCCCTCACCTTTGCCGCCGGCCTCCCCTTCACTCCGGAATCGTAGGCCTTTTTACACCCGTCCCCCCTTGCCCCGCTAAACGCTAACATCATCCAGCCCCCGCTGGCTCGTCGAGAAGGACCGCCTCGCCGAAGCCAACTCCGCCCTCCACTACCTCCGTGAGGGGAGCTTCACAGCCCCCGCCATCGACGCCGAGCTGACCGCGATGGTGACCGCCGAGGAGTCCCACCGCGCCTCGGGCCTGACGTGGAAGTCCCTCTTCCGCGAGCGCCCGCTCCTCGCGCGGCTGTGGCGCGCCGCGTTGCTGCACTTCATGGCGCAGATGTGCGGCGCCGCGGCCATGAAGTACTACCTGCCCACGCTGCTGGCGGGGCTGGGCATCAGGACGCGGCTTGCGCTGATGGCCGGGGCCATCGAGGTGACGCTCAAGGTCGGGTGCTCGGTGCTGGAGATGTTGGTCGTTGACCGGTGGGGGAGGAGGGGGACGTTGGTGATTGGGTGCGCCGCGATGGCCATGGGCATGCTGGTGAGTCCTCTACGCTGGAGCGAGGGAAGGGGGGGTTTCCCGCGCGGGTGGCTAACGGTGTAAATGCAGATCAACGGCGTGCTGCCGCTGCTGTACCCGGGCAGCACTAGCAGGGTGGCGAACGCGGTGTGCGTCGTGTTCATCTTCGTGTATGCATTCGGGTACAGTTTGGGCTTCGGGCCCGCCGCCTGGCTATACGGCGCTGAGGTGAGATGGCCCCGCGGACTTACGGGTTCTCCATTCGTCGAGCAGATTTCTCACCCGCTCGGTTCCAGATCTTCCCGACCTCCGTGCGCGCGAGGGGGCTCAACCTCTCGGCCTCGGCCGGAGCCGTCGGGTCCATCATCGTCGCACAGATCTGGCCCGTGGGCGTCGACAGGCTCGGGAGCAACATCTACTTCTTCTTCATGGCGGTTAACGTCGCTTGCATCCCGGTGAGTCCGGTGCCACCGCAGTTACCCCCTTGTTCGTTCCCCCCAAAATCTCTAATGGTAACGCGCTAGATGATATATCTGTTCTACCCCGAGACGAAGGGAGTGTCTCTCGAGGACATGGACGAGCTGTTTGGGAGGTTAAAGGGGCCTGCTCGGGCTCGGCGGGAGGACAGGGGCGGCACGGATGGGCCGGATGGTTCCGCTAGTCGAGAGGTTTGACGTGCCGAGATGGCGCGAGTTCTTTTTCCCCGGGAGCGTTTTTCTGGAAGGTCCGCGCATGGTATTATGGCGTAGGGTGTGTATAATGGCGTAATATTGACTATCATGCCCTCTTCCAGCCCTCTGTAATCCTCGTTTCACGTGTCGTGGCGGGGCGGCGAGTTGATTGCAGGACGAGCGCATTGAATCCCGAAATCCCACGGAAGGCCGACCAAAGGCGGAGCGGCCCGGCTTCTCGGAAGGGAAATTTCCTCGCCACCGCCCTGCCACCGCCATCTCAAATGGAAATCTGTTGCCCGAACCGCCGGGCTTTGTCATTCGGAGCTGTGGATCAGAACAGGGACTGGGAAGGAAGGATGAAGAGCTATTATCAGGTGGTGACGACACAGTCCAGGACAGTGGGAATAGTAGCCGCCCACCGCTGGCTTGGTGAGGCGCTTGCGCAGTCTTGACAGTGCCCACACGGTAGAGGTTCCCCGCTGCTTAGCGCCCCAGGCACAAACCTGCCATCAACAGCAACAGCGGCATCCGTTCTCCCTGCAGCACCCCAGCTGGCCTGACGGACAGTGGAGAAGATACCCGTGAGAGCTGCAGATCAGGTCACTGTGGCGCTTTGGAGCTCCTAGCAGTACACAGACACATGCCCACTGAAGTACCGCTTTTACGGCCCCGACATCATCCATCGAGACTAACCACAATTCCGTCGAGCCCATCCTTCCCCATCTCTCCTCCAGCTGACATCGTCATTCTCGAGGGAAACATTTTTTTTCTCCAGCCTCCGACCATCCTGCGCCATTCTCCATCTCGAACCCGAACGCTTTCGCTGATCGAGCCCGCCGCCACGCTTTCGAGAGGGTGTTGGAAAAGCGCTCACAAGACCACCCAACCACGCATTGAGGGGTGTGCCGCGAGCATCACCAGCTACTCCGGCGTGCACTCGTACAGGAGCCGCATCCGGCACGTTGTGTGGAGAGGAGAGCCACCGTCAGGGAATCTTCTCGTCGCACATGGTCGCGCGTCGCCCTCCACACGCAAGACCCTCGACAGTCCGCCGCCGGCGATTCTCTTCGACGACCACCGCTCCCCAACGACCCCAGGGCCGATTTACCCTGTAGATACGACCCGCGGGGCAATCCATCAGCCATCTCGCCGGCCTTCGCGTCCGACAGTCGTTCTCTGGAGCTTCCAAAAGGTAGTCTGCAATTTCCCCCTGCTGCGAATCCGCGTCTCGCGGCCCATTTCCGTGCAATCCGAGCTTTGTCTTACCGACATCTGCCCGTCACCTTGTTCTTCGGCGCTCGCCTTTTGTGATTGCCTCCGGTGCCACCTCACCTCCCTGCCAACCGCCATCCCCGATACGGCCACAGCGCCCCTCCTCCAAGCGACTGCGTCCCCTCGAGTCTTGTCTAACGCCCGTCTGCAGATTCCCCTACTCGACGTTACAACAAACCCTCGATGGCTTTTGCCAATCTCGACGCAACCTCGGAAGTCAAAGCCTAATCTATTACGAGCCCCGTCGACCCGACGAGTTGACGAGTCGCTGTCCAGCGGATCTTCCTAGCCGAACCGCCTTGGCGCTTCCCGTCCATCCCCGCCGACGACGTTTCGCGCCTCCATATCGCCTCCCCACATTTTGTCGGGTGGTTCATCACGGTCCACTAGCTTGGGCAATCCGACCCGGGTCGGACTGCCTCTAGAACGACCTCACAGGTCCTCGCCCTTGACCGACGATCAAGATGGGCAACAACAGCTCAAAACACGGGGACCAGGGTGGCCCGCCTGGGCGCCCCGTTGCCAACGACGACCCGAATGCCGCAAACCAGCAGCAGCCGTCCGCGAGGTCACGGAACCGAGCGACCCGCGGAGATTTCAACCTCATCTCGGGCTTTGCGCCCCCGAGAGCCTCCGCCTCTCAGCAAACGACGCAGCCCGAACAGCGCCGAGAGACGCGCCAGGAACGAGAGGCCAGACGTCTGGAAAGAGAGCGGGTTGCGAGGGAGAAGGAGCGGGAGAGGAGCATGAGGGAGGAGCATGTAGATGGTGGATTTCTCGTCACCATGGGTATCTACCAAGGGCGGGAGGACTTTTCCAAGCCCATCGTCCGGCAGCTGCAGGTTCGTTCGCCCCTATGTTTGCCGTGTATTTGACTGGCTTGAGGTCCGTTCACCTTAGTCCGAGAACACCGCTAACCAAAGCTACGGCTTGACAGATTGAGCGGAAACTGGCCCCGTTCTGGAGACCCCTCGAAGCCGAAGCCGATGACCTCACCGATGCCCAGCTGGTGTATGCAGCTCGAGGTCTACCCGTCCCCGAGCCGGACGCATTACTGCCCGCGGATATCCTGGCCGCAATACAATCTAGCTCCTCGCCGAACCATTCCTCAAGCAACCTGACTGTCCCTACTTCCGGCCAGCCTGGTCAAGTACAAGGCGCAACGTTGGACGCAGCCTCCTCGAATGCCGGTTCCGCAGTTACGTCGCCGACCTCGGCGACACATCCCAAGAAGTCTCGGGGCAAGGCCATAGCTGAGGCGCTCAGCCTCAGGTCGTCCCGCAACAACTCCTCCACCGACCTCTCCCAACGCGAATTCGCCCTCCCCAACGAACCTCTTGTTGACGGACAGCCGCTGGAAGTAGTCCTCTACCGATCCGCGGACGAGTGTCCGATCTGCTTCACCACCTATCCTGGTCACCTCAACTACACTCGATGCTGTGGGAATGCAATCTGCAGCGAATGCTTCGTCCAAATAAAGCGCCCAGATCCACATGTTCCTGAGCACCACGGTGAGGAGGGCGGCTCCGAGGCCCCCAACCCCGCCGCTACGCCCGTTCCAGCCAATGCGGATCAGGCCACAAGGGAAACCCACAGCATGCTCGTCTCGGAGCCGTCCGCTTGCCCATACTGTACTCAGCCCGAGTTCGGTGTAACGTACGAGCCGCCTCCGTTCCGCCGCGGTCTTATCTACGCTTCCCCAGCTGTCCTCGGGTCTAGCGCCATGTCCTCGCAGACGTCCCTACACTCGAGTCCTACACCGGTGTCTCCCACGTCCCCAGGATCCGGCGGGCGGAGGCGGGGTCTGAGCCTCTCGGCCAATGCCCCTGGCGTCGTTACCACTGACAGGATCCGGCCCGACTGGGCGTTGAAACTGGCGGCGCAGCGCACGACACAGGCGCGAAGAGCTGCCGCCGCTACAGCGCTCCACCAAGCCGCGTTCATAATGTATAACCCGGAGCGACAGTTTGCCCTGGGCTCCCGCGCTCCGAGATTCATGCGGCGCAACACGTCTTCAAGCAATGGCGTGGGTAGGGAGGAGCCTACTGCCCGCCCTGAGGCCGGGCAGGCAGCAAATGCAGCAAATGCAGCAAATACGGAGGGCGACAGGCTGCAGCAGTTTGAGGAGGTTATGATGGCCGAGGCTATTCGCCTGTCGCTCGCTGCAGAGGAGGACCGCCGGCGGAAGGCCGAGCGCGATGCCGAGAAGGAAGCGAAGAAGGAGGCCAAGAGGCGAGAGAAGGAGGAGCGCAAGGCTGCAAAGGCCCAGAGGAAGGCGGGGAGCGTTTATGGCGATGCCCAAGGCTCAAGGAGCCTCAGTAGTGTGTCGCTCGGGCTTGGGAGGCGGCGCGGTAACAGCAGTGCTACCCCACAGGTGGGCACTACACCCGAAGTCCCGAACGAAGAGGGCAGCGCGAGTGGGAACACTGGAGGCGTGTCCCCCCCGCCGGAGCAGGGCCAGCAGCCGGATAAGGGCAAGGCTGTAGAGCGTGGGGCCAGCGAGGGGGACAACACTGCCGGGCCGTCCTCGTCCATGGCCATCCCGCAAAGAAGCCATCATGGGCCGTCGCACCTACGTCAGACGAGCAATATCTCGTCCCTCTCGTCGTCCCTCGCGGATACCCCCATGGGGAGCTATACGGCACAGGGGTTCGTAAGGAGAGGTGGCGACTCGACTCAAGATGGCGGACCTCCTAGGATTGGCGGCGATGCGGCCGGTGGCCCCGAGTCCCTGTTCAACTTTGCCAGCATGGCCTCGACGCTGGGGATCGACCTAGCTCGCCAGGACACGGAAGAATCCGCCAGCACGGACAACAGAGCCAGCCGAGAGGAGGCGCGTGTCGACGAGGAGACTCGTGCAGACGGAGAGACAACAACCGAAAAGGAAGCACAACCGGATAGCCAAGGTACCACGCAGGTTCCAGAGGAAAACCCCGAGGAAAGCGTGGTTACCCTTCAGCCCCCGCGGGCGGAAGACGCAGACAAGGAGCCAGAGGATAAGACGCTCGTGGCTCCCGAGGTTAGGCTCATCCCCGGCAGCCCGCTCGCCGTGTCCGAGGGTGAATTCTCTAAGAACTTTGAACACGAGAACTCGGCGGGGCAGCGGGGCGGTGAAGTCGCGTGAGGAGAGAGCTGTTGCGTCGGCCGAACGCACTTCGTTGTCCCTTATTTTTCTTCTCTTGGGGCGAGAGTTCAGCGAGAGGGGATTCCAGCGGATGAGAAATCATAGACGGTGTATTATATTGTCAGCGTACGATCGGCGGGGCAGTCGATGGTGCCACTCAGCAGGAAGGGGGTTTTTACGTCGGGAAGGGATGTCTGGCGCTCGGGGGCAAAGATTGGCGAAACGGGCGGGATATTCAGTGGTGTTGGGCTTTTCTTTCTCTTGCATCCGGGCGGTATTTGTTATTCTCTCTTATGTACTTCTTACTCGTAAACACGACGTGTCCAATTTTCTCTTTTGTAAAATCCAAGGTCTAGGCTTGTCTATCAAAGTGATGCTCCAGTGATATCCTTCGTCCAAACTGATGTTCAAAGCTTCGGGCCGGGCTTGGAGACACCCTGAGGGACGTAGTCGTCGCCCGGGCTCGCCCAGGTATAACCTTTCCACCGCCCCAGCGCGGGCCACATCTTCTCCTCTGCCAACCTCCTCACACGATCTGTCTTCGATCCACCGCTCGCGCCGCCCTTCAGCTCGCCCGTGACCTCTTGCCAGACGCGCCACGTCTCCTCCAGCTCCGCGACGGACGAGACGCCCGCGACGGACACGCCGGTCTTCGGCTCCCCGCTCGACGCCGTCCCGAAGGCGGAGGCGGTGGTGGCCCAGGTGCCCAGCGACCAGCGGATGGCGGCCTCCTCGAGCCCCATGCCCTCCGCCTCGGCGAACGCCTTGAGGTCCCGGCACTTGGTGCGGAGCTCGCGCGGCGCGGGGTGCCAGGCGGCCATGGGGGCGGCGTCGACGCCGCGGGAGGTGAGCAGGCCCATGCTGAGCATGCTGGCGTTGAGGACGACGCCGACGCGGGCGTCGCGGAAGGCGGCGAGGGTCTGCGGGGAGCCGAGAGAGGTGTTCTGGAGGGTGAACTGCGAGTAGGAGAGGACGGCGTCGAGGGGCTCGCCCGTGCGCTCGAGGACGAGCCGGGCGGTGGCGGTGAGCACGGGGAGCGGGTAGCCGCTGATGCCGACGTAGCGGACGAGGCCCTCGTCGCGGAGGCGCCTCAGCTCCGAGACAGCCTCCAGCACGTCCTCCGGCGACACGAACTCCACGTCGTGGCAGTAGACCAGGTCGAGGTAGTCGGTCCCGAGCCTCTGCAGGCTGCGCTCCACGCTGGCCCTTATGCCCGCGCGGGTGTAGTCAAAGTCCGCGGGGCCCCTCCTGCCGGCCTTGGTGATCAGGAAGACGGAGCCCCTGTCGGGCTTGGCGGAGGCGAGGGCCTCGCCGAGGAGGACCTCGGAAGGGCCGTAGTAGGGGGAGGTGTCGAAGGCGCGGATGCCGAGGGAGAGGGCGCGGGAGACGATGGAGGTGTAGGGCATGCGGGTCGGGGCGGGGACGTACTGCGTGTTGAAGGTGCCGGTGCCGAGGATCAGCGGGGGGAGGGCGGCCGGGAGGGACCCCCGCGGGGGCGGGGCCGGGGGCATGGTGGTGGGCCTCTTTGTTCCTTCCGGGGACCGGGGGGCGGACTTGGGTAAGAACCGTGTAAAACGGGGCCGAGAGCCGGATGGGGCCGGGCGGGTGTGTTCGGGTATGGTAGCGGGGGCTCACGAGGCTTCGATTGGTCTGCGTGGGTGAGTGGTGAGAGAAAAGAGGGTTCCAGGGGAGAGATTGTCCATGGACTCTGTCTCTTAGAGGGGACCGGTATCCTCGGAGGTGTATCGGAGATGCGGGGCGAAGGCGTGATCGCTGAGTCTTTTTGGCCTTGTTCGTTTCGGTTTTTTTTTATCTTGGGCAGGACGAGGAGATGGACAAGTGGGGCCGGTCCAGGAGTGAATTTCTAATACACCACTTACACGGTTCGGAAGCCAGAGTGCGCCCGAAGCTTAATGGGTGGGGGTTTTTTCTTTTCTTTTTCTCCAGGGCACACGATGTAGTCAGCTGTTTCGGGGCGTACAGAATCTGGAGGGCTCGGGCGAGAAGCGAAGAATGCCGAGTCCGCGGACATTCGGCTTCCGATTCGTTTCCCGCGCCGGCCGGGTTGGGAGAATTGGATTCACATGCCAGATTAGTGTTAGCGGCGGCCGGCTTTTCGCGTCCGCCGTGTTAGCTTGAACCGACCTCGCACCAAGGCCGCTGCAGGTCTACGATTGGCGTCCCCCTAACAGGTCCCATCGTAGGGCCGAGGAAGAAACGGCGGAAATATGAGCTTAATCCACCGAGAGTGGATTTGCTCTTTATTTTTTCTTCTTCGTCTTCTTTTCCCGCCCCATCCGGAGGCTTGGGCCCGGAGTGCCGTTCTCTCACACAGAAGACACCAAAGAGGCGGGAAGGGTGCTGGAGCTTGGCACTGGTAATGCCGGGCCGACAACCTGACAGGCAGTGTCCCCTGAAGAATGCTGTGCTGTCGGCAACTCTTCAATCCACGCTCCATCTTCGTGTGGACGACATCGGCCTCGCCTCAACGCCCCCCGTCTGTGGCCTCAACTCCTATGAGATAATGATCGCCCGCCCAGCCACGTCTTAAGCATCCGCTCCTACCCCAACTCTGGCCTCCGCATCCGATATACTCCCCCATGCCACCCAGCCCTGCAACGTCAATATCCGCGGCTCTCGCCCAGCACCGACACGCCCTCCACGGCCACGAGGACGTGACCTTCTCTCGACGTGACACTCGCCTGTATAACCCTTCATGCAGATACATTTCTCCGGCGTCATCTCTTCCCATGCGCCTCGTGGCGTAATCGTCAATCCGGGCGAATAGATTGGCTGGACTGCCCTCCCCGTTTTAGCCTAATGGAGGGATATAAGTCGCCCATATATGCCATGTCTTCGGGCCCCATGGCACCGGTGGTGTCCGCATCCGGCATATATCTCATATATATCCAACGCCGTGCCGCCCCGCCGCCCTCCGCGGCAAAGTGGCCGCAAATTACTCCAGTCCAGGACGCCTCGGACGACCGCAGATCATGACACAAGTCCACCATTAGGTGACGTTGATCTTCGCGGTGAAGTGCCAATTCGGGTGACGCAGCAGGACGCATATACCAGGGACTGCCATGCTGGAATGTAGCTGTCTCGTTAATGTGGCCCCAACCTTACCTGGGGGCATACATCTCCAACCGGTCTTTCGGCCAGTCCATCCTGTTCGTGGCCCGTCTCCCCGGTCAGCTCTATGCATCTATGAGAACCATATCCCGCCTACGCGACGTCGCCTCTCCCAATCTATCCATATTGCGCTGCCTTCTCCACCCATTCTTCTCCAACACCTTGGCCCCCTCACGCCCATGCTATACCCGGGTCGTTCTTCATGTAGAGGACGCGTGGCGGATTCTTTCTTTAGATGCTATGCGCCGGGTAAGTCTGTGCGATGGACCTCGGGACTATGGGTGGGCGCGCTTCTCCATACTTGCCGTCTAATTAGACTTGGAGCACAGGTGCCGGCCTTTCAGTCACTGCCGATACTCCGGGATCCCTCTCTAGCTCTACCAAACTTTTCTTTTCTTTTTTATTACATTGATGACGATGACGGTGTCTGGCCCATTTGTATGCGCCCGGAAATATTCTTCCGCGTCGGCAAGACACTGCCCCTGGCATGGCAATATAGGATGTTCTTCCGTCTTCCCATCCCAGGTTCCACCTCCGGGCCCGCGCCCTCCCGGGCATTCCCCTAGCGCAGCACCCACAGGGACCTCATCGCCTCCAGGAACCATGCCGGTTCTCCGCAATATATTGCGGTTACCAGTTGAGAGCCGACATGACTTGGTTCCATGCTCGGCATACCCCTGGCCCTTACCCATTTTGCCACCGCGGAAAGCAACCCTGGAGTGTAAGTCCCCGGTATGATATCTAATACGAGGAAGAGGATTGGACGGTCGGTTATCTGGCCATGGAGGCCGTCCTGGCGTTAAATAACCGGGTGTCTCCTGCTCTTCCTGAGCCAAGGTAGAGTGCCCGCTGGATATCCTGTTCTCCCTAGATTCTGTCCGTAAGATAGCACACCAGCACCATGCGTTGGACCTCCGCTCTCCTCAGCGCCGCGGCGCTTGTCACCAGGGGTAAGCCAGCCCCCATGCTGGGATAGATCCAGGGCCCTCACTCAACCTTCTCACACCGCTCCTTGCTAACTCCCGCCAGTGACCTGCCAAGATGACGTCGAGACGTTCGACTACTGCGACGAGCTCGAGCGCTGCTTCAACGGCTACACCGTTGCCGATGCCGGTATCACCTACGGCATTGCCACGCCCGAGGAGTCGGCCGAGGGATTTGACCTCATCCTCCAGGTCATCGGCGAGACCGCGTCGGTCGGGTGGGCCGGCCTGGCGTGGGGAGGTGCCATGACGTACAACCCCATTGCCGTCGTCTGGCCCAACGGCGACGACGTGCAGATCTCGTCGAGGATGGCCTTGTAAGACATCTTTTCCCCACTGCGAACACCCAACGGAGGTTCCTCGCTAACACGTCGAACCCAGCGGCTACTTCGCGCCCCCGCTCTTCGAGGACACCACTTACACCGTCCTCCCGGGCACCACGGTCAACGACACGCACTTCACCGTCACCGCCCTCTGCCGCGGCTGCTCCTCCTGGGAGCCGCTCGACGCCACGCCCACCGTCCTCAACGGCGACGGCGAGAACTACTTCGCCTTCGCCTTCTCCAGCGTCCCCGTCGACGACGCCGCCAACATCGACACGACCTTTGGCATCCACGACCGCGTCGGCCACTGGATCCACAACCTCGCCGACGCCAAGTCCGCCGACTTTGCGACCTGGGCCGCCGAGGCCGGGGACGCCCCTGAGGCCCCCGAGGCCCCCGAGGAAGGAGCACCCGAAGAGACGACCGCCGTCGAAGAACCCCCGGCTGAGTCGAGTCCGGTTGAGGAAGAGCCCCCGGCCGAGTCGAGCCCCGCCGAGGAGACCCCCGAGGAGCCAGTTGAGACCCCAGCGGAAGGAGATGGTGAGTCAACCGGAGCCACCGACAGCCCCACGACCCTGCTGACAACCGCAACGGCGCCGCCTGATACCGCGCCGACCGGCCCAACGGGAGGAGAGGAAGGGGAGGAAGGGGGGGAAGGGGAGGGACAACCACCGGCGGCGCTCCCGCTCCCGACCGCGTGTCCCGGCGTCCCCGAGGCGGCCTACCCCATCGGCACGGCGGCGGGGTGGCGGGCCGTCAAGATCTCGGGCTCGGTGACCATGCCGCGGGCCGTGGTGGAGGACACGATCGGCAACCTGCTGGTGCTCGAGGCCGGCAAGGGGCTCTCGGTGCAGACTCTGGACGCCGCGGACGGCTGTATTTCCTCCTCCAAGCAGCTAATCGAAGACCCATCCCTGAACCACGGCCTGAGCCTCAGCCCGGACGGCGCCAAGGTGTACGTCAGCTCCATGACCACCGCGTGGGAGCTCGGCTACGACGCCGCGGCGCAGGCCGTCTCGGACAAGCGCGTCGTCGTAAGGAACATGTACAGCGGCGGGCACCCCACGCGGTCCCTGGTGATCCCGCCCGCCACGCCTAACTTGCTCGTGATGCAGCTGGGCTCGAATGCCAACTTTGACATGGACGCCCTGGACATAAAGACGGCGAGGGCCAACGTGAAGGTGTTTGACGTCGACACGGCGCCCGAGGGTGGGTGGGACTGGGTGACGGAGGGCTGGGACCTGGGCTACGGCCTGCGTAACGACGTGGCCCTCGCCGTGGACGGTAACAACATGTAAGCCTGTGTAGAACAGGGGGGGTGTTCCTGCCCTGCCCCCCTTCCGGTCTTCCTCTCCAGGGGCTTTTGTAGACTGACCCGTCTCCCTCCACCCATTAGGGTCTGGAGCGCCGAGAATAGCGCCGACGACCTCACCCGCACGGCGGACGGCGGCACCGTAGACGTCCACATCGACAACCCGGCGGAGGAGCTCAACTTCCGTAAGAACTAGCCTCGCCCCCAAACCTTTCTCCCTTCCCACCGAGCCTGCCCATCAAGAGAGAAAACGCAAGACTAACCCCGGATCTAACCCCCCAGTCGGCGATCCCTCCCAGCCCAACACGGACTGGTACGGCTACCCCGTCTGCTTCACCATCGGCAACCCGTCCCCCTTCGCCGACGCGACCTTCACCGTCGGCGACCAGTTCCTCCTCACCCCCAACGACACCTTCACCGACGACGTCTGCTCGCAGACCTCCCGGCCGCCGCGCATCGCCATCCAGGCCCACAGCGCCCCCATCGGCGCCGCCTTCGACTCGTCCTTCGCCAACCTGTACATTACCCTCCACGGGAGCTGGAACCGCCAGCCCGCGACGGGCTACAAGGTCATCCAGATCCCCTTCGCCCAGCTCGAGGACGGCAACTACGACCCCGTGGCCACCCTAGACAGCGGGGCCGACGGCTACGTCGACATCATGTGGAACGAGGACGTGGACGGCTGCACGGGGGCGACGTGCCTGCGGCCGAGCGGGATCACCTGGGACCGCGCGGCCACGAGGATGTTCGTGGCGAGCGACAACGCGAGGGCTGGGGAGCTGTTCTTGCTGTACCAGGAGGAACAGGCGCAGTGATCCGGACGTCCGTGAACAGAAGGACGGTTTGAAGGAGGACATTGGTGGGCGATGTACGCTCGTTTCTATTTGTCGGATACCCCAGGTCGACAGGACTTTCTCTTCGTTTCGATACCACTTTTCATTCGTTTCTCTCGCGGTCGGTCTCCGCAGGTCGACAGGACTTTCTTTTCGTTTCGATACCACTTTTCATTCGTTCCTCTCTCGGTCGGTCTCCGCAGGTGCCCCCGTAAATAGCTCGGCTCGCAATATACCGCACTCGTTTCCCAGCAGCTCCCGGGACTTCTGGCGCGCTGCCATCTTGTGACAGTCATCGTAATAGGGCTCGGAATCGCCTTCTCGGACGACATAACTGTCTCGAGTTATCTCTACTGCGAGAGAGCGATCCTAACCTGGAAGTAAGTATCGGGGTCAGTCTCACACCCTTAGCAACAGCACACACCCAAGTATCATACAGAGAAAGCATCGGCATCATTCGTCGCTCGTCTATAGTCTATACCCATGCACCACGCCTTACGCCTTGGTATTCCCCCACATGTCCAACCACTCCCTCGCGGCCATCATGTCCCCCCTCGCTGCCTCACTCGCCGCAACACACCACCCAAACTCGTATCGCCCCTCCTTCTCAAGCTCCCTCGCCACGATTCTGTTCATTGTGCTCCCCTCGTCCACGCAGAAGTACACTGGCGCCTCCGGATCGAGCGCCATCTCCACCAAGGGCTTCACCAGCGGAATCGCAGCTTTCATGCTCGACCCCAGCGGCTCCAGCCCCGCGTTCGCCCTATGCGTCTTGCACCACTCATTCGCGCACCACGACTTCCCGCATCCGGTATTCAGCTGCAACAAATACCTCCTCTCGATCCTTCTCCTCATCGCCTTGCCCTCGGGGTCATAAACGCTCGAGTACAACGGCGAGAAGCACGTGCCGCACAACCCCAGCTCGTTCATCTGGTTCTCGCTCGTCGAGTCCGCCCGCCCGAAGTTCGGACCCCGGGCTCCCACGCCGAAGAGCGTGCGCCCGCAGTTAGTGTTTCGGCAGACACGAGGCGGTGGCTGCGAGGCGCGCGCGAGGCGGTGGTTCGCCATGTGGGCGTCCATCTCGCGGAGGCGCAGGATGCGGTCGCAGAGGCTGCACTGCGTCGTGCGGGAGCCGTCTTCCAGCTCGTGGGCGGTGAGCCCCGTAATGCGCATCTCGGGAGAAGGCGTGCCGTCGCCGCCCTGGGGCACCTCGAGGTGGCAGAACTGACAGAGGATGGCCTTGGCGGGGCAGTCGGTAGTCCGGTGGCGGGCGAGCTCCGGGAGGTCGTGGGTAGAGAAGTCGCAGGACGGGCAGTTATGTTGCGAGTGGAAGACGGTATGGTGTCGCTCGCGTCTACGGCTAGGTGTTAATACGATGAGAAGAGTGAGGGAATGGGAATAGGAACATACCCGCTTTCGGTGTTCCCATAGTTATCCGGGAACAGGTCGCAGGCGTCCTTGTGCGGGCAGTGCCAGTGCTGCTGGAACTCGTCCGAGTTCTTCTTGAACACACGCTTACACTCCTTGCAGACGACATTGTTGCGCATGCAGAAGCTCTCGTGGAGAACGAACGACGGTTTCGGCACCCATTGTCCGCAGTTGGGACACCGCTTTTGGTTATCGGGATCGTCCGGGCCGTCTGCGTCCTCCATCGTGGCATCCTGTGCGCCGTTGACCTCGCCTATCCTTGCTCGGAGGACGAACCGCTGGGCCCTGGGCTCTGGCGCTTTCCCCTTTCCACTGGAAGCAGCCGCTTCTCTGTGAGAGTACACTGATATAAGGAGTTTCTCGGTATCGTTGAGCGCTTGGTCGTCGGGCGGTATCGTGAAACTCTTGTGACCGTCAGACCTAGTCGAAAAGTCACCCCAGCGGTGCTCGCTCTCCCGTGGCAAAGCCCTATATCGAGTCGACCGCGGAATCGCAAAAAGGTCCAAGCCATCCTCGTCATCGAACGTAAGTTCGACGGATATTGGCCGTGTGCGGTCCCACGATGGCAGCTCAAAGTCGACGTAAGACCCGGGCATGATGCGTCCTTCAACGTCCTTCCATATGTCGATCTCCCCGCCACCCGAGTTTCCGGTAGGCTGACTATTCGTCTTTGAGGCTATTATCCTCAGCGTCTCCCTCGCCTGATCCTCGTCTAGTGCTTCAATGTCGACCTCGACGTCCGTGTCGACAACGCATATCGCCTCGCCTTCAGGCTCCACTTTGTCCAGCAGGAAGCGAAATTCGTCACCGCCCCCCCCTTTGATATGCAAGTCCGCGCCACTCGTCAAGGTTGTGAAGTTCTTGCTAAGCTCCCGCTCGAGAATAGGCCGCCAGTCGTCCGGGTTGTAGCCCGCCTCGAGAGGCCGTAGACGTATGTACGTGCCCCTTGGCACTTGCTTGGCCGTCACGACAATCTCCGCTTCGTCCTTCCCTGATAAACCTAACGCTTGTTCGACGTAGGGCGTCAGGCCGATCTGGTTCTCCTCCCCTATGAACTCTCGCACGCCAGAGTAGGCGACGCGCCCGTTCGCCTTGTTGTGCAGCTTGAATGTGAGGGGGAATGGCAGGCTTAGGCCTTCGCTCGCGTGCGGGTCGCTCCCCGACTTTGGCGCCGCCATGATGCCCTCCAGAGCCGACTGCGGAAGCACTATCCTGTCACCCTGGAGCCCCGCCGTCTTCGCCCTCGAGGCAGGGTCCGTCCTGAAGCTGGAGGACCATCGTACGTCGAATGTGTCGGCCATGGCTGTGTATCGCGTGTGTCGCGTGTGTCGGAGGTTCGTTGCGAATGGTGGACTCTATGGGTTCGTGGAGGAGCTTTGGAAGAAGTCTTCGGGCTGGATGGGAGGCAACAGCCGTATGTCAGCAGGCGATTCTCCAAGCTTCCACGGAAGACGGTGGCGACGCGACATACCAGGCCGGGTCAACCTGGGGAGAAGTGAGGGAGATGAAAGATAGATTCGGTGTGGGCAGCCATAGCCGGTCTCTGACAGCGCTTCGATTCAACCTTGCGCGCATGCCAGCTCGAGCTGAAGCTGAAGCTGTATCCAACGCGTCGGGTCTCGAGCATGCTGCCAGCGGCTGGTGGGGCAGGCGGAAGAGTGGCGGCTGACATAATCGGAGTTGACGTCGGGCTGCCACATCTGGGAACTCGAGCTTGGATCTGCAGGCCCAGTTTCACAGATGGACACAGTTGTGCGCAGCAGTCAGACCGAGCATGACTCGTTCATGCCATGCAAGCCCAACCGCTTTTATTACATCACCGTGGACACACTGGATGATTGGTGTCTCACAGGCTGGTGTCGATCACGATGTGCAACGTGCAGGTCTCGCCCTTGCCACTGAGACCCCCCACTCGGTTTCTCGAGGCGAGGCTTCAAACGGTGAATGACACAGGGGCGAGACCCCCGTCGAGGATCTACAAAAACCAAGTTGCGCCAAGTGTGAGAGCCGCACAACTCTGACCCGCCGTGCGCAACAATGCCGCCTCACCCGTTGATCACCAGAGCCATGTGACCCCATCTCGCGCTCCACTCACGTCCGGATAAGGTCCACTCGGGCCTTCGGTATGTGGTCCCCGAGTCCAGAATCCGAGCTTGGTCTCCGGTTCGGGCGCTCCGCTCAACAGGCTAAGAAGAGTAGGTGCGGACCGATTGCGCGGGATTTAGGCTCAAGAATTAGTCACGAAAATGGAAATCTGCGCGGCCCGCAGCTCCCACATTCGACGTTGCACTTAGCGAGGGTGGGTTCCACGACATGCATATTCAGTTGTTTGGGGGATTTCTTGGCGGGGGCAGCGTGGGGCCATGGTGGGACGGGAGCTTGGACTTGCGGAGAACTCACGTACCGGCCCTTAAGTATCCCCCGTGGCGTGGCACCACTCCTCGCTCCTTCCCTGGCAGATGACGGAGACGGTGCGGCTGTGGAATGGGAAGAGGCTTGAGGAAGGAGCGAGGCACGCGGCGCTGTGGGCCAGCAAGCGCGAACGCGACGGCCCTTGGCTGTGCTGTGGAGCAACAAGATCACTTAGGAGAAAATATCGCCGAATGCCCTTAGAAGCGCCGCTAGAACGTGTCGAGGACACAAATGCTGACGCCACTGCGTCGCGATACCGGGCGTAACGCGGGCTGAAGATCCTTATCCGGCGACCTGTTTCGCGCGCATGCTAAGAATACCAGACTCTCATGTGAGCTCGAGCCACCCTGCAGGAGCGGAGCTGCAGCCCATGTACAAGTACTCCGTACTCGCGTCTCATCCGCACTCCAGCTAATATAATCCAGCATCAAGCTTCAACTGCTCCTCCACTTCTCCCGCCCATACCATATACATGACCCAGCCTGTTATCAATTAATATCATCTACCGCCCAAGTCCGTCGAAGATGATTTCCTGATCAGCCTTCTGCCATTCATCTGCACAACAATTACGCGAACCCGACTCCAGGAGAGACACGAAGCTCAACAGCAGCCCCGTTGAACGGCCACCGCCTCGATATCCCAAGCCCATCGCATCTCTCCCCTGCGCGACGCTGTCCGTCGCTCCTTCACCAGAACCCCGAGCCTCCATCAGACTCGTCTCGACCAGGTGAAGCTGGCATAACATGAGTATCGCCGCCCACGACCCAACCGCGCGCGATACCAGTCAGAAGACACCTCTCTTCTCGCTACTCTCCAACCACCTGGTGCTCCAGCACACCGCCCCCAACCTCTCGGCCCGGGACAGACTCGCTCTCGGTGCCACCAACAGGGACTTCCGGCATATCGTCCACCACTCGCCCGGCGTCTTCCGCCACCTCGATCTCAGCGCGGTCAAGACCGCCCAGTTTGATCTCGCACCCATCGACGTTGGTGGCGAGGTATGGCGCAATGTCCAGGTCGACGAGAACGTCACTGAAGATGAGTACGTTGCGCCCCCTTTATGTTCCCGTACAGGACCCCAGCTAACCGCTTATGCCTGCAGCTTCTACTCCGGCCCCCTTCGCGGCATCTTTGCCACTCTTCAGCGCCGCGATCTCCTGAGCCACGTGCAGACCTTGGTGCTGGACGGCCTGTCCGTCACCGCCGAACTCTGCAACGAAATCATCTCCGACCCCAGCTATAATGTGCGCATCCTGTCCCTGCGCGGCGTCAAGAACCTCAACGAGGGGCGCCTCCGAGGCGCGTTGAAATACGCGTGCCGCATGGGTCGCCCGGCTGGAACGCCGAAGCTGAAGGGGCTGTACATCTTCACTGATCCAGCTCGCGACGAGGAGGGCTCTGACCCGTGGTACGATGTGAAGGGGAGGACCATCCGCCGGGATGTCTCTCTTGAGTGGGCGGACACCATGGTCGATTGCCAAGGCATCATCGCGTTCGACGCTGTCCTCTGCACGGGACCGCGCCACCTCAACTCGCCGGCCGCTGGCACCCTTCCCGATCCGTCTATAGCCGGGCAGCCCTTCCCGCAGCGGGCCGTGGCCACCGACTCGGTCCGTGGCTGCGAGGGCTGCGGCGCCGCCCCTGAAGGTTCCGTGACCTTCGACCCGTCAGCCGACAGGACGCAGCTGCCGCTCCTCCCGGCCGCACCACACCTGTCCTCCACCCTCAAGGCCGCCACCTACCCGGCCTCTTCCTCCCCATCCTTCCTCGCGCGCTGCCCCGCATGCCTCGAGGACCGTCACTGTGTCGACTGCAACAAGTGGTGGTGCGAAAGCTGCTATGCCCCGCCGCACCCGTCGGAACATGAACGCGGCTACGGCACTAGAAAGGTATGGAAAGGTGTCTGTACCCTATGCAACAGAGCGCGCCACTTCGGACTACAGGACCGGCCCTGAGGACATATGCGCTGTTCGCGGGTGCCGGGCTTTGTTACCGTAATTGCATGCGCGTCCAGCGCCTGCGGACCGTCTCTTGCATCTCTCGGAGTCCCCCTTGCTTATACTTCGCCATCTCAGGTACACCGAAGCTGCGTTGGATGCGGGTCCAATGTAAGTACCCTTCTCAGAAAAGCCCTTGCTTTAGACGGGACTGACAGGCCTCAGTGCAACCATTGCATCGATCAGACACAGAAGCACTGTACAGGATGCGGCGGTGGCTACTGCATCATCCACAACGAAGGATCGAGTTCAACGATGGTAAGATCACCTGCATCCGCCTTATACTCAACAAGAAGCTAACCAGTAACAGTGTGATTGTATGCCCAGCCCCCCTAACGCCGACGTCAGATCACAGGATACTAATACACAGCAGGGTGCGAAAATCGCCGACGCCGCGCCGCGCCGCGCGCCGCAGCCATCCAGCGCCCTCGCCAACCCCAACCCAGGCTCACGTCCAAGAGCCACCAGGCCTGGGCGAACTGGATGCGCTCGCAGAACTCCATCAGCGAGCTGCGAGTGCGCGAGAGGACCTTCCCGCGGGAGGGCGTCCGCTGCCTCGCGGCCAGGAGCTGATTGCCTCGAGAGAGGCACCCTCTCTATCTGGCACTTCTATGAATCGAAATTGCCACCGGGATACGACGGAGACGCCTCTGTATCCCCCCGAACGAGATCGCTGCTCACTTTTCTTTGGATTTCTGGAAACGAAGTCTTTTACTCCGCTCTGTTTATGTTCTTGGGTTAGTCTAGGCGGGGCCGAGACGCGGGTAGCTCTCCGTAGATGAACCATAGCTTTATGAATAATGATTTGGGATATCTTGGAATAGCACGTCGGGAAGTTTGCGTAGAGACATTGACTGGTTTTCTTCGAGTGTTGTGCTGGCCCACTGGTCCTATCCCCCTCCACTGCGTTCGGCAAGCATTTGGTAGCACATGATCCTTCGGTATCTGGCGGGGCTACGTTCGTCAAGGAGTACAGCCCGCCAGGAAGTGATACAGTAGTTTCGATACATGTGAAGCTACTCTCGTATGATCTGATTGGCACCCATCTCTAAGGGGTATCGCTCTAAGGGTGTATCACCCAGCGGACAAACCCGCAGGCGCCTGCCTCATCGGCCTATCACCGTGGCAGCAGCGGTATGTGAGGTGACCGTCGTTCCCGGCTCGGTCATCGCGGAAACGGGGGTTTTCCTGCTTTCTCCAACGCTCCAGCTTGCTTAGGTTCGTCGCGAAAATTTCGCGTACCCCGTGATGGAGGCGGGCCGGGCTTGCCGGACCGGGTGGGGGCGACTGGTAGCGCGCGGCCATTTTTGCGAGAAGATGGTGCGGAATGGTGCGTGGCGCTCGGGGTTGTGATAACCCGGGTTATAGCGGTGCTCATCATTCGGGGCCGTCCTCCCCGACCAGCCACGGCAGAGGCGAGCGTGGGAGGCTGACGACACTCTTGGTGGTCATGCTCCCACGCGGCGGCCCAGCAGCTCTCACGGAAACACCGGCGGTGCTCCTGACAACCGACCACGGCGGGAACTCTACACAGGCACGCCCGCGGCGAACTTCCTCGCGACCCAGCCCGCCCCATGCTCCTCATACTGCGCCTTCGTGACACAGAGCCCCTCCACATCGGCATGCCCCGCCAGCTTCGCGCCCCCCTCCCACGTCGCCGTCACCGGATCCCCCGGCACCGCCACCCTGACGACGCAGTCATCGGGCGCCAGGCCGGCGAGCTCCCTCTGCAGCCTCTCCCTGAAGCCCGGCATCCGCGCGTGGCCGCCCACGACCACGACGTTCGCCAGCAGGCCGGGCCACAGCGCGAGGGGCAGGTCGGAGAGGGAGCGCATGACGAGGTTGGGGAGGCCGGACTGCCGGAGGCCGACGTCCCCGGGGTGGAAGAGCAGCTCGGGCACGGCGAAGCGCTCGTTGCGCAGCGTGATGATGTCCTCGTGCGCGGCCCCCGCCGCCAGCCTCTTGCCCTTCGAGTGCGCCGCCGGGTCGTAGTCCCGCAGCACGCCCTTCATCCTGGTCTGGAAGTCCGGCAGCACGTAGTCCTTCGCGATGCCCCCGCCCGTGGCGAAGCCCGGCCTCCTCTCCCCCTTGGTCCCCTTCCACGTCGCCTCGAGGTCGGCGTCGAAGTCGAGGGAGACGTAGCTCGCCGCCTCCTTCAGGTGGTTGACGATGTACACGTCGTTGCGCATGTCGAAGTGCCGTAGGGAGAGCTGGCGCGTCAGGTAGTTTGTGAGGAACTTGCCGCCGATGTCCAGGCGGCGGACGGCGTGGTGGAGGGGCCGGCCGCGGAGGAGGGGGGTGATGGTCGTGTGGGAGTAGCCCGAGTCGACGATGAGGGCGATCTCGGCGGGGGACCGCGCGGGGGGTTCGTGGGGTGTTTGGAAGTAGGATTGGATGTCGTTGTAGGCGTTTAACGTGGGGCCTGGCTCAAGTTGTTAGTCCTCTGCAGAATCCGGTAGAAGGCGAGACGGCCATACCGATGGCCCTGTAGTAGCTCGCAAACTGGAACTCCTCAAACACCATCTGGTCACAGTTCGCCTGCAGGGCCGGCAGCCCGTTCGGCGGCTCCGCGAGAATCAACCTCGTCTCGCTCGGGTCGCACGCCAGCCCGCCCTCGCTGACGATCTCGGCATCCCATATCGCGCTCTGGGCCTCCCAGTTGACGATGAAGCCCTTGTCCACCGGCCGGCGGAACTGGATCTCGCTAAAGTCCTTGCACTGGGAGAGCTCGGAGCCGACGTAGACGCGGCGGTGGCGGTCGCGCGCGAGGCAGTTGGGGACGACGCGCGGGGAGGCGTCGGTGGAGAAGCCGGCTTTCAGGGTGTTGGCTCCGTTGTCGAGGACGAGGGTCTTGGACGGGGGCGCGGGCCCGGAGGAGCGGGACTTGCGCCCGGGGGGCATGGTTGTGGCGTGTGGGCGGTGTTGTGGAACAGAGGTTGAAGTGGGTTGGAGAGAGCTTCTCAAAATTCCCAGGCACTCAAAAGTCTCCAGCTCCACATGTCAAAGTATCGGTGCAGCACTGAGAGAGCTGTGCTTGTGTACCATGTGGCCCCAGCTGGCCGGTCCACTTCTCGAATTCCAATCCAACTTCAGCATGCACCAATCCAATTTGGCGGGCCTCCTGCAGCAACACCAACAGCCCCGCATCCCCACATTAATAGAGCTTCTCTGCTGCCCGCGCGCCAACACCACAACCCTGTGCACCACCTCTCGGTCCTCATCACGGCGGTTGAGTCCAGCGAGTGAGACCCTCAAGACGTCAAGCCTCGACCAAATGCAGTTTACTCACCACACCCTAGCTATGGCCAAGTGGTACCCGATTTACCTTCTCGTAAGCTTCCCGGATCTCACACAGTCGAGGTGGGGCTAATTTATCGGCAGATCAGCCTCCTGCTTATAGTTGGCCATGTTCGTGACGCTATTCCCGTGGTAGTCGGAGCCCCGCTTGCTAACACGCTAACCACAGCTACGAGCATGTCAATTCCGCTTCTCTCTCCCTCCCGATATCACCGCCATTGACCATCATCACCGCCATCCTCCCGTTCCTAGCCGCCCTCAACGCCATCTACTACGGGCGCCTCGTCAGATCAGTCGACGCCACGACCCGTGGGAAGTTCTTTGGAATAGCCCTCCAGGCCCTCCAAGCCATCGTCACCACAGTCTTGGCGACCCTCTTTTTCTCCAACGTGGTGCCCTCTCCCATCCGAAGGTGTATCCTCAGCACCACCTGGCAGCGTCTCTTTAGCGCCCATGACGCCGAGTCGATCCGCCGCATCCAAGACACCCTGAACTGCTGCGGCTTCAACACGGTGCGCGACAGGGCGTGGCCGTTCCAGGGACCCTCCGAACGACAATGTTCCGAGATATATGAGCGGACGACGCCGTGCTCTGAGCCATGGGGCATGGCACTTCAGCGAAACTCCGGTTTGGAATTTGGTGTCCTGCTTGCCGTCGGGCTCTCACAGGCAAGTTGCTCCGCATGACTCCAGACGCAGTTTTGGGAAGGTGGATAAAATGTCTAACGGTAAAACGCAGATTATGAACTTGATAGTGTTCGAGATTATAAGGTCTTGGTACGGCAACAGACGGTCGTTTAGGGAGAGTTTCCGATACGGCGCATCAAGTGACTCGGAGAGGGCACGGCTGCTACCCGGGGATGACGATGAGCCTGGTAACGCCGCAGAGGGTGGTCGATTGCTGCCCACAGGCGAGCCGGATCAGTCTGAGCAGACGGAGCCCAGTAATGGTCGCGGGACGAACCAGACTTACGGGAACCCTTGGCAAGGCGAGTAATTGGGGCATGGAGGAAAGGTTCACTAGCATGTTACGTATGAGCTGAGCTATACCCGTGTTGTTTACTTCAGGTCGTATTCTTAAGGTTTTCTGCGATGGTCCCGGATGTGGTTAAGGTAGAATGATATAGTAATGGGATTTTCTCTATTGTTGGATATTCGTTCAATATAGACTGCTGAATCCTGGCTATCCATTATTGTCTGTAATATATGTATATCCGAGAATTACATGCTCACCAGCGCCATATTCAAGTCGCGACTAGAACCACCGGGTTACCACCGCTAACCTCAACACAAACATTCCCAGAGCCGTCGGAAGAGTAGCTCCCGCCACCGAAGACATCATCCCAGGACCCATTCGACCGCTGCGTATCGAAGCAGTAGTCACCGGAGAAGCTCGAGCCGCGGTTCAGGGTCAACACGACCAGGTCGCCGCCCTCCCTGCTCCAAGCGTACGCCGTCGGGTCCGAGGTGTGCACGTGGACCTGGTCGTCCCCGGCCAGGCCGCCAACCGCCGCGCGAGCACTGGAAAGGCGCGAGATGGCCTGGTAGAGGTCCGCATCTTGATCGAAGCCGGACCTCCAAAGGTCCTCGCGGTTCGCGGGGTCGTTGCCGCCGGCGTAGCCCTGCTCGGTGCCATAGTAGACAATGGGGATACCGCGGGAGAGGATGACGTAGGCAAGGCAGTTCTTGAGCAGCGTGACGTCGTTCTTCTGGCTGAGCCAGCGGGCGTTGTCGTGGTTATCGAGGAACGTTCCTAGGGCGGCGGGATCGGGGAACAGGTTGCTTATGCGGTCGTGCATGTTGACTAGGTCCTGGACAGAGCCGGTCTGCTGGTAGAAGCGATTCATGGGGTAGTAGATGCCGTAGTCTAGGAGACCGCCCATGAGGCTGGCATAGCCGGCCAGGTACTCCGGGTCGCCGTCCCAGACCTCACCGATAGTGTAGACACCGGAGGCGGAGGCAAAGTCTGGCCAGAACTCTTTCTCGACGTGCTTAACCGTGTCGATCCGGAGCCCATCGAAGCTATACTCGTCCACAAACCAGCTGATCCACTCCTGGAGGGCCGAGCGGACCGCAGGGTCACTTGTCTTGATATCGGGAAGCCCGGCGATCCAACAGCTCTCGACGCTGCCTTGGTTGCCGTAGTCAATCTCACACTCACTGTGGTACGAACTCTGCTGGTTGAGCGGCTCGGGACGGAAGTCGGCGATGTTGCCCTGGCCCATGTGGTTGGCGACCACATCAGCCATCACATAAATCCCCTGCCACTGTTAGTACCTGCGGTAGCTAATACGTGGTTAAGGATAGAATACCTTGTCATGCGCGGCATTAACGAGACTCTTCAGGTCATCGGCCGACCCGTAGTTGGAGTTGATGGAGTATAGGTCCGAAGCCCAGTAGCCATGATATCCTCCAGGGGTGTCTATAAAACTGCGTTAGCCACTGGTCCGACACAGTCGCCGTGGGCCTTGGAAACGCACTCGCAACAACAGGGGTGAGCCAAATGGCGTCGAACCCCATCCCCTGAATATAGTCCAACTTCGACTCAATACCCGAAAAGGTGCCGCCACAGTATTCGCCTAGGTTGCCGCATGAGCCGCCGCCCGAATCGTCGGCGTCGCGGGCAACACGGTCAGTGAGGGCGAAGTAGATGTTCCGCGACTTCCACGACGCCGTGTCGGCCGAGAACACGCCGGGGGCGAACTGCAGAGCAGCGGCCAAAAGGAGGGCGGATGGCGACGCCTTCATGGTGTCGGCAGCCGATGAGGCAGGAGACAAGATACAAGACAGGACTGGCGCTCGAAAACTGCGGGAATATAGGCGGTGTTTTCGTCTGGAGAGGTGTATATCCGAGGTGCAAGGGCCATGATTTTATATCCCCTTAGTTAGAGTCCGCCCAGCCAGCTCGGTGTCTTGCCACGAATCCAAGCGTTTCGTGATAGTCGGCCTTATTTGCGAGAAGGAGGCAAGCGGCTCTTAGCACTCCTGCAACGCGACGCCAGGGTGCCTTGGAATTCGAGGTCGGCCCGAACATTTGGTCCTGCAATGTCGGGTCTTGGCCTTGGCAGAGCCTAGCGCAAGCTGGAGGAGCCGGGGTTTTGTCCGTCTTGGGACGCCTCGTCCAACCCCACGTTACCCCGGAGTATTTGGGGCAGGCGGAGGCTCCGTTCGTGCAGCAGAGGCTCGGCCCGTAATTTATTTACCGCGTGGGGTACTGGTCATGCGGCAGCCGCAGCTGGATGCTTCAAGGTCCAGTGGTAGCCAAAGCTGATGGACTTGGTGTGACGGTCCCTGTCCCTGTAATACCTCGTGTTCACGAGCTGCCACGGATGTTTTCTGTGTCCGGATTGTATGCCGTTCGGATCAATCTGACACGTGCGAGATGAGCCCAGCACGCATGTTTGCGGAGGGCCAGGATCACGTCTACTCATGACTGCGAAGCCGATAGCTTGTAGGAATAGCACCGCGCCATTCGTCTACTGTATTTGCAATTCTCTCACATGTCTTCTTCTATGTAGATATGGAAATATTGAGCCTGTAGAGATGATAATAAATGTACGACCTCACGGCCGAGGCCTGCTTAAATAGAGAGCCTTTGCTTGCAGCTCGTATTTGTTCTGCTGGACCAAGGGAATTTCACAGGCGATTACCCAAGTTTCTACTACCTTAATTTGTACGAAGCATGGGGAGCCAAGAAGCCACCTCGGGACAGAGCTGGCCAATGACCTCTTTGAAGGCGCGCAGAGCTTGCATGGCGATGAGCAGAAAATGGCTGATAAAACACCCCCCAAAATTCGAATACTATGATGGATGTCGTTCACTTCAAGACGATTGTTTCCTAATTCAAATCCCGGTTACATCTTCAACGCACCCTTCTTGCATTGCCAGAAACGGCAGAATCTAAGCTTATAAGTGTTCCGCGCCGATCCGTGACGTGCAGTATGTACCGGGCAGCGCCGTCTCCACAAATCGACGTGGAGCTTGGCATCTGAAACCTCGTTCAACAGCCACACGCGTGGCTCAATCTCACTTCCGCCTTCGTCCTCGCGTGCCACGTCGCCATCACCTTCGCCGTCTCTCTCATTCCCCCTAATATATAATACAATGCGTCTCAAAGCCCCGCTATTGCTGCCCTTCCTCGGGCTGGTCGCGGCCGGCAAACCCGACCGGGCGGCGGCAGCCCCTGGATTCTGCCCGCCAAAGGACATCACCGCCCTGCTCACGAGCGCCTCCCAGAAGGCCTGTCCCGTCTTGCCAAGCTCGCCGGATGGCAAGCCCCAGAGCCCGTGGACACACGAGCCCCGCTGCAGCACCGCCGCGGACGGCCAGACCTACTGCGTATTCACCGACTCTACCTTTGGCCCCAATGGCATCTCCCTCCTCGCGCCGCCTGAATCTGCCTCCGCCCTCGCCCCAACCCTCCACCAGATCTACCACTCCTCCTTCCCCACCAGCACCTCCGCACGTAACCTCAATCTGGAGCCGGCCTTCGAGGTGAAGGATGTTCCGGGCAAGGGCAAGGGCCTCGTCGCCACGCGGCATATCAAGGCCAAGGAGACCTTCCTCATAGACCATGCCTCCCTCGTGGTGCGCACCGAGTTTCTGCAGGACTTGGACCAGGATGTGATGTGGGGGATGCTGGACGACGCCGTGGGCAGGCTGGTTGAGCCTAGCGTCGTGAGGCGCCTGGACCGGATGGGCCGGGCTCCTAACGTGGTGGAGGACGTCTTGCAGACGAACACCTTCAACTCTGACCTGGAAGTTGGGAGGAGTTTTGTGCTGTTCCCCCTCATATCGGTATGTGGCAGTGTTCCTGGGATGCAATTCGGCAGATGTATAGTCACTAACCTTTGTACCAGAGGATCAACCATGCTTGCAAGCCAAAGTGAGTCCCGCCCGGCCTGGGTCGGCCTCGGAACTGCCGCTGACTCCCATAGCTCCTTCATCCGCTACTCCCGTGACGGGATCATAGCTGGCGTCTCGGCCTTCCGCGACATCCAGCCAGGCGAAGAGATAAACATAAGCTGTAACCTCACCCCATCCCCTCCCAACCACGCCCCTCACTAACCCTCCCTGCAAGACATCACGCTCCAAGAGCCGTCCGAGAACCGGCAGGCTCTCCTCGAGAAGAATTGGGGCTTCAAGTGCACCTGCCCGCTCTGCTCCTCGCCGTCCGCCGTCGTCTCCGCCAGCGACGAGCGGCGAAACGACCTGCTGATCTTCGAGGCGGAGGCCATCTCGTCCATCCACGGGAGGAATTTCCCCAAGGCCTTGCAGAGACTGACGAGGCTGAACGACGCGTTCGCGAAGGAGGAGCTGTGGCCGCTGCAGCAGGATATATTCCACGTCCTGGCCACCGTGAGCTGGGTCATGGGCAACAAGGAGGACGCCGTTCGGTACATTGAGAAGAAGCTTGACGTGAAGGACGATTATGCGAGGCTGGAGGTGGTGGATAGGAGTCGCGAGGTGGAGGAGGAGATGGCGTTGGTTTCGAGGGCGAGGTGATGGGCGGCTCTGAACGACCAGTCTATCTTACTCCGTCCGAGGTCTCGCCTCGACGTTTCCGGAAAATGTACCAATAGTAGAAGTTCAAACATACAGGCGCCCTTGAGAAGCGATCAACGGACACGGCCACTAAAAAGGCATACCACCGAAAGGTTAAGACCCAGACAGCCCAACTCCGTAGATGCGGCCATACGCAAGGTGGGATCTCTCCCAGGAAATGGCACGAGAGCGGCCCGAGGGCTTCTGTGGAGGGCTGGTTGACCATCGAGTCTCCCAATGATTCTCCGCGGGCATCTGAGAGGAGAGTATGCTCTTGGTTGATACTGTAGCCTAAATAGATAAATAAGATGTTTCCCTCCGCGCATTATCCTTCCCGGGGCCCTCTTGTTGCTACCCTCCGCCCGCTTACCCGGACGCTAGAGTCGTCGGCCGTTGACAAGGCGGACCGGGGGCGACGAGGGCTTTCCGGCCTGGGGCCACCGCCTCATCGCATCCTCGAGATGTGGAAAACACCAGAACTGCATATGTCGTTGGCAATCCGATCTTCCTGCTCAACATCCCGAGGTCAGACGATAAAGCGGGAGATTTAGCCCCCGTGAAGGGCAGACCGTGTTCGAGTTACATTTCGTCCTTGACTTACACGACTGGGGCGCATGCCCTTACCAAACAGCCGCGAAGCACAGGGGGGAATACCCCAAGGTCTTCGGGCCATACCCCGTGTCCCACGCGGCAAACAAAGCAAAACATCCAATATTTCCAGAAGCGAGCCAAGTAGATCCCTCCGAGCATCATGAAGCACAGTTGTAGTCCACCGTCACGTGTGCACTACCGACGGTTACAGCGAACCGGGCAAAGCTGCATCAATAGTCTGTCTTTCTCGAAATTACCCGGAAATAAAGGTGCAGGGAAGGGCTGGCTCGGAGGCACTGCCGAGATCAGCAGGCACCGAGAATCCGGGGTAGCATCGGCATCTCCACGGCCGCCCGCGGAGCCGGCCTCTCTCCGGCGCTACAGACTCGCCGCTTTGCTGCGGAGGGCAGTGTTGGCGGGACATGGACGAGGACAAACTCCGCGGGCCATGGAGTGTCTTGGCCATGTACTCACCCTCAACCACGCACGCGGCGTTTTCTTGTCCCCATACCTACCCCAAGAATCGATTGAATGGGGAGATGCCACCCGAGGCTCAAAAGCCCCAGGGTCACAGTCGCCTCGATTTATCCTAAATGCGGATACCACCCAAACCACCAATATCAGCATCACGAACCACGAAACCCTCAGATTCGACTGGACATGGTCGCCCAAGGGCCTGCTATATTGAACGGATGTGGTGGGAACTGGAAGGAGGAGGGAGAATTTCCGCGGTGGAAAATATGTGCAGTGGCGGGCCTCTGGGGCGACACGGGCGTGTAAGTGGTGGCAATGCGAACTGGGTGCACGAGTGGGACGGCAGCATTACCTTGTGAGGCTTGTGGAAGCACCGTGATCTACGGGATATTGGAACGGTCCACGCCAAAAAGAGCCACTATTGGAAAGGAGAAGTGGGCAAGGGGCCACGAGGAGAGTATAAATCTGGCTACACTTCCCAACCCTCTAGCACTCAAACAGACCAGAGACCAAGGGCAGTCCAGCTTAGAGACTCCACAGCCAAAATGGTCTCCCTCAGATCCCTCCTGACCCTCTGCGGCCTCGCCGCCACCTCCCTCGCGGCCCCCAGCGAGCTCGTCGCCCGCCAGTCGACCCCCAGCTCCACCGGCGTCCACAACGGCTACTACTACTCGTGGTGGACGGACGGCGGCTCGCAGGTGACCTACACCAACCTCGCCGGCGGCTCCTACAGCGTCTCCTGGTCGTCCGGCGGCAACTTTGTCGGCGGCAAGGGCTGGAACCCCGGTGGCCCGAAGTGAGCTCCCTCCCCTTGCCTACAGCCCCGTCCTTCCCAGCCTCTAACGGCTCCAGAACCATCGAGTACTCGGGACAGTACAACCCCAACGGCAACTCCTACCTCGCCGTCTACGGCTGGACCACCTCGCCGCTGATCGAGTACTACATCGTCGAGTCCTACGGCACGTACAACCCGGCCTCGGGCGCCCAGCGCAAGGGCTCCCTCACCTCGGACGGCGGCACCTACGACATCTACGTGTCCACCCGCACCAACGCCCCCTCCATCGAGGGCACCGCCACCTTCCAGCAGTACTGGTCCATCCGCACCCAGAAGCGCGTTGGCGGCACCGTCACCACGGGGAACCACTTCAACGCATGGGCCAGGGCCGGGCTGAACCTGGGGAATCACAACTACATGATCGTTGCGACTGAGGGCTACTTCAGCTCCGGGTCGGCGAGCATCACTGTTGGGGAGAGTGGGAGCGGGGGCGGAGGGGGCGGCGGAGGAGGTGGGAACAACGGCGGGGGAGGCGGCGGCGGTGGAAGCAATGTGAGTGTTCTCCCTCGGCTTAAAGACCCGGGTTGAGAAAGCAATGATACTGACGCATGTAGTGTGCTGCGATTTGGGGCCAGTGCGGAGGCTCGGGGTGGTCCGGGGCGACATGCTGTCAGTCCGGGACCTGTCAGGCCACGAACCAGTGGTATTCGCAGTGCCGGTAAACAGTAGGTGTCGGGGAGCTGCATGGAGGAAGGGAGCGAGGAAGTCTCGTGGAGGAGAATGCGAATTCCTGTGGGAAGGGAGCGGCTCCGGTGACGAGCATGGGGTGAAAGGTATGGGTAGACCGTGAGAATCGCGATGTGTTGTAGTGCATTACATGGTTGATCTTGCCTCGATGTTTCCTGTTCAGTGGCCATCGCGTCCCCGTAGGCAAAAGGTCTTAACTGTGACGCCGTTTAGACTTTTTTGTCTGTGTCAAAACGTCTTGAACTCCCAAGGGCCGTGCTCACAAAGAGTACTTGGAACAAGATGTATTCATCTATTCTCTATAGACACATACATCCATCGAGATCACTCACAGCTTCGCAAGTCTCAACAGAAGCGTCAGCTCCCCCACAACCTGCTCCTCCTCAAGAAGCACCTCGCCCCCCTCCTTGATCCCCTCCAGCGGCCCCCTCAGCGCCGACCTAAACAGCGGCTCCCTGTTCTTCACCACCGTCTCGATGTCCACGTCCTCGCCCTTGCTCACGACGCTGTACTCCATCCTCACGTCGTCGGTGGGCACCAGCCCGGCCTTCTTCCTCATCTTCTGTATGCGCGTGATGATGTCCCGCGCGATGCCCTCCTCCGCCAGCTCCGGGTGCGCCGCCGTGTCGAGGAGGACGATGATGTCCTCCGCGAAGGCGGGCTCCCACTTGGCGCCGTCGCTCGAGTTGAGCGAGTCCGCGCCCAGCACGCGGATGATGTTCAGGTCGTTCTCCTCGAGCTGGATCCCGCCCACCAAAATCTTCTTCTCCTTGAGGTACGTCCGCAGCTCGTCCTGCGTCAGGTTGGGCAGTGCCTTCTTCACCAGCTGAACATCCTTCTTGAGCTTCTTGCCCAGCGTGGGCCAGTCGACCTTGGCCTCGAGCTGGACGTTGTACTTGGCCTCGTCGGTCGTGAGGACGATGTCCCGGATGTTGAGTTCCTCCTTCACGTAGACGCTCAGCGATTCGACGTCCTCGAGGATGTGGGAGTCGGCGATGACAGCGATGGAGAGTAGAGGCGTCTTGAGCGGGATGGCGCACCGCTCGCGAGCCGTACGCACGAGCTGGATGACCTTCTGCATCGCCGCCACCTTCCTCTCGACCACCTCATCGAACAGAGAGTCCTGCACCGTCGGGAACGGCAGGAAGTGCACGCTGCGGGAGTCGGCGTGCTCCTCGATAACGGGACCGAGATACGGCCGTAGGAGGCCGTAGATGTGCTCCGTCAGGAAAGGCGTGAAGGGCGCGAGGGCGCGCACGATGGTGTAGAGCACCTGGATGAGGGTGTTGAGCGCCGCCTTGGTGTCCTCGATGCCGAGGCCCGCGCCGCCCTTTAGCCGCTTGCGGTTGAAGCGGATATACCAGTTCGTCAGGTCGTCGATGACGCGGAGCAGCCGGGGAACCACAGTGTAGAGACGGTAGCCTTCTGATTGTTAGCATACTTTATCGGGTATAAAGGCATGGTTGACTCACCAGCCATCTCCTGCTCAATAAATAGCAGCAGGCTCTGGCAGTTTGCAAGCATCCACCTGTCCATCACGTTGCCGAGCTCCTCGTTCTTGAGAGCCTTGGCCGCAACGAAGTCCTCGCCGGTGTTCTTCTTGAAGAGAAGGGCCTGCTCCGAGAAGAACCGGTAGCTGTTCCATAGTGGAAGTAGCACGCGCGCCACGATCTCCTTTACGCCGGCCTCCTTGAAGCGGATGGACTCCGCGCGGACAACGGGTGAGTTGATGAGATACAGACGCAGCGCATCGGAGCCGTACTGGTTCATGATGAGGGAAGGGTCGGGATAGTTCTGAAGGCGCTTGGACATCTTCTTGCCATCCTCGGCGAGCACGATGCCGTTGACGATGCAGTTCTTGAAGGGCGAGACGTGGAAGAGCTTGTTTCCGAGGACGGTGAGCGTGTAGAACCAGCCGCGGGTCTGGTCGAGGCCCTCGGCGATGAAATCGGCGGGGAAGAGGCCCTCCTGGAACTTTTCCTTGTTCTCGAAGGGGTAGTGGGCCGAGGCGTAGGGCATGCTTCCGGACTCGAACCTGGGGAGCAGTTAGTAGCTGGGATTGGTGTCGAGGGGGACAACCCGAAAAAGATAACACGTACCAGCAATCGAAGATCTCATCTACCCTTCGGAGAGTGCCCTTCCCTTTCTTCGAGGGGATGGTAATATGATCCACCTTGTCCCTGTGGATATCATCCAAAGGACCCTCATACCCACTCAGCTTCCTCAGCTCCTCGACACTCCCCACACACACAACCTCCTCAAAGTCCTCGCTGACCCACAGCGGGAGGGGGGTTCCCCAGTACCGATTCCTCGAGACGTTCCAGTCGTGGGCGTTCTCAACCCAGTTCGCGAACCGCTTCTCCTTGACGGCCGTGGGCACCCAGTTCGTGCCCTCGAGGTTCTGCAGCATCTCAGGGATGGAGTCCGTCACGCGGATGAACCACGCCGAGACAGCTTTACGGATGAGCTGGGTGTCGGACCTCCAGCAGAACTTGTCGTTATGCATGGACTGGCTCTCGACGATAAGGCGGCCCGTGGGCCGGAGGTCCTTGAGGATGGCCTTGTCGGCCACCTTGACGTGCTGGCCGACGTACTCGGGCACCTCCTGAGTGAATTGGCCCTTGTCGTCGATGGGGCAGGGCGGCAGCCTCTGGGGAGAGATAAACCCGGCCGTGACGGCCGCGTCGTAATCCTCCTGACCGAAGGCGGGTGCCTGGTGGACAAGACCAGTACCCTCGCCGGCCTCGACGTAGTCGGCGCCGATGACCTGGAAGCAGTCGGAGAAGTCCTTGGCGAAGTAGGGGAATAGCGGCTCGTACTTCCAGCCGATCATGTCCGTGCCCTTGAGCTTCTTGATGACCTGGAATTTGGCCTTCTTGAGGTTCTTGTAGATGGCGCTAAGGCACGCCTCCAGGATGACGTACTGCTTGCCGGACGCCTCGTCGAGAATGAGCAGGTACTCGAACTCGGGGTGGACGGCGACGAAGAGGTTGGAGGGCAGGGTCCAGGGCGTGGTGGTGTAGGCGAGCAGCGAGGTGTTCTCCATGCCCTCGACGCCCTTGACAGGGAAGGAGACGATGATGGCGGGGTCCTGGGTCATCTTCTCGTTCTGTTTGGACTCCATGTGGCTGAGCGGCGTGCAGAGGGCTGTCGAGAAGGGCATGATCTGGTAGGCACGGTAGACGTCGCCCTGGTCGAAGAGCTGCTTGAACACCCACCAGCACGACTCCATGAAGGAGGTGTCCATGGACTGTCGAGGGCCAGTCAGTGTTTGCCGTACCACGAAGCCCTAGAAGGGGCTAGGTCCTACCTTGTAGTCGTTGTCAAAGTCGATCCACCGGCCCAGGCGGTCGATGGTATTCCTCCACTCGGTCGCGTACCTCATGACGACGGCGCGGCACTCGGCGTTGTACTTTTCAATGCCCATCTTCTCGACGGCGTCGCGGCCGGACATGCCGTGCTTCTTGTCAATCTCGTACTCGATGGGCAGGCCGTGGGTGTCCCAGCCGAAGCGGCGCACGGCGTGGTAGCCCTTCATGGACCAGTATCGCGGGATGATGTCCTTGATGGTGGAGGCGAGGAGGTGGCCATAGTGGGGGAGACCTGCGGAGCGTTAGGAAGGGTCGCGTCGCGGGGGAGGGGTCGAGGCGGGTTGGCATTACCAGTTGCTAGAGAAGAGCCAGTTAGTACTCGGGTCAACAATGTCACGATTTAGGGGCCAGGGTCCAAGCAGCACATACCGAACGGGGGTCCATCGTAGAAGGTGAAGCGGGGACCATTTTCCGTTAGCTTGAGCTGCGTCTGGAACGCGTCGACGTCCTTCCACAGCTGGAGGACCTCCTCCTCGGTCTTGGGGAAGCTGATGCTCATGATCGTTCCGCGCCAGTGGGTTTGTCGTGGGGTAGAACGTCGCGGGGGCCCAGACCAAACGGGAGGAAGTTGCTAGGGTTGGAGAACGGCCGCGGGGTGAGTCAACAGGGTCGCCTGCGCCGGGTCGATTTTTTTGCAATTCCTGTGACGGCGAAGGCGGGGGCGGGGTCAGGGCGCGAGGGGCAGTCTGGGGGTACCGGTACCCGTAGCTCTGCCGTGGGGTCCGTGGCGTTTGCGGTCTTTGGTACTTCAATTGCCGTGCTGAGTAACGTGGGTGAAACGGGCTGGAGGGGCAACATAGCCAGTGGTGGCAACGGGCGTTCCTGGTCAGGCACACCTTTCAGCACAGTACCGAATTGGGCATATCAGCCATTATCATTCACTGACTCATGGTCTTCAAGATCCGTGACTCAGTCTACGAAGGTAGATGCTTGTCATACCCAGCCGCAACCAGCCTCTGTCCAGCCTCCCACACGTCCTCCGGGATGTCCTGGTGGATCTGGAACCCGCGCGCCGGATACTCTCGAATCCGCACCAGATCGCCGACCATGATGTGAACCACCCAGTCCCTCGGATTCGACTCGTCGGGATACTCGCTGAACTCCACCTGCGGCGACGTAACCGCAAACTCCGGCTCCGGGTCTCCCCACTGCTTCCGGAACGTGGCATACGTCCTCCTCTCCATATAGGGCTTCTGCACAAGAATGAAGCTCTTGATGTCTACCCCTCTCCCTTCCAAAAGGGCCTTGGTCAGCCTCACGTTCTCCCCCGTGTTCGTAGACTCCGCCTCGACGATGATCTTGTCCCGGGGCACCCCCATCGAGGACGCGACGTCGGCGAATACCTCGCCCTCGGGCTTGGCGAATAAGCCCGCCGTAAGCTTCCCGCTGGCGCCGGAGAAGATGAGGAGCGCGCCGTAGCCGTCGAGGAAGAGCCGGGCGGCGCGGCGGGCAACGCGGGTGTCGAGGCTGCAGAGGCAGAAGATGGCCGAGGCCGGCGCGAGGGGCATCGACATTCGGTGGTAGTTGTAGATGAGCTCAGCGTCGCGTTCGGTATCTGGGGCCTCCATTTTGGCTCCTCTCAGGGGCTCCGCAAGCAGGATCTATGTGCGGTAGAAAACAGTCAATTTGATGCTTGAATTGGGGACAGGCCGGGCCGGAAAGGACAGACGGAGAGGAAGGGCTTCTGGGCCCACTTCGTTCGGCCGCCGGAGACCCACCAACGGAGCGCTCCACATCGCGGGTACACGAGCTGACTCTGGAGGCGCTCTCAACACGAGAAGCCAGCGTTATGCTCTCTGCCGGTGCAGAAATATTGAAAAACAGGCTTGTCTAATTGGTCCCTACCACACAATACTATGCGCCCCCCAGCGTGCCGCTTACAGCCCAGTACACTTGAACTTCAAAAGATCCCCCTCCACAATCTCCTTCTCCATCTTCAATAGCCGCGGCAGATCCCACTTGCAGCTGACCCATCGACCACCCAGGAACTCCCTCCGTTCGCTGGTAAGGAACGGGATGGAATGCGCTGACAGCTCGGGCGTATCCCTCATCCGAACTGTATACCGTCAGAACACACTCTGTGGAGGGCCGACACACAACTTACATTGCAGTTCCAGGGGTAGGTTGGAGGAGAGGTCCGTTGGCACGCCGCCAGGATGGACCGAGTACGCCAAGATGCCCTGAATTCAACCTTAGCGTCACCGCTCTCTCCACGGGAAGGAAGACTCACCTGGCTCCGGTACTCGTCTTGCACGAACTCGGTGAACCTCGCAAGCGCAAACTTGGAAACGTGGTAGGCCCCGCCGCCCATCCCCGCGAACTGCGCCGCCATGCTCGTGATGTTTATGATCGTCTTGTCGCCCCCCTTCAACAAGATCGGGAGGAATGCCTTCGTCACCCTGAACGTGCCCCAGTAGTTCACGTCCCACACCCTGGCATATTCCTCCTCGTCCACCTCCAGCAAGGGCGCGAACTTGGCCATGTACCCCGAGTTGTTGATCAGAATGTCCAGCCTGCCCCATTCTTTCTCGAGAGCCCGGGCAGCGGATTCCACGCTGGTCTTGTCGCAAACGTCCATCTCCAAGGAGAGTATCTTGGGCGGCGGCTGTCCCGCCGCCTCCGCTGCCTCTAGGATGGCCGTTTCTGTAGTGGCGGTGGAGGACCGCGCCGCCAGGGCGATGTGGGAGGCACCGGCCTGCGAATAGCCGACGGCGAGGCTACTGCCCATACCTTTACTGGCTCCCGTGATGAGAACCGCTTTGCCAGTGCAGTCGGACTCGGTGAGGGGATCGATCCCCGGGTAGGTGTCATGGTGGACGATCCCGCCCGTGAAGAGGTCCGCTTTTGTAGGTGTCAGGCTACTGTGCTTCTCAGGGGAGATTTCGCTTACCCTTCGCCGGAGGGAGAGTCTTTGGCTTCTCGCCGTCCATTCTGAACGATTTTGAGGGGTTTGAGAGTTAGCATGTATTATTATTGTTGTTATCTGGAGAATACGGCCCGGCGGAACTGTGCCCGCGTGCTGGCTCCGGACTTACCCCAAACCTGGATTCCGAATGCGTTCGGATCCCTCCCTGCCAGTCCAAAGCTGCCAGCCACGGGACAAAGTATTGCACACGGTAGATGTCCAAGGTATCTGCGAGATGAAATACCGTGGAATTGTCTCGTCGGCAAAATACCCCGATCTGGACGCCACCGTTCCCTTGTCGAAGAAAGCGCGCCCTCGCAGCTCGAGATATATTGTCTCAGATTAGGATATCCTCCGCCTCCGACGTGTGTTCATATGAAGACCAGCCATGAAGAATAACCTCCCGATTCCAGCGGAAAGCCACGGCAGCCACCATTCACCACACAAGGACATGCTCATGCGACCTCTGCTGTGCCTTAGATCCGCCCTGATGAAGCAACAAAACCCGCATTTAGAACTACAACCCCGAAGCTACCGAGAACGCCATCCAAAACCATATACTACAATCCGACTTAAAGCACCGAGTTCACTGGCCTCCTGCTAATACCGAAGCCCCCTAAAATGCGTCAAGCATGGATAGCCTCCGCACCTCCAGCCTTGCCACTCATGGCAGCATCAAACTCCTCGTCCTTGAACGGCTTCACACCGATCGCCTTCCACACCTGCGCCGACATCAGCGCAGGATTCCTCTCCCTCGACCGAAACAACAGCTCCGTCTCTCCGTCCCCAAAATGATTAACCGACCGATCCTAGCCTCCATTAGCGCCAACCCACACACATCGTCACTGGGTGGAGAACTCACCATCCCGAGGGTCAACTTGATGAACTGATCGGTCCACGACGGCTCGTACGTATACCTCGGCGCCTCCCCCCCGGCCGCCAGCACAACGTTGTCCGCCGCGATCATGGCCTTGCGTATGGCCGAGCGCGCGTTGGGGTTCTGCTCGCCGGTGCCCGCCACGTCGCCGCAGACAAAGACGTTGGGGAGCGAGTCGTCGGCGATCTCGAGGGTCGGCTTCGTCTTGATGTGGCCGTCTGGCGTGATGGCGTCCTTGGAGAGGTTGGCGATGATCTGGGAGTTTGGCCGTTGGCCAATGCAGCGGACAATGTAATCGCATCCAACCGTCTTCCCCGACTTGAGCGTCGCGATCCCGCTCTCCTCATCTTCCCCTGCCAACCTATCCCCCAGAATCACCTCTACACCCAACTTCTTCAGCCCTTCCAACGCCTCGGCCTGCAGCTCCGGCCCGAATCTGTGCATCACCGCGTCGCGAGAGTGCACCAGGGTCACGCTCTTCTCCGGATACAGCGACTTGGCATCTGTCGCAACCTCCACACCCGCCGCCCCACCCCCGACGACCAGAAGCCTGTCCGCGCTCTTGATCCTCTGCTGCATCCCTCTCAACTGCTCCGTCCCCTCAAGCTTCGTCGTAGCTCCCACCCTCGAGGGAAGCGCGTCCTCAGCCCCGCTCCCGGTTGCAACGACTAGGAACTCGTACGGGACCTCCTCGCCCTTCTCAAGGCTCACAAACCCTCTCCCTACCTCCACCACTCGGTCCCTTACCCACTCGACCGGCGCCCCCTTGAGGAACGACCCGTACGGGATGAACGCCTTATGTTCATGCCCTCCCTCCACAACACACAACCTGGGGAGCACCCAGGTGAAGTTGAAGTGCGAGTTCGGCTCGATCACGACAACGCGGTACGGGCTGTCCCGCGGCAGGTCCATGGCGATGATGCGCGCGGCGTGGTAGCCGGCGTAGTTGGCGCCGATGATGACGATGTTGCGGGGCTTTCCGGAGGCGTCGGGAGCCTTGAGGCGGCGGGGGCTGTGGTTGCGAAAGATGAAGGTGGAGTAGAGGCGGAAGAGGTTCGTAAAGAGGCGGCAGGCCATGAGTGTCTTTGACACAATCGACATTGCCGGCATCGTGGCGGTTCCAAGCGTACGCAGATGATGGGGAGTGGAAACTAGAGTCAATCGGGCTCAGAAATCTTGAGATACGGCTCCCCTGTCTCCTGGAGCGCAAGATATTGCAATGGGGCAAAGAGTTGAGAGTGACGAGGTATCGCGGCTGCTTTCTTTTTTATTGTCCAAGTCGACACGGACCAGATCGATGGAGGAGGCTCCAAGTGTCCCCAAAGGTATTCCTGCTGCCTACGCACCTAAGAAGCATCCTTCGAAGAGCGGAAAGGGGCTGACGTCCCGTCTGGTTGTCGTCAGCTCCGCGGGACGGAGTTAGGACTTGTCTCGGAGAACAAACTCGCTCCGCGGCGCTAGAACGGAGATGATCAGATAAGATGACTTTATTTCATTGGCGGGGCGCACCGAGAGTGACGGCCCTTGCGCAGGGTCGGCCCTGTACGGGGCCCTGACTGTTTACGCACATGGACCGACAACACCGCACTCCAGCGGTTCTCCACTGGAAGGAGCCTAAACTTGTGTTCACATGTCGGGACGATCGCCTGCGGACGCGCAATGGCGATGCCCCGTGGCACCCTCTTCTCCTTCGTCCCATTGGTGTAAGCGACACGGTTACGGCCCAATCCCTCGCCCTATGGTTGCTGCCTGTACAAGGGTTGGAGAACAGACACGCATTTCCCGGGGCTTCCGGCGCGTCCGCGCACAGGCACCACGGTATTGAGGTAGGTGTCCTTACGAACCGCTCTAGGCTGTCAGCTTTCCGAGATCTTTGGAAAGAGACGCTTTTATTCTGGCGTTACGCACCAATATACGCGCCCCCGAGCCCCAATTAATACATTCCCATCCATCGGAATACTGCCTCGATCTTGTCATGTCGGCACACACAGTCCCGAGCCCTGATACTAGTCGAGATACCTGCAGACTTCTCCACTCCCGACTCTCAATACGCAAACCACGACCACACACGGAAAAAGGCCCAGAATGAACGAATAGTCAAGATCGATTGAGATTACTAGATCGTGCCCCATCCCATGGTATATCAAAACCGCAACACAAAGCTTGAACCCTGATGAACCCCGAAGCCATTCCGGTATCTTTCAATCTTCAACCTCTCTCGACCCAAACTCCCGAGGCGCCGATTGCGCCTTTGCATAAACCCGAAAAGCAAGAGTCCCAACCATAGCCCCCCTCATCACCGGACATTCGACCCCTGCACGTTCGCATAGTCACCCGGGTTATACGGGTGCGCCTTCCCCGCGATGCCCGCGTCCATCTCCATCGCGAACCCCTTGTGGTCCAGCCCCGGCGACGCGAACCTGCTCCCGGGGGGCGACGACCCCTCCACCTCCTCGCTCCTCGGCGTCTGGAAGTTCCACCCGCCCTGGGTGCTGTGCCTCGGGTCCGCGCCTCCCTGCACGGACTGCCTGTTCGACTGCATCGACTGGGCCGAGTCCCGGTGCGCCTGGTGCCTGAACGAGGGGCTCGCCTGCGGGTGCACGAAGTCGCCCGGCATCTCGACGGGCGCGTGCGGGCCTTGCGGCTCGTACTGGCCGTGGTGGCTCGACGGCGGCTGCTGCTGCGCGGCGTGGTAGTTGCCCTGGTACAGCCTTGGCGACAGCGGCGGCAGGTACGGCGTGCTGGGGGAGCTGCCGCTCCTCGCGCTGTTGCCCCTCGAGGGCGGCGCCTGCGCCTGCGCCGGGGCCGAGAGGTCGTTGGGGTTGATGGTCCGGAGCTTCCCCTCGTAGATCATGGCCTTCAGGACGCCCGCATCCAGCAGCTCGGCCTTCTTGATGATCCGCCTCACCATCTCCTTGCTCGCCGCCTTCAGCTGGCTCTTCACGAAGCCCACCATCGTGATGTTGCACTTGATCTCGATGTCCTCCCTCAGGTATAGCCCGTCGCTCGGGATGCCGAGCTCGTCCATCCCGATCTCCCTGGGCTCGGGCGGCTCCACGCCGGGCTGGTTCCCCGAGATCCTGTACGAGTTCCGCAGCTCGATGCTCATGGGCGCGTAGGTGTGCGTCTGCAGGCCCCAGCTCGTGTCGTGGAAGCAGCCGTTGAAGCTGATCTTGCCCGACCCCATCTTGCCCACGCCAGGGATGTACTGTATGCGCTCGGTGATCTCGTACCACGTCGAGTAGAACTCGTCGGCCGCGGCGTGGCGCGGGGCGGGGATGGGCTTGTGCTCGAGGACGAGGGGGTTGAGGGTGATGACCTCGCTGTGCGAGTGGAGGATGTCGATGGCGAGCTGGCGCGGGATGAAGCCCGGGATGGGCGTTATGGTCGTAAAGACCTCCTTCTTGCGGAGCATTGTGGGTGATTGGACTGGGAGCTCAGGGCTCTTTTCGGGCAGGGTAGTGTGTCGCGAGTCGGGTTTCCGACACGAGGTGAGTAGGTCTCAATCGCTGCTTCAAGGCACGTTGTCGGTGTCGCGCAGTTGTCGAGGGGTGATGTAAAGGAGCCAGCCCGGAGAGGCGGTGACCAGGTCTGCGAAATGGATCGTCTTATCTGGGTCGTTTAAGATTGAGGCAGGGCAGAGATCGCCAGGCGAACCGGATCGTCAACAATGCCGCGCTGTCAGAGAATCCCTGCTATGGGGATCCTTGTGTTCTGAACAATGACGGTTCGATTGGAATCGGGATTGGAAGGAGTCGGAGGAAGAGGCTCTGCCATGCATAAAGAAATGCAACAGACCGTTCATGTTCGCTGCGGGAGAGGCGGCCAACGATATGCATCTGCTAGCAGGAGCGACACAGTTCCGGGGCCTAAACTCGCCCCTCCCTCTCGGAAGGTGCGCCGCCCGTGTGGCCGTGTTTCCCCGTTGGGCTTTCCTCTCCCTTGGTACGGCTGCTGCCCCACCCGCCACGCCACCAGAATGACGTGAGACGGGCCCCGGGCTTGTACCGCCGATGTACAGGATCCGTGTATGCACTGTCACTTCTGCCTGAATTTGGTCGTACAGGCCGTGTGGGAACTGGATCAGCGGGACGGTATTCAAATCGCCGGCCTGGGGTATTCGTGTCCCTTCCCGGCCCAAATGAACCCCGGTGCCGCCAAGCTTTCCGCAGCACACGAACCTTGTCGCATCCTTGGGTCTCGCAGCTTAATCCTGTTCAGCCCCTTCCGGGAAGTGGTGCGTCCATCTTCAGCTGCCGGACACATTCTATGGCGGCCAGCTCAAGCACCATCAAGACAGATACTCCGTACATTTGCAGAGCTCTTGAGATGTGGAAGACGCCGTGTAAGCACTAGCCGTGTAAGCACTAATCCCGGCGGTGGGCGGGCACGACATGTTGCGATACAGTCGGGTCCAATCGTGTCGACCCTCTGCCAATAGGGCCAGTTCCACCACAGGCGAGCACGTGTATGCCATATCAAGGCCAAAGTGGTTAAATTACGAGTCCCTCGCCTTTTTTTCGCCTCCCGGAAGGACGGCTGCCCGCTCACACCCTCCCGCGAGCCACCACCGTCCGGCAGTGCAGACAAGCTGAGGCCGCTGTGCAACCAAAGAAGAGGCTTGGGAGTCCAACTCAGTGGGGGTTAGACTTTTGGGCTGTGCCTCGGGTGGGTTAGAGCGGCCAAAAGCCCCGCGCCTCCCGGGTGGATTCGCGTCCCCAGGCCTCCGGACCTCATCCCATCCCGCTGATGATTTGATTTCCGATCCCCCACTGTGGATTTTAGTTGCGGACATGCGACCCTCCACGTTCCGTCTGAACAGGTAGGGGACAAGGGGTACCGCGAGCGGGGATCTACTTTCGTAAATTCATCTAAACGCCGTTTCTATGTAGAGCATGGAGTCTTCCGGGTAACATCTATACATTAGGGGAGAGGAGATCGTACTTCACGCAGCGCTCAACCTGGGACTCGTTAGCGTTGTTCCGTCTGGCTCGTCCTAGTGTAGTGGGGATACTCACATCGTCAACGCTCGCCTGGAGGAACCTCCTCGTCTCAAGCCCCATCCACACCAGGAGCATCGAGAAGTCCCCCGACTTGGCCATCTCCGTGCCGCTCTGGGCGCTCAGCTGCCTCAATATCGGCAGCGAGCTCCGCAGCAGGTCCGCATCCGGGTTCAAATTCCTCCCGATCCCCTCCAGCAAAAGGATGCTGATCACGACGTTGACAAAGTCGCCTTCCAGCCTCACGTGGTGGTTCCGCACCATCCCGAGCACGGTCTGCAGTATGTCTCCCAGCTTCACGTTGCCCAGCGCGAGCGTCCGCCCCTTGACGGCCAGCACGAGGTGCTGCATCTTGAGCGCGAACACCTCCTTGTCGATCACCGCCTCGGGCTGCCGGCACCGCTCGCACATGAGGTGGCCCGCCTTGTAGCCGTCGAACTCGGCCACCGCGCGGAACAGGTCGAGGAAGTTCTGCCGGTTCGTGGAGTTGAGCTCCGTCACGAGGCCCGTGTCGATGAAGATGAGCTGCGGGCGGTAGCCCTCCCCTGCGATCTTCTCGAGCTCAGCTTCCCACCCGGAGGCGTCCTTGTTCTGCCAGTGGGGCTGCAACCGGGAGATCATGAGCTCGGTGATGCTGTCTCCGCTCCGGACCTCGTCCGTCGGCTTCAGGAGTCGCGGTATCTCGGGGTGGCCGGGCTCGTAGAAGCGGACCATGATGTTGCCCGGGTGCAGGTCGGCGTGGATAAAGTTGTCTAGAAGCACCATGCGTAGGAACGCATCCAGACCCTCGTCTGCAACTGCCGTCTGGAAACCCCCGGCCCCGAGCTCAAGGAACGCCGAGAGGGGCATGCCGCTGGCGAATTCCTCCACCAAGACACCCCTCGTCGTGAGCTCCGGGTAGGGGTACGGGAACCACGCCGTGGTGCGCTCCTTGAAGTTCTTCCGGAAACGTGCCAGGTTGGCAGCTTCTATGCGTAGGTCAAGCTGGAGCTTCATCATGTCGCCGAACTGGGCGACCTCGTCCGGCAGCGACAGCCACTCCATGGATGGGATGGCGTTGAGAGCCTCGGCGAAGAAGGTCATTATGCGTAGATCGCGCCGGACTGTGCGCTCGACTCGGGGATGTAGAACCTTGACGGCGACGGACTGAGATGGCACCCTCCGCGGCGTGCTCTTGAGCGCGTGTTGCACCTTTAGTGCCACATTCTTGCGTAGATTTGGGGTCTCGGTCTCGATATCCGTGTCGCTCGGGAGCTCCAAACCCGGCCGTAGCTTCGCCTTGTAGACCTGAGCTATCGCTCCAACGCCGAGGGGCGTCTCGTCGAACTCGGAGAAGATGTCGTCGAACTTGAGCCCGCCGAACGCAGCCTCGACTATCCGACGCGTGTCGTGCATCGAGTGTGCTGGTGCATTAGTGTGGAGCTTGGACATGACTTCACATAGCTGAGTCGGGAAGATGTCTGTTCGCGATGCAGCCCATTGTCCCAGCTGCAAGAAGACAAGGTTAGTAGAGGAACGGGGTGCACTGGGGCCTCCGGGGAAGCTTGCCTTAATGAACGCCGGTCCAGACCACTCCATGGATTTGACGAGGAACGAGTACCACCACAAGGTGCCGCTCCTCTCATTATCGCGGTCGGGCTGCCGCCTACCAGCCCATATCACAGGGACTGTGAATATTACAGGCACAAATATGACCAGAAGATGCAGGAACCGGGTTCCAGTGCATATAGGCTCCCACAGATAGTTATCAAAAAGCGACCAAATGCCGTGCAGTATTCTTATAAACCTGTTCGGCTGGTTCCTGGCCCTCTCGACCCGCGCCGCCTCCAGCTCGTTTCGGGAGGCCTCGAGCAGGCGCGACTCCCAGGTTGCCTCGCTATCCGCCGGCTCGTCGCGGTCCGAGAATTCGACAAAGGCGAGGGTCCCGAGGGCTGCCGAGTTACCGGCGGCGAGGAGGGTAATCCTTCCATACCGTGGCCGTTGGGGCTGCTCGGACCAGCGCCATTGGGAGGATCGATAGCCCCTCGATCGGAGGGACCGGAAGTTCGCGCCAAAGGCCTGGCGCGTCGCGGTGCGTGCGCCGGGGGAAGACCGCGTGCAGAGGCGCAGAGCGAAAGCGGCCGGTCCCATCGCGTCAGGAGATAGGGTGGTGTATTGGGACGCCCATTGAGGTTGGCAGGGGAGGTGGTCGGCTCTTCGTAGTCGGGTGGTGTTGGTCTCGGGCATTCCCGCCAGAGCCGATCTTGCGGCGAAATCCCCACGATGTACGTCACTCGCCGCTCACTGTCGGCCAGTGACGTATCACATGGGAGGAACGCGGACAGGGGTAAATCTTTCGGGTAAATACCGGCTGAACCATCGGCTTACATCGGGCTTGCGAAGTCGCTGGATTGACCAAACACGAGACAGCCGAAGTTGTAGTTGGAGAATCCGAATTCCTCTCAAAACGGGCCTGCCACCTGGAATTCTGGCCCTTGCATGTCAGTGTCCAGGAACCAGGCCCAGGAACAGCCTTACTGATCCGTTGAACCAGTGCCCCGTATAGTCCGCCGGCCGACCTTAATCGAGCCTTCGCATTGGCGGTATCGCCGTCAGATGGAACCAAGTCACTTACAGGTGCAATATTAGGATTGCCCACATGTAATGATGCAAGCACAGTCGTGCAGCCCGAGCATACCCACTCATACCCCCTCCGCTACACTCAACGACCTCATCCAAATAATACATGTGGAGGAAGCTGTCAAAACCCGCTGCAAATTTATCATCTAGGTACGAGTTATACAAACACAGCGGCCCGTGGATATGGCCTTCTTCTCAGCCCAACGTGGCCAGCGGCAGATTGTGCCCCCTCACCCACCTCACCTTCCTTCCCCTACCATTACATCCCATTCCTCTCCTTAACACCAGTAACGCCAATATGGGTATCATTGGGGCTCTGGTGATTGCCGATGTAACATGAAGTTCGCAACGTTGTAGCTCGGGCGGTCATTGCTGGTCCAGACGCGACTAAAGTCTTAAACGCCAAACGCCCCAGTGGCAGGAGCCAGGCGCCTTGAATTTGAGAGCCATGGCTTCCGCCATATATCGAACGACGCCGCCATGTTACCTTGACCAGTCAGTTCCACAGGGTATCAGAAGTCTTTCCCCCGCACGCGTGGTCTGTCATGATGTAAGAGGGCGCATTGTAATAGCTCATCGGCTGGGTTCGAATATGAAGTTCCAGGCTTGAGGTTGCATTGTCCATGAACTCAGAACCATTCAATTGTTGGGCCGCGGTCAGCCGGAGACTGTACGCTTAATCAGTACCTCGGACGTCATTCGAGTAGTCCCCAGAAAATAAACTCGGGTCGTAAACTGGGGTAATGATAGGAGTAGGTTTCACGCAGCAGAGGCTTCATGTGAATGAAGTGGGCTCATTACAAACAGCCAAATGGCTCTCTGAAAATGGCCAACCTTGGAGCGCTGTTCGATCATTCATGCGCAATGCCATGCCGCTCTTGTATATTGAGTGGAATATTCAACTATGCTACCGCCCTGGAAAAATAGATACCATCTGATATGACGCTTTGCAGTTTATATGCCGACGTGAGAAAGTATTCCCCCCTGCCCTTACTCAAACATACTCATAACACAAGTACCCGCCACGCGTGTCCATTATCTCCTTTACCACGATCTCAGGAATGACCCCAAGAGTCGTCAAAACATGACTCAGGGTTACCTCACCCCCTTCGTCCCCCCTCGTCCCCGAGTCCTCAAACCGCTTTTGCTCTTCGTTCATCTCCGAGAATACTCTCCTGTTTTCCTCCTCCATGTTCCCGGGCAACTCAGGGAATCCCACCTCCGCCGTCTGCGCGTTCGGCCCGCCGATGTCGTACCTGCGGTTCTCAGGGTCGGCGTCCTGCCAGTCTGACCAGAGCTTGTCGACCCACGAGTGGTGGAGGTAGAAGAGAGGGTCGCAGGGGGAGGCTAGCGGATCGCGCATCTGGTTGAGATATCGTTAGAGCCGGAACATCTCCACGGCGGAAAATCGGTCTCCCTCTGCCTCATCCCTTGAGAACTTACCGTTCCGCCGACCCCTCCGTGTCCTCCGCGATGAGGAACCATGTAAAGACACGGATCAAGGTCCTTAAACCTGTCGTGAACCATGCAGCTGTCCACTGCCTCCTGCGCTCCCCAAAGGCTCTTCGTGTCGTTCAAGTCCCGCATCATACATCGTTCATTGAGTCTGAATCCCGGTCCTATGGGGCAAGTCGTGTTCGCAAACGGCCCGTCCATGACACAGTTGAAGTTCCTCTCCGCGGTGCCAAACCCCAACTCGGCATCAAAAATATCCGACTTCGAAAAGTGTCCCGCATCGCGGGGAATGTCCCAATACCTATTTTACCCGCCCATAAGCGGGGTTGTTAGCTCGAGCTTACCAGACGGCAAAGGTTCTAGCTTCTCGGCCGAGAGGCAAAAAGCCCAGGAGCCAGAGGAATTGGGTGTCGGCAAGAGTTCTACTTACGGCATTCCTTCCGAGTACCCACACTCTTCTAGCAGGAGCTCATGTGCGTGTAGTATGTACCGGTGGTAGGGGAAGAACGCCCCCGTCGCGTGTATGGTGCGGCCCAAGATCTGGTGGTTTGCCGCCATCTCATCGAACTTGGTCTTCGCGCCCGGCAGCCCCAGGGACCCGGGCTTCCGCATAACACACTTCTGGGCGTCGAGGTAGGCTCGCTTCTGATCGTCGCCCAAGGTGTGCCTGTTTTCTCGTGTTAGTTGGCCGACGATGGCCCCTGAAAGCTTTCTTGAGGGAGTTGAGCCACGCTTCAGAGGCCATGAGGGGAGTGCTGCAGCCCTGAGCATGGTTGCACATGGCCGATGGCACAGGGTCCTTACCACGCCCGCCTTTTTGAGGGATTGGTGCAATTGCTTGTCTGTTGAGATGGGCTTGAAGAGTTGGTACTATTCCCTCTCCGCTCGAGTGGAGAGGCGGCGATGAACAAAGGCAGAGTCGCGAGAAGAATCGGGACAATACGCAGGAGGAGCATTGCCACGGTAGCATCAGGTTCAATATCGACAATTCGATCGAAAACATTGTTGGTGTCCATGAGAAGAAGAAATAGAAAGGAGGTTTTACGTTTCTAAACCGTAGTCTTTGAATATGCCCGGGAACTCGGAGCTTCCCGCTCATTAGGTATACTTTAGCAGCCATCGCTTGATTTGACATCACCATCAGCGTCAGGACACCCCTGTGGTCTTACCATTCCATGGGCTCATAGTGACTTGGCGACGCCTCTCGTCCACCTATGAACCATACAGGGGTTATACCGGGAATGTAACGTATGAGAGATTGTATATCGTGTGGAGAGGGAACGCTGAGAGACCGGCGTCGGGACCATCAGAAGCTTTAGCGTATCCCGAGTCCCGAGGTACGCTGGCGTCGAACACCACTTCGTGACGGAACAACTTCTCGTCTGTTCCTGATCTCGGCTCGTATACTATACCCCTCACACACGCCAACAAGTTGCATTGGCAGGAGTCACTTGTACTCACGCCATTCAGTCCAGGCGCGCGCCAAGCGAGGCAGCTGAAATCACTCATTTAGAGCCTACTCGGTATTTCCGCCATCATTCGACAGCCCGCATGGCGTCCTCGGAAGTCGACCGGCAGTGTTCAAGGTTTGAACACGTCCTTGACGGCCCGAGCTGGATTTATAATCCAGACGACCCCAGCCTCTCTGAGAACCTGGACCCAACGTTTCGTCGTTTACAAAGATATTGGTAAGATTATCGAAGGCTGACCTGCTCCCCAAATGTGGTGTTGTTGGAGAAGTCATCGTTTACCACCTCGCGTCTAAGTCGACTGGCCGGACGCTGCCAACGGCGATGTCTGGAGGAATCAATGATACCCTGTCCGCCACAGTAACAACCTCACTGTAACCTTCTAGCTATTCGGCCTTCTCTTCCTTTTCATTTTATCTTATTTTATAAAAAAAAAAAAAAAAAAAAAAACTCCATCTTGGTATACACGGCGCGTTGGGTGATCGGAGAAACCATACGCTAAGATTGATTGAGTTTGAGGCCCATCACGAGATTTTACCGGCGAGAGGATAAGTAATATCACTAGAATATGGTGTTTTCTCTGATAAGGTCATAAAACTGAAATCGGATATAAGAAACGTCCGTGAGGAACCGAGACATCTCCAGATTTGTGAGACTCTTTGATAGGGCCGTCCTGGAATTCATGCGCAACCTCCACCACCCACCCCTTCGCTTTCGCCATCACCTTCCTTTTCTGTCGTTTGTTCAAACTCATTGGAATAACCTTCGAGCCAAGAATCAGAGAAGAAAAACAAAGACCTAGGGTTGGCGAGAGAGAAGACGAAGCTGGATGATGTCTCTGAAGATAGGGAACGAAGACAGAATGAAGGGTCGCAGACCCGTGGATATGTTGGCTATTATGGAATTGAAAACAAACACAACATGTATGGCAGGTGGCTTGCGTGTGAAAGCGCCTCGAGGGAACCGTGTCAAGTCCATGTAGCGACACGGAAAGTGCCTTTCAAACAGCACAGAGTCACAAGCTAATGAAATGGAAGGAAAAGCAACCGCATCTTAGGTACATGTAGCATTCGAAGCTTCCAAGTCATCACGAGGGAGGGTCGTGCCTCCTTCCGCTTTTGCTCGCGAATCTGAATCACACGCTATTGGCCGCTAGGACAGCAGGTTCCTCGTTCCTTGCACGTTCTCTGCTGGAGCTCCTCTGGCATGCCGCTGGAGAGGGCGCTCTCTGCTGAGTTGAGACTGGGAAGTGTATTGGACGCCCCTTCCCTGTTATCCACAGCTGCCTTGAGATTATATTTGCCTCTCCCTTGAGCCGAGCGCTGGCCTTCCATCCTTCTCTTTCTCAACTACGCCCAAATCCATCCGTCTGATCATCAAGCCATCACAGCACATCGTGCCCAGCTCGTTGCTCTACCGCTCGTCCCTTCCAGTGCCGGTTATGCATTGACTCATTCGCTGTCATGCCTGGCCATGTTAATCATGGTGTTGTTCACCGGCTTGCGGATGGTCCCGTTTCATCGGATTCCTTTGCAGTATTCGCTCTCAGTCTAGCACCTGCGTCCATCCCAGTAGGTAACGTCAACCCTTTTTCTTCAAGGGTGCCGGAGACACCCCTCGTCGCTCGGCAACAAGAATACCATTTTCGTTAGGAAATGGGGTGGTAGCCTGGACCTCACGACATGAAACCCGAGCCTCTAGCTTTCTTTCTATATCCCGGCCCAGGCGCCCGACGTTCACGAGTTGCGAAAGCGCGAGGGCATGAAGTAGTGCTGAGAACCTTGAAGGCACCGTTGGTGTCTATACGAAGCTTGGGAGTGGTGGAATTTCCTGTTTGGGTGTCTCGTAGGGATATGATATATGTACAGAACGGTTCGAGCAGTGGAAACAAATGTGCCGGATAACTGGTATGGAAAACATGTTCGGGATGAGTGTACAATAGGGAAATCCACTGGTGTGTTCAAGCAATATATGCGGGCTGGCTCGAGCTTATGCCTGCAGATACATGCATGTGGCTCACCGAAGCCACCAGCCCCACTTCGGTGAATCGAGATACATGCTTCGACCCGTGTTCTGTGCTTCATCGACTCTCCCCGAAATTGCAGTTTGGACTTGGTTTCCAGCCGTTCGTATTGCTTCTTGACGCTTCGTACTCGCCGCCCAATGCTCGAGCTCGAGAAAGGCATTTGTAGGAAGGGCATATTCGCTGACAGGGGTATTCTTTTCTTGCCAAGCGAGAGCTCCTTGGCTGTAAGAACCTTGGGTATGCAAGTGCGGACGGTCAGGCTATTAAACGGATATCAAACCGAAAAATGGGACAATATCGGAATGCGGAGCCGGTTGGGACGGGATTCGGGATCTACCGCGCCGGCCCGCCCTTGTCTTCAGGGGGACGGGCTCGCGGTCATATTTATGCCGCAGCTCATGCAGCACCAGCAACTCCAACGTGAAGGCTGGATTCCCAACAAATCCAGACGCGTGTCCGTCAAGAGGCGCGCTCCACCCTCATATGGGCGCTTGTATCGGAACCCTTTTAAAACATGTTTCTCCTTCTTTCCTTTCTGTTACAACCTCGTCACTGTCACACAATGAATGTGTGACTCCATACCGAAATCAGACGCAGCAGCTCTTCCCTGCATAGGTTTCTCTCCCCCGTACGTCGTACGGTGCGAGGAGGCCCGGAAATTGAAAACCAAGACACCCTGGCCCCTCCTAAATTCCCCCCAGAGTACTCGTAAACCGGCGAACTCGGCCCTTTGATGTCTCGGCCGCCGACTGTCTCCGAAGCTGAATGCATCTCCGGCAAAACCAGCCCCCTCGCACACTGCGCCACCCCTGGCAAACTGCCCTGCCCCCTGGGCAGCCACGCTGGCCCCTTGCATGGCTCGGACGGGTGAGACGTGTATAAGCGACCGAGATGGAAGTTTGCTCAAACTTCCTGCGACATCTGTAGCACTCGAAACGAGGCAGGGCATGCAAGAAGCCACTTGTGGACGGTGAGCACAGGGAGTTCGGTGAGTACAAGTAGTTCGTAATATATGCAATGCAAGGGCCAAGCACGAGCAAACGTCGGCCGCCCCTATTATGCCAAGCTGTGCATAAAGTGTCCTGGAGATACTTTGTAGTCCTAATCATAGGACATAAGCACATACGTTAGTAAATATAGCTGTTTGATCTTATACTCAGGGGGAAGAAAGAGAAGGGTGTCTGGGCGCACAGTACACGCCGTGGTCCTTTATACCACGGCGTGCTCTGGCCCGGGCCGTTTGATTCTCATCATTATGGGATCCTCGGTGATCTACGAAGCTGTTGCACGACCGGTGAAAACTTTGGTAGTGCATGGCTACGGATATGCCGACGGCCTTCGGTAAACCCCTTGTCTTCGGGGGGGGGGGGGGGGGGGGGGCGGGGGCGGGGGGGGCAGGATCTTTCCGTTGTGGGTCACGATGGAGCCGCGGACGACCTCGTCTTCGAGGTCGACGCCGAACTCCT